>JBBKCR010000101.1:11172714-11188713 GCA_037577295.1 Ladigesia roloffi | reverse complement strand
TGTGTGTGTGTGTGTGTGTGTGTGTGTGTGTTTCTTTTTCCGCATTTCTCTCACTCTTTTGTTCATTTTCCTTTTTTTAAATTTTCATTCCTTCACAATCTCCCTTGCTTCCTTCTTTCCTTTTTTTCCTTCTTCCTTTCTTTTCTGCATCCTCTCCCATTCCCTTCCTCCTGACTGCAGACTGTAATCTGCTGCATTACATCATTAACTAACGGATTACACACACACACACACACACACACACACACACACACACACACACACACAATCACACACACACACAAACACACACACAAAAACACAAAAACACAAAAACACACAAAAAAAAACACACTCCACCAGATAGAGGTCCATCATCGCCATGGGCTAAAAGGGTGGGCAATGAAATTAGCTGGATGACAGTTTGGAGCAGGCCCTCTTGCTCTTGCACAAAAGCAATCTCTCCAATGGAGCCCATCAATATTCCTTAAGTCCACCGAGCATGACAGGGAGCCAGAGTGCAGGGAAATGTAATCAAGAAGATGGGCAGAGCAAACAGCAGCAGGCAACTAAAATGGATGCGCTGGAAACAGTTAGGAAGTCATTTGAAAAGCTAAAGTAATAAGGGTGGTAAATGCGGTTGCAAAAGAGGCAGTGAGATACTGAGGAGTCAGGTATGTTGCCTTGACCCAAACACAATATACACTACAGTGCAAAAGTCATAGGCATCTGGAGAAATAACATGTAACACCATTCAGCTGATGTTCATTTATATTTATTCCAGCAGTGTTTTTTACTGGCACAAATAATATAGGTTTGAACAATTTTCCCAGCTGCTTAATACTTCTCCAATACAAACACGGTTTTCTCTCTTCATCCCTCTCAGCCCTGCTGTAGCAGAAGATTTTCTAATCGATCTTAAGGGTTTTATCACAAAAGCCCATCTTGCAACAGCAACATGGACTACAGGCTGATCAGAAACCATCCAGACTAGTAGTGCATCGTCTCAGCCCTCAGTGTCTTAAAGGAACAGCCAAGGGCAAAACCATACTAGATATCACATCTCCATGGATACGCCAAGGCGAAATCTGCCAACAATTTCTTCTTTTGCTAGTAGGGGCCTTTACACATCAAATAAATATGAATATGTTATATACAACATTAAAATCTAAATCATAACATAATTAATTACACTCATTATATCCAAAACTTTTAAAAATTGACTTAGTTTCATTTGTGTCATGTGAATAAAGTCAAGAAAGCTACTCATCACGACAGTAGCAAAAAAAAACGGTCATTATGATCAGAACAGTCAAACGTTTCATCAGCTCCTCTGCACTGAAAGGTACTGCTCACAATTACATAGTACTGTGATTGGCAGCTTTGCCCTTGGGCTTTTCCACTCTGGCCCCACCAGAGCCCAGCAGGGGTTCTGGCCAGTCTAAAAGAGTGACAGCCTGTATATAGAGCGCTCAAGGTGGTAACAGTGCCAACACAGTCATTCTGTCTGAGCAACGGGTATGGCGGCCGAGGAGGTTGCAGATACACAGAGTTAATACCAAGGAAAACAACAGGGGAGAAAGGCAAAGGCAAAAAAAAAGTGGGGAAAGCTGAAGATAGATCCTTTCAGCTGTCAGATACACCATTTGGTCTCCATGGCACACAATTACAAAAGGCAGCAAAACACAGCCAACTGTCACCACAAAACTCATTAGAAGCTGCAGACACACAGTCCAGTGATTCAGTAAGTACAAAGTACATGTTCTATATTCCCCTGGTAGCATGAGACAAAAAGAAAGATCAAACTGAGGCATAGTAATATAGCATACATTTCACAGTGGTTTACATGGACAATAAATACAAAACTAAAATGAAGCACAATTATGTAACATAAGTAAAATGCTTAAGAAAAAAATTGAAAAAAGAAATGATTTCTAAATGTGATGCAGTGCAGTTCTTCAAAAAAAAAAAGAAGAAACCCACAACAAAGCAGCAAAAAGGAACAAAGTCTGAGAGACAAGAGCTTACAGCATGTTGCATAAACAGTTTTTCAACTAGCTATTGATCTGTTTGGAGGGCATAAAACTGATTTGGTCATCTCTTGGAGCAGACATTGTTTATTTGGACTATGTGGCAGGAGCTAATTAGGGATGCCAGAAGTCAGAACAGTGGGGTTGGGTTAAAGAACAGATCAGAGAACAGTGCATCTCTGACTGCTCTATGACTGAGAACTGCAGTGAAGGAGAAAAAGAGAGATGAGCAGACTGCCATACCCACATACAGTGCGAAAATCTTGGCCTATTTCATTAACACAAGGCTAATGAGCCAATTAGAGAAGACTCAAGGGATGGTCTGGTTCCTTCTTCAGCAGAAGGGAAAGGAGAGGAGTTATGAGGGGATCATGCAGGCAGTATAGGCGCAGACAGTTCTCATGAACATCATGCTGCTACATATGCTTTACAAAATGTCAGGCAGCTACAAGTAAGCCCCGTTAAAATAAATATATACAACAAGTTCTGTCAGGGAGAACCTTCTCCAACACACTTAATATATACCTAACATGTCTTTCATGGTCATTAATTTCTGAAGTACAATTTACTGTTCCCTAAATAAACAAAATTAACAATGTCCCTTTTTTGTTATTACATTTATTGTTATAGTTATACCTGGCTCTTTACTGCCTAACACTTTCAACTGTTCTTTCCTAACAAGTCTAAGCTAGAGGTCAAACAATTAAAATTATTCATTGCTACTCTTTAAAACTGTTACTGAACCTGTCTATTTCATTTACTAAATAGTAGGAATGCACAATTAATTTAAACCCATATTTGATAGAGCAATTAACACAATGGTGTTACTTAGTGAAAAAATTTACAATCCATTCACTGGATTTGTAACCCTCAAAACCCCTCTGCTTAACCGGTTTAAAAATAAATAAAAAAGAGGTATGCAATGTTTCACATACCAAACTCATGTGCTGCCTGCCTTGGATGAGATGCAGAAAAGATGGCAGACTCATGTTTGGTAAGTAGTGCTGTTTTTATGTGGTCATTATTTTGGTAAAATTCTCAGTCTCAGTCACATCCCAAATCTAGGCCAGATTTGATCAATCACACAGCAGTGTAATAAAGGAGTGTCTGTCATACACCAGTTTGTTTGTCTCAACTCAAAAGGTAAGTTATTTGGATGTTTGCAGACATAAGCAATCTAAATATTCAAGATTTAGACTGTTGTTTGTGGAATCCATTTCTCTAGAATCTCAAGAAGTTTCTGACATTTTCCTTGAAATAATTTTATAAACAGTTTATTCACTATAATGACCCTGCTTCTTTGGCATAAGGAATTTCAGTGCATATAATTGCAATAAATGTACAGGCTACTATGTAGCTTGGCAACCATAGCCTGCAGTCTTTGCACTTACATTCCTTTTAACAGCCTATATTTACACTTCTTGGGAGGACAATTGATTATGTTATTATTAACAGCCTTACAGCACACACTGAGAATGACAAAATCACCACAATGCACAACCTCGAATGGCTCTAAATGTTTTTAAATTTATATCTTACTGTACTACACGCCTATGTATTTCTGAAGTGTTACGGTCAGCAAATGTTTATCGCACAATTCCATAGTCCTGCTGCACATTCCAGTTAAGCATTTTTCACACACATACCATATTCCCCCATTTTATGGCACACGTGTGTTTGGCAGCAAGTGTCTCTAGAGGAATTAAGAGAATGCAAGGCTGCCTTGTCTTTCACATCTCCATGGTTTCTCTGTGTGCTTTCTTGACCAGGTTTGTATATATATGTGAAAGAACTCGTTCTCTCTGCAACCGCAAAATGTCGTTTGAATAATTGTAAAAAAAAAAAAAAACACTCAGTTGAAAATAGTTCCTACCATCAACTAACACCTCAATAAAATGTTTAAATAACACACCACTGTTGGTAAAATACTGCTGCTAAATTATTAATTTGCACAAAAAAAATTAAATAAATAAAAAATAGTACAAAGCCTCAACACTGAATATAACAATAAAATGAACAGCTTCCTTGGCAGTTACCAGCTTGAGTGCTCTTACTAGTGTACAGTGTTCCTTTTGTAGGGTACAGGCAAAGCAAATATACCCACAAACAAATTAAATAACCTGCGACAATATTTCCTTAAAAACCCCCAAAATGTTTTCACCCTGAAACACAACAAATTATTCTAACCTAAAATCTTATGGATAACACCTATTACTTTAAAACCTGAGCTATAGGTGTCTATATGCCAATATATTAAGGCAATAAAATGTCATTAAGGGAGGTTCAGTGAGTAGCATTAGCTTCCTACACAGATCAGCGGCCATTTAATTGTCCCAAACAGCAATGAGGTGAAGCATTAAACCCTGTTTAGACTAACTGCCAGATATCAGTTAAAAGGGATTATGCTGAGTGGGAGGTTACAGCAGAAGGATCAAAGCAGTTTTGGAGTTACAGGATTGGACACATATTGGAAACGAAATCTGCTGTGGCAGAAGTAGCTCCACAGACATTATTGAAACCGATTGAAAGCTGCTGAATTGAATCAAAGGGATTTCTGACTACTGAATGCAGATCAATCCACTAAAAAGCCAGGGAGGAATTACTGACAATGTGGCTCATTGTGACCGTGGATGTACTTCTTAATGTTGATTATGACAAAGATATTCCTAGAATCTTAGAAAAAGTAAATCAACCACTTTTAAGTAGTAGACCGCTTAAGAGTTCAGGTAGAGAAGATGGCTTTGCTGCAGCTCACTGCTTTACACAGAAAATGGTTTTATATAGGGCAGGAGAGTGGACTCAACTGAGACACATGCCAGAGAACACTGCGTCTCACTCAAGCTGCATCTCATTCATATTGAATGGATACTTTGCAGGGAGTGGGGCTGAATGAGGTTTGTCTAAGTATTTCCACTCTGTGGCTTTAAACAGGGTAAGTAAAGGACAATTTGGAAGGCATTCAGAGTAAAAAGAGATATTCTAAATATATAATGTATTAGGCTACACAACACTTAGATTTATACTAATCCAGATATTAATGCATAGATATCTAATGATCAGTCATTTTTTATTTTGAATGTGTATATGAAAATCTTTTTACACCAGGTCCCTTGATGGTCCCAAACACCTCAAGTAGTTGGTAGTTGATTCTCCCAGCTGTGACACTCCAGAATACTGTTAAAACGAAAAACAAGTCTTATAGTCAGCAGTGGTCTTTGAGCTTATCCTGCATTCTCTACCAAAGGCTGATTTACCCAACCTCAGGTGTGTGGTCATTAAAAAATTGTCTGATTCAAATACAGCCCGGGGGGGTGCCTGTGTTAAAGATCAGAAGCGGAGATAAAAGGGCAATCATCTTAACCCTCTGTTTTCTCCACAACAAGCTCAGAATCCAGTAGCATATGCAGTGTTCATATGAACCGTCTATTGAAGAGATTGAGCTGAAATAACTAAATAGACTGTGGGCAAAGGTGGTAGGTGAGTTTAGGTCCTCAACATCAACAGCATTCTCAACAGACCTGTTGGCTCAAGAGGGGAGGATGATTCTTTCAAATGACTTCATGACCATATATGTCAAAGCAACTAGTCCAAAGTAATCATGGTTGATTTTGGTGCAGCGATTATGAGTTCCTGAAGCACTGTGGAACTATAAACATCGGTGAGGGAAGTGCTGAAAACGATGGTAAACTTTAAATCCAGTTGAGCTGCACAGTGGCTGAGTAAAGCTGGATTGATCCTACCTAGGCTTGCTGCTGTACTCTTGTTCGCTTTTCTTCACCTCCTCCTCATGAAAGTAGAATGGACGGGGGTGGAGGGAGATGGGGTGAGAGAAAGGTAGGACTACAGACTTCAAACCTTTATCTGGGAGGTCAGTCCTGATATCACGTGTTGGGCAGGACTTTTTAATTGGTTGGTGTGGGGCAAGTTGCTAAGCACAATGACTGCTGCAGGGAAGTGAGAATTTCTACCAAGGAGATGTAGGTGTCTACTTCACAAACTGCCATGTTTGCATTACATGCTTGAGGGGTGTAGACACAGACCATAACAACAGAAACAAACTCTCTGTGAAGGTAAATAGCATTTAACCCTGATGAACTCTGGGTAAGGGGGTTCGCCAGTTATTTAGCACTGTAGTATTAAAACACAAGATTTGATTAACCATAGAACAGACCCCATTGCTCTTCGGTTTTTATGGACGGCTTGGATCACCTGTCAAGTTTCTACATCTCCCACTGAGTAAATCAGAATTTGTTTTTATTACCATCCACCATAGACAAAGCGTAAGGTGCAGAGGCACAGCTTGTACTGGGATAAGTCACACAGCCTATATGTTTCTATAGTGGTATGGATCGATATACATTCCAATAGTACATTGTCTTACATGGGTTCATTTGCAGGTCTTAATGATAGCACACACTCACACAAACCCCTAAAGGATTTGGAAATGGTTCCTGCAGCTGCTCATCACACTGATCGAGGGCTAAAACACCACAATTAGCAGGCATGTTACTTTTGCTTCCCTTTGTGAAGTTGGAATAGAACACCAACTAATTATCTGCACTATTCTTACAGAAAATAGCTCCCATCAAAGAACCCTGTCACCACCCCCCACATCCTTCCCTTCCATCTTTTCTACTTCAGCCCCAGAGAATAGCTAATCGGAGTCGATCAGTCTATTCACACTAGCTTCACCATCGCACTCTATCAGTGGGGGAAAAACACTCTAATCCTAATTAAAATTTACACATTCAAATTAAATCTACATGCCCATGTGGCAGTTTTACATGGAGACAATGGAGAGGGAAATATACAGTGCTGGTGTAAAGATTGACACTGGTTTTTAACCATCATAATAGTGTTTCCACATGTTAAGTAGAGAGATTGTTTTTCCCAGTGCATGTGAGGGTGGCTTTATAGATATCTGACAGATGTGTTACTCTTACCTTCATTTGAACTGCTTTAATCCAGTTCCAGTACTAGTCCTCTTTAGTAGATCACCGAGCATTAGTGTCACGGAGATGCTACACATGGAGAAGCCCAAGTCTGACAGCCACTCTCAGAGTGCTGAGACAGGCTGTCTTATTAGTAAACATTAGCAGTAGAGATATTCACAGAAAGCTCATCTGTCTCCTACACACAGGATGACAGCAGGCATCTCTCCACGGAGGAGAAAGAAAGTTTGATACGCAAAGTCGGCAGCATTGTTTGTACTACTCCATGCTTTCGCATCAAAGAGGGCCCTACAATACAGCTCCATGCTGGATATGATTTCGGGGTGGCAAGAATGAGGTCAGAGTCACAAAACAAAGACATTCTGAGGGCGTTTCAGTGTGAATGACTTTGGCATGTAGGGAGACTACTGAACTCATTGTTATAGGGTAAAATCTAGGTTATTTTTCAAAACTTTCTCTGCCTACACGTTTGGAAGCTTGTGTAGACATGCCATAACCTTGATCGGCCAAACAGTATGACCAGCCTGTTGTTTGAACAGGTGGATCCAGTTTCTGAAGGTTCATCTAAGATATTATCAGAACCTGACACACCAAACTTCAAAACAGCCAACCATGTCAGCTTAGTTTTAATAATCCTAATCAGAATACTAAAACAGTACATGAAATTAGGTGCTTATAAATGCCAGTCTACACAATAGAGCATTTTTTCTGCAAACGCTGCTAACATTTAAAGTGAGTTTAGAAGGCCACGCTTTCCGAGAGAGAAGGAACCAATGGGGATTCATAAATGGCTGAGGCAATTCCATTGCATAAATTTGATCTTCAATAAAACAACCTTGTAATTTCACCATTCATGCAGTGATTAAAGGAGATGACCACTCTGTTCATGTCTCTAATAATTTATGACCATTAAAGGGATGGGGGGGGGGGCTACTGCACCTGAAACATATTTTAAATGATGAAAAGAAAAACACTGAACTCTGAAGACTGCAATGAAGCAGTGAACACATCCTTTGTTTCTGCAACCCTTCCTTCTGTACTTGCCTTCATCCTAACCCACTTTCCTCATTCCATTTTCTTTCAGCTTTAATGTGACAGACTGAGTACACTACCAACAGGCAGACTGACTCAAACACCTCTTCTACTCAGCACTCGTGTGCTACCCTCTCTGACATATGCGAAAATCTTCAATTCTCACCTTCAGCGTACCCTGCGGCCCACTTCACAGAAACTACTCAGGAGAAAGAGCTGCCCTGAACATACAGAACCAAGTCCTCCCCCTCCATTCATCCCTCTTTCTCACCTTCAGCCTCCAGATTGGTGAAACAGGCTTGTTTGCCAAAGGGAGCATGATCATAATGTACAAAGCAGAGCAGTTAATATAATCTAGAGCCATTATGACATGAACAGTAAGATTATTAATGCACCTTGCGTTCAACACAAGTGCTGCATGACGTATTGCATGTACAGTTAGATGTTATGCTGTAAAGCTATTCGTGATTTTACTTCCACAGCTTCATTAAAAGGCATAATATCTCCAAACAATCACTAACATAAGGAAAAACTCCCCACAACCACAACACTGCATTTTTCTCCTATAAAAATCACTTTCACCGGACACTGCAGTACTGCTTTGTCAATTGCCAAACAGAAGCAAAATGAGTGTAGGCGTTTCTCGTTATCCCCATATATGTTTTATCTTTTACTACTTGGTAGCAATAAAAAATAACACATATGGCAATGTTTAGTCTGTGTGTCATTACACCATTTAAATGGAAATGAGGAGGGTAAAGTGGTTGTAGTGCAAAAAAAAAGTGCAAAAAACCCCAAAACAAAACAGGAATATATTAACCGGAGTTAGATGAAGAATACATTTACGTGGACTTGTAAAGGAGAGAGGAAAAAAGAGAATGGGACAGACAGACAAATGGACGTTAGACAGTAACACATCTAACAAAGAAGATTTGGGGTGGATAAGAGGGGGAATCACTAAGCATTTACAGAGACAGTGAGTGTCAAACACCAGAGCCTCAGTGTGAAATGAACCCGCTGAGCTACAAAGAGCTTGTGCTATGGACAGATAGAGAAAATGTGTGAGAGGATGAGGAATGGTGCTCATTAGAGGGAGTTGAAGGAGGAAGGAGAAATGGAGGAGTGTGGATCCCAGGGGAGTGGGGCACGTGAGCGAAGGACGATCAAAGAAAGCCCCCCTCTGCCGTAGCAGCCTGACACACTGCTAACACTATACCACTGTAGCTCTACATTTGATTATTGCCTACTGAGAGAGGCTAGTCATCAGATTTAAAGGAAGACATGAGGTGGGGGGGGTGTTGTGGCAAAGGAAGAAATAGTCTGTAAGAGAGCAATAGAGAACAACAAAACATGTAGTCCTCTACAGTGTTCCATTGAATGGTTTAAATAACGTACCACTTCATGGAACATAAAGATATCAATTTCCTTTTAAAAGGGAGTAACCTGTGTTCCCATTAGTCAAGCAAAGCCCTTGGGTTAGTGTACAGGTTGCTGAACATTCAGTTCTTATTTTCACCTGAAGCAAGTGCAGATGATTTGACAACCACCATTACGGTCATAAATTACAGGCATTTTTTCAACATTTCTAGAAAACTAAAAACCTGCAAACCATCGTAAAATACACAGGCTAGATTTATGCCAATTATTACAAACCAGTTTATGGTAACTGCAGAAACTGCACTGGAACAAGCCATGCCCATTGCTGTTTACTATTGTAAAGGATCCCAAACTCTTGCATCATATGGCCCACACAGCTGGGCCATATGATTTAGATTGAACAGACACAGATTGTTAAAATTTGACACAAAACTGAATTTCAGGATTTCACTTGAATTATCCAACAACATAAACCACCAAAAATCTTTTTATTGTCATTTGACAAAAACATATCACATATAACCAAACAGAGAAAAGTGTTACTGTGCCCTGAAAACATGGACATAAATAGATAGCTATATCCATCATGCATTTAACCAGACCAAGAACAGGTTTGACCTACATTTTTAACTTTAAGTATAATTATCACAGTAACACAGTGTTATCTTCAATACATAAAATAAGTATGTTACAAAAGTATATATTACAAAAACCTCTAATGGCAATAGCCCCCACGCAGAACCACCAGAGTGGAATTACACTAGCATCTATTTATTCCAGTTTGTTCACAGAAAATGATACAGTGTATCATAAGGTTCTATTTTAGCAATATTACTATTTAAGCAATTTTGCTATTATGTGGAAGGTCTAAAAATGTTAGTTTCAAGGAAAGTTTAGATGTTAGTCTTTCTAAAAATATATTTCTGTGGTGTAAAGGCACCCCAATCTTTATCTCAAAGCCACAACCCGTGATTTACAAGTTAAATCGTGTCTTACTGGAGGTACCACTCACTTTTAAACCAGATGCAGTCAGTCATTAACCGAAAGTCAATCACTAGTAATTTTAGAAGCTTCTCTCATGCACTCCTCATCAAAGTCAAGACTGATTAAGTCAGCTCAACGAGGAGAATTCATTACCATTAAGCAATCCCGCAAACAGAAAGACTGACCCAACACTGGCAGTGTGTGTGTGTGTGTGTGTGTGTGTCCTATGCAGCTGAGACCTCTCATTTTCTGGCAGTCTTCCCTCTCTCCCGCCTTTTCTGTCCTCTGGCTGTAATGATGAGCTCATGCTCTCAGCATGGACGCAGAGTGAGCTCATTGCCGCGCTCGTAATACGTTTATCCAGCGCTTTGGCGGGGAGGCAGACAAGTCAGTGTAGGCTGACCAGACGAGCTCAGTCAAGAACATTATGAGCTGAGAAAAACTGGCAACATGCCAGTTCTTTTGCTCAATATTTAGACATTCAGCTTTAAAGATCAAACCACACTGAGCTTAATTTAGTCAAATAATTATTATATACCACTGTATATAAAGCAAGGTATCTAAATAATTGACCAAAAACAGAAAAAAAAGAAATTTAAGAAAATGTAGTTAGCCACAGAAAGGGCTAATTACTCTTCCAAGATGATACAAAATGTAATTTTTTGTATGCTAAGAATGTATTGAGTTAATTAAAATAAATAAACATAAATAAGATCGTTTTTACATTTTAAAAATAACCATTTCAAGGCAACTTCTTCGAAAAGTCTTTTTAGAGTGGGTGTGTCCTTAGCACAAATCGCTCCCAACACCTAACCCTAACATTCATCGCCATGGTGCCACCTGTTTTCATACACTGACAGTGGTTTCCACATAAGGTGGCAAATGAGAGACCACTGGAAAACACAAAGGAGCATATGAGTGTCTGAAATTAAGAGTAGCATTTTTTATGTATTGAAAAATGAAAATTATAATCATAAAGAAACAAACAACTCTCTCAAAGATATAAATGTGTCACAGATGACAATATATGTACATGGGTATAAAGCAGCACGACCTAAAAAGACACTAGAACCAATGGCTGTAAAAAGTATAAAAAACTAAGTTACTATTTGGAAAAAAACCTGTAGAGAAATCTTATGATAAGATTTGTCTGTACCAAAGTGATGGAATGAGGAAGGTGTAGGGAGAGTTTATCACCTCATCTTTTTTAACATAATGGCATGGGCTGAAGTGGAACTGGCTCTAAAAATGCCTAGAAATAAATATAGCCTTATTTCTGCTAATTATTCCAGTCTTAAAATGTTTTTTTGTTGTTTGATGCCCTATCAAGCATCTTATTACTGCACACTTACCACACCTCACTGTTCCTTAAAACCAAACATTTGCAGTGGAACAAGTCACAACCTGCCAGGAGAGGTCAAAAATCTTGAATCAAACATGTACACAAAAACACGAGACAAAGTTTATAGATGGTGGTGGCTCTCCGTCTGCAGTTTTCTATTAACATTTCCTGATTTGTCCAAACTGCCCTTTCTTATTTACAACTGATGCCTGAATGTTATGGATGTCCAGGTTCCCTGACTCTTGTGATATTCATACACACACACATGCATACAGACATATAGTAATTCTGCTATAGAACTACATTACCTTTATAAACCTACCAGTGATTACCCCACAATTACATTCTGTCTTTGGATGTAGGTGGTTGACATGAGCACTCAGCACTGATTTGTCTACACGTAAATAAAGTTGTCCCCACTCAACAAATCTGCTGCACTTTAGAATTTGCCGAGCTTGGGGGATTGGTCTAAATGCCATGTGTGGCATTAGATAATAAGCATTAGCCATTATTATCAACAAGCCACTACGTGCAATGTGCTGACCTCAAGAACCGAGCTAGTGGCTGTCGACTGAGATAGCGAACAAACAGTAAGAGTGTACAACCATAACCGTCATACTACATGGACAAAGGTATTGGGACACATCATTGAAATCAACTGCCCCTTCACTTCAGTATCCCAAGACATTTTGGTCACTGGCACACTTTGAACTTTGTGGACAATCTTTTCTATTCCAGAATGACTGTGGCCCCAGGGCTCCATAAAGACACAGCTGGATGAATTTGGTGTGGAAGAACTTGACTGGACCACACAGAGCCGTGAACGGCATTCAACAACTGGAACAGAGAATGTAAGCAAGGCCTTCTTGTCCAACATCAGTGCCTGACCTCGTAAATGCTCTATAGCAGCGGCCCCGAACATTTTTTTGCACCACAGACCAGTTTCATGTAAAACAGTTTTTCATGGACTGGTTTAGATACAACTAAACATAAAGAGATGTTTTGATGCACCATTTCATGTGTCCAAGACAATGATTTTTTTGTTGTTGTTGTTTAAATAAAAGCTCAGACAAACATAAAAATATTTTATCGACTATCAGTGTGGCTTGGTTCCAAATGACTCACGGACCGATACCTGTCCATGGCCTGATGGTAGGGGATGTGCACACATTCCCACACAAAACACTCATATCTTGTGGGAAGATGTATTTGAATGCAATGTCATTAAAGTCCCTGTTGGTGTTATGGTCATGTGTCCCACTACTTTTGTCCATACCATGTATTTGCTGTTAAAAAGGAGGTTATATGAGGAAAGATGGGTCAAGACAAAACACATGGCACACAACCTCAGAGTTCTCTTGGCTTAAAATACATAGTACTGCTGAGAAGTGACTAAAGTAGGACACAGAACATCTCTGCAGTCTAAATGACCTCAGAGAGGATGTTCACCTTTCCTTACTTAGCATGCAGGACTAAAAGCAAAAACGTGGATGCATATGAACAGTGTGTTTCCACATTTGTAAGGCCCTCAAGGGGGAAAATTATTATTAAACGCATTTTAGGAACATATATAAGACTAGACGTTGCTGCGGGTAAATAGATAATTAGCATTGTGTGTTAGTAAGGAAATTCAGTTTCATAGTTTTTGTTGAAAAATAAGTACATAACAAGAACATAACATTTGTAATGCTGAGACATAATTTCATTATTAAAACCTTCAAGATAATTTCTAGAAGGTTTTTCCAATACTATTTTGAACAGGTTCTAAGCCCATTAGCTGCTGAAGATACAAGCACCCCCCCCCCCCCCCACTTATAGCATCATGTCAGATTATTGGAGAAAAAACAGAAATATCGACTCCTCTGTGCCTAATAATTACAGACCCATCGCTAACCTTTTATTTCTTAGTGAGGTTTTGAAAAAAATCAGTTGCCAGCTGAATTCTTTTCGAAATGCAAGCAATCTTAAGATATTTCAAGCCTACTTCCAGGCTCATAACAGAACTGAAACAGCACTAACTTGATCTGAGATGTGGGTAACTCCCCATCCTGGTTGGGTTGAATGTAAATGCTACTTTTGGTACAGCTGATAATGAAGTTTAATTGATCGACTGCAAAATTATGTGAGCCTCATGGGCAGAGACATAGATTGGTTTAGATCTTATCTAATTGGTCATGGCAATTAAGTTGCGCTGGGTACTTTAAAACATCAAGCAGTATTACATAGGGTCCCAGAATACTTAGGTCTTTCAATCTATACCATCCTCTGCTTTCTGGCAGAATTTAAAAAGAGGTAACATTAGTTATCACCAGTATAAAAATGATCCCCAGCTTTACTTAATTCTGACTACTTAAATCTATCATCTCTATGTTGAACAGATCAAACCAACAACTGGATGTTTATAGCGTTTGGCACTTCTATCTGCCCAAACCAAGAGCTCTATTATTTGCAGCGCTTTCAAAAAGCTTCACTCCAATCACTACAGTAGTTACACATGTCATTTAGAATTGATTTTAGGATGGTCATTGCTTTTTAAGTTTCTCCACGCATGATCCTTCAAATGATGGTAAGAGTGGGAGTTTTAGCCATTATAGTATGAAGCTATGTAATCTGAGAGCTACAGAATGACTAAGCACTTTCAAAAAGAAGCTCAAAATCAGAGATTTTCAGACAATTTTCACAGTTAAACTCTTTTCTTCTTTTCTCTAAATCAAGATTTGCTTATCATATTGCAGAGGGTTGGAGGTCTAGCCCTATTTTCTTTAACTCTGAAACACAACTCTGCTGATCTTCCTGACTCAGCTCTGGAAAGATGCATTGGGTGTCCTGGGCTTACACGGTCACCCTAAAGATGGTTTAATAACATTGACGTTTGTTGCATTACATTATATTCTAATCCAGTTACAGCTGCCACTCATTCAGTAAAAGTTTTAATTAATTTATACTCAGGATGCAAGAAAAGACGAGATCATAGCTGTTATTCTGGATAATGCATGAAAAAATAAATAAAAGTAAGACAAATATCTAAAAAAGCTGAAAAACATATATATTCTCTAGAGGTCCATGTTTGCTATGCATCTAGATTTCTAAGAATGTAAATATGAAAAGTAACAAAGCAACACTGGATGAAAAGTTTGCAGATTTCACTAATGATTAATTTTCAGACATGTACAGATACACTATTGGCAAATGTTTTTGAATGCAAATGTTATTAAGTCCCAGGTGGTGTAACGGTCAATTGCCCTGACACGTTTGTCAATATAGTACATGCTTTGTGCTTCATTTAATCTGTTCACAGCCTTAACTATTTGTCACTTTTGCAAGAATTCATAAATACAATGATGCATATGTCCAGAATTTTAGGTAGAAAATTAAAGGCAAATACTCATACAGATTTTGAAAAATGCCACTTCAGAAATGGAGCTGGTAGGGAGATTCTAAAAAAATACTTATCTTCTGCTATTGAAAGATCTTATATCGAAAATATTTGCAATTAAACAGTTCCAAGTAATGCAATAATTCTATTATCACGATTAAATAACAGACACTGCAGAGTTTTTAATTAACACAGTTAAAAGCATTGATAACAGATCAATCTCCTTGGATTTAATTATTTGATTGTGTTTAACAAAACCACAGCATATGAATGACGACTTAGATTTGACAGGCCAGAAACAAGTGTATTGGATAACAGGCAGACTATTCGTGCTATCAGTGGGAACTCTTGGGAATTAGCCTGGCAACTGGCACAGTTAGCAGAATATCAGAAAGATTCAATGCACTCTAAAACAGACTGACATCTCTGGACCAAGTTAACTAAAACTGAACAGTCAATGTGGAAGAGGCCTAATGGAAAATGATGTAATGGTGCACTGATGTAAAGAACATTTGCTGAATGCTGTAAATGTAAATAATAAAAAAGAAAAAAAAAATTCCAAATATGCAGTACAAACTTACACTGAAAAATAAAGTGCATGCAAACAAAGTAACATTCCTTGTTATTTTCCATTTGAAAGTAGGGATGCACCGATACCACTTTTTTAAAAAACGGGTACGAATACGAGTACTTGCATTTTAGTACTCGCCGATACCGATACCCAGTACTTAATAAAAACATTATTTAAATGAACAAGTAACAGCTTTAGTCATTTATCTCTGCGTTAAACTCGTCTATCCACTGGGAGGTTAGGCTAGTTAGCGACACGGGGCTAACACTGCTTGGCCAAATATCCTTGGTGTAACTAAACGCTGAGGAGGCTTGCAGTGGGCTGTGGATTTGTTTTTTTCACGGAGTCGTGTAGTT
>JBBKCR010000101.1:11143996-11169568 GCA_037577295.1 Ladigesia roloffi | reverse complement strand
GCTGCAGCGGGAGCCTGGGGGCGGGCACTCGACGCCTGTGATTAACCCCTTACACGCCGCTCAAACACAGACATTTCCCAGACCGTGGTATCGGTCCACGGTATCGGGAGACTTTTAACGAGTACGAGTACTTTAAAAAATGCGGTATCGGGGTATCGGTATCGGTGCATCCCTATTTAAAAGTATTGATATTTTACTGCTGCTAAACTACAATTGAGGAAGTAACAAGCAATTCATATCTCTGAATGCTGAAGTCATCTCCCTGCCCACACTATTCTAATAGCTATTGATTAATTTTGGAGGCAATTCTGAGTATATATGTCTGAAGTTTCCAGGCTGTTTATTTTAAAACTATCTACGGCTTGCTAAATTTTCCAAATACAAGATATAATCTGACAAATTGACCCTTTTGAATCTGAGCTAATGTGTTCCAGCTGAAGGTACTATGAATATTCAGCAGTGACGTATTTTAATTCTACACTTAAAAGAGATGCAGAAGACTTGTATTGACTGATTAAAAATTGTTCTATTATGCTTCAACCAGAGTACTAAGCAAGTGAGGTAATGAACTGGTAACAACAAAGCAAGATTTTTTGCTCTATAATTCACAATTAACAAATGACCAAATTAATTCCTGCTCTGGCAGATTAGTGTTATTATTTGTGAAAGCAGTGCAAGAAATCCTTTTATATAATGACTTTGGAGCTGTAGTGGCCAAAGTGAGAGAAAATGTATTAAAGGTGTAGAGGGGGGAAGCCATACAAAGGTGGACAGTTTGCATTACAAAAAGTCAATGACAGCTAATTTTGTAATTTCACAATTGTATCCTTTTGATTAGTCTATAAATGGAATTCTATTTGTCAGCAATCAAATACTCCCAAAAAACAAAGTATACCCAAGATCAAATGCAATTAGGAAGCCTGTTACACAAATGATAAATATAAATATATTAAAACTGTTAGCTTTAAATGTGTGATAACACAAAACTCAGCAAATTAATTTATATGATTTTTAGAACTATCCATTATTTTTGTTGACTAGCTGCAAGTTTCATTATTAACTAAAATGACACCTTCATATGCTCTTGACATAGGAAGGCTGGCTCGACATTGATATAGAAAAGCTTTGTTGCTCAAGGAATAACCTGTGCCCTCATTAAGGATGAGTATTTCAAAACAAAATACCAATCAGTACCCTTTGGGAACTATTCGACTATTCTTAAAGATTGCCCAGATCAGAGTTTGCACTACATTTTGTTTTTGCTATTTTTTTATATTGTTGTTCAATGGCAAACAGCTTCAA
The DNA here is from genome assembly GCA_037577295.1 of Ladigesia roloffi. Lineage (NCBI taxonomy): Eukaryota > Metazoa > Chordata > Actinopteri > Characiformes > Alestidae > Ladigesia > Ladigesia roloffi. The sequence goes on along the minus strand of JBBKCR010000101.1, from coordinate 11,168,266 downwards.
GGGGCATTATTGCCATCTTGAGGCTGTAGCAACACTGTGTTATTGGCATTAGCAACCTGTAAAATGGAAAAATAAAACAGATGTTTTTATACTGAATTGACTAAATGAATGTTAGAAAATCATGACCTCTATCCCTCTCTACATTCCTTACCTGTCCAAACTGAAATGTGGTTGATGTGGATTCTTTGAGAATGGACTTCCTCTCTCCATACAAACTCAGAGATTGCCTACCGGCCAACAGCTTTTCGTTTCTCCTGGACTCTACATTTAGGGTCTTGGAACAATCCATGACAGCTAAGGTGTACCATGCTCCACTGTGTTCAAATAAGGAACCACAATCCTTGAAGGTTTTTGTCCACTGATGCAGTTAGATCACATGCTTTCCTGTGTTTTTTTTCAACCCCCCTGCCCCCGCCCCTCACTGTGATAATTCCTCAGAAAACAACAATAAACTTCAACACTGTTTGGCTGCCAGAAGACAGGATTAAAAAAGGAGTTGAGAAGGTGCATGCCAAGGTGAAAGGGAACAAGGAGTGTTGAAATTTCATTACTGCATCATTGCACAAGAAAGGTTTGGGCCGGCATCTCAGAACACAGGGTCTATGCCTTGTTCTCATTTCCTTGATACAAAACAGAAAACTAATATTCACAATGTACTTTGGCAATTTCACACACTAAAAAACTAAACACAGAAAAGGCCAGTGCATTTTAACCAGATATGCAACACCTCACATCTCCTTCTCATTTTCTCTAGCCCATAGGTGCAATCTCCCCACCTGGGAGTTCACCTACAAACCCAGCAAAGCACGACAGAAATTAGCCAGTTTAACATAGCAGGAAATAAGAGGAACCAATGTTGATGTAAAGCTCATCTTTTCAGGTCAAGACTGTGTATCAATTTTAAATGGATTCAAGTAAAACATTAAATAAATAAAACTTGGAATTTTATAAACTATTGTAGCATTTAATCTCAGGACTCATAAAACAAGTTGTCTTGTGTTTATGAGACAGCTGAGCCAGAAGAAAATAGAAGTATGAGAAAACAAAAGCAACAATATCATTATGTACGATTTTATACAAATTCAAAGTCCCGTCAACACTATGATACTACCATTAAATATAAAGTTTAGGGGGAAACATACTATCCTCAATAAACTGAGAAATTCATAATTTACTATTTAAATTATGTCTGTATCACAGAACACTGCTTCAACATAAGCATAAACACCCAGAAAACACCCCAAATATCTTAAAATGAAAGCATTTGAAAGATGTATTAGAAACTTCAACTCTTCGACCACTACACACAAAGACATGCAAAAGCGTGCCCTTACATGTGCACACACACACCACAACCTTTTCTAATAAATCCTGCCAAGTGCTGTTTTATGTGCGTAGCATCTTCTAACAGACGGCCTTCTTGGGGAGGCTCCCTATATGACTGCTCAGACCTCATTAGGCAATTAAGGGGAAGTGCTTAAAGCCATGAGAGCCAATTCATCAAGCACCAGCAGTTAGCCACTATAACCACTAAAGCTAAAAGCAGACCCCAAGATGACAAACAAGCAGAGATCTCTATTAAAATGAGTAAAAAAAAAAGATTCAAAACCTGCCTTATGAGAATTAAATTAATTGCTGACTTCCCCAAACATGCTGAAAAAAATAAATTGTGAAGGTGCCATTTAGAGCTAACAGCGAAAAAAAACAATCTGCCCATAGCTACATCTCTTCCAATTTCAGTGGGAGTTTAACCCACTAGAATACTCCCCTGTTGCCGAATAGAGAGAGCGCCCCATGCCTGGGGCAGAGCCCCCATCAGAGGATTTTCAAAAACAAAACCCCCCACTGCACAGTTCACTGCCCCGAAACACAGAGCAGCACAGCTCAGCACAACCTCATCCAGCTTTTCTGCCAGAGGCTCCGAAGTCCCTGATGACACACACTGATACAAAAAGTGAAGCAGATACAAAACTGGACTCACAGGCTCCTAGAGAATGTGCACCAGCCCTTTCTTGGTGTTTATAACAAAAATAGGCCAATTAACTAATAAAGAGAACATCTGTGGTTCACCAGCAAAGACACCAGCCATGATTTCCTTGCAAAGTATACATATATATGTTAACACATGTTACAGAGGCGAATTGCAAAAAGGGTCACAATCCTACTGATTTCAATTGCTTTATAATTTCCGCTGTGATGCAAAAGAATAACTAGGTCTTCCTGTATTGATAGAATATTGTGACAAAAACACACCGCCACCCTCTCACTTGTTCTTCTATTATTTATGCTTAGAACCGCACCTTATGTTCATCATCCTCGCTTTAAAATGAAATTGCTTACATTCATTTACCAAATAGAATACAGAGATGCTCAAAGCAAAACAAAAATGACCCTCACAAATGATCATACTAATGCTGCTGTGTGAGAACATGGGCTGGGGTTTGATGTATGTGAGGAATGTGACAGAGTGTGACTAACTGAGACTGACTAGTCTTTTTTGTCTCAGCATGGTGCTGAAGGTGAACAAGAGCTGACCTGACACTGTCTTATTTGGGGAATGTTAGCTCTAGACTATCTTTGAAATGCTGAACCAGTTTCTTTTAAACTTCTTTTTCCCAAATCTAAAAAAATAGCCCAAAACTGTAGTCTAGACCTAGGTATGTACTCTACTTTACTAGAGATCCATTAGGATCATGTCTACCTAATGAGTGGATTTTCACCACATGTGGATTTAATCAACTTTTTAAATTGGTCAACAAATTATACAAGACACACCATCAATAACAACTCTGAAAAAGCTATTTATCATTACAAAGACATACTGTGAATAGCTAAATATTATACCACTGTCTGCTTTACAGGAAGAAGCTACTGTTCAGGTTTCTGGGAGCAGCACGTAATGCTAACACTAGACCTAACAAAGATCTAAATCATGACTCATTCCCAGATTTATCTTATACCTATCGGATATAGGTGAAAGTTGCCTTGCAAGTCAGTTAAAAAATATACATTTTCACCACATGTACAGTCTTTAAAGTATACAGTTACTAATAGGGACAGCCAAATTCACACAGTCATCGTTTTGTAATGGCTGTTACCAATCCAATAAAAATGCTCAGACTTCATACACTTCATCACACAAGTACATTAAAATTAGCAACCAAGCAAATTTAGTTTTCAAGCTGCCAGATATAAAAAATGCCAGCTTAGAAGCCCATAAAGCCCATTCAGAAAGATATAAAGATACGTGATTTTTGTTAGACATGCACATATTATAGCAAATATCTGCCAGAACATAGATTAAATTAATTATAGCTTCTGATGCAACAATAATTAATAAAAACAAATTAAACTTGCTAAAAGGACATTTTAGTCTCATTTAATTCATCATTGGTGATTATGTAATTAATGTGTAATAATGTTTAATATAAACGAACATATAAAACACTGGTCAGCATCAAGATGGCAAGAAATTCACACAAATAATTCAGAATTGCGAACTATATTATAGTCAATTGTTCAAGCAGTCTGAAAACAAACTATGAGTGTCAAAACTATACAAATAAATTTCACAGTGCTGCCTCAGATCCCAGCTTGCTCACGTTCCATATGGGACATATGGGAATACAGCAATCCCCTTGTTACAGAGTTTTGAACCACATGCTGTCAGATAAAGTGGCCGGCAGGTTTTGTGAGCAGCAAAGTAATTGGAATTGAGCAGAAGCTGTTTTTTTTTTCTTTCATTTTTATCTGTAGTCCTTTACTTTCTAAAACAATTATTCGGAAGGTAGATGTTAGCAAATACTTTGATGCAAATATCAGTATCAGAAATTATTTTGACAAAGCAGAATATCGCTGGAAATATCCAATGAAGATGTGTTTACCAGGTGCCCTATATTTTACCTCATCCGGGTGGTTCAAGCTATAAATACGGGGCACCTCATGGGACATTTAACGATCTAGATCAATCAAGAAATCTTACCTGGAGACCTCTTCGTCTTAGAATACTTGAATCATCCATTCTGTTGTCGTCCCCCAGGCAAACTTCAGTTATGCTGTTTCACTACACTAGCAAACGAGTAGTGAGTATCTGAGCCAAGATTTGGAATAACCAGACCAACAGGCACTTCTCAGCGTAATCGCTGTAGTGGCACCAGATGGGAACAATACGCCATGTATGGGGCAGACAGCAGGCAGAAGCGGGTAGGAAAAGGGCGCAGAGGACTTTATATTACATTAATCATATCCACATCCGACACTCTGAATTGATCGTCCTACAAAATGTAAATGATCGTCACTGTTTATTCTTTAGTATTTGTCCTTATGCCACATGCTTTGGTCCTAGTGTACCTGTGCAAGTTTTCAATGAACAATTCACTGCATTTATACATTAAAAAGTCTCCTCTTCTGTCCTGATGATTATCTGTGTGCGTTCTAGTCCAACCACAGACTGCAGATATTCAAATATACAAGAAATGGGAATGGACTGAATCTCCAGAGTAGCAGCTCAGTAGTTGGATCTGTGATCATGCTGTTTTCCATCGGATCTAGCACATTGCTTATGCAAAATAATTCAGGCGACATCCTTTAGGACAGCATGTCTCCATTCTTCTCCCCTGGTCAGACCTTCAGGACAACACGCGTTATATCTTGCTCATTTTAACTAGGGGTGTGGAAAATCTTCTTCAGACCTCCTTTTCTCTACACCTCACTCCCTTTTTATGCACTGATTCCCATAAGGACTGATTTCTATGGAAACCCTATCCTCTGCGCAACTCATGGGCATTTAATGACGAAAATGGCAGCTTAGAGGACAAAAATAGCATAAAATTCAGGACGGTGTACCCCTCCTTCGTTCAAGTCGTCTTTTGCTGACAGATTTTCTCTATGCATACAAGCTCCCAACAGACATACATCAGCACCAAAATGGAACAATCTTCTCAGAAAAAGAAAAAAAAATTCTACCAAGGCATCCAAGCTTAGTGGTGGCTTCCACTTTCAATAGTCTGTCCCTTAACTCATGAAGTTGCTGATAGGTTTAATATATACTTGTTAGGCAGTAGGTTGTTTGGCAGTCTTGTAACAGTCACAATGAAACAAGAATGAGGCAGGGATAAAAAGGCTGCCCACACTCTGAGATGATCTTGAAAAAGCTCACAGCTGCAGAAGTATGGGCAGAAGCAGCCCACTGACAGTACAAGGCAAACAACAAGTCCACTCAGACCCGCATGGCTAGATTCCAGTGAGGCAGCGAGAAAGCGGGCTCTTATTGGCCAAGTGAAAGAATGAGGAGACTGTTCCGTCAAAGTTGAGTCTTTTCAGATTCGGCCAAAGTAAATCTGCAGTTCCACAGACATGATTCCATTTTCTCCCACCATATCTCACTAGCTCTCTACAGTCCCCTTCACAGCAGGCACTTCAGCCACCTGGCCAGACTCCGGCCAAAAACGCTTACCAGAAAATGCTTGGGATCCGGAACAGCTGCACAGACAGAGAGGAGTGAACTGTGCAGAGCGGAAAGAAGAGTGGCACTTAGCATCTATTCATCGTTGTCACTGCTACAGTCTTTGAAGCAGTCCACTATGGTTATGAATGGAGCGCCTGCCACAGCAGTGTCACAGTCGCTCGCAAATTCGTTCGTCCTCTATCCTTACGCCTGCAGACAAGAAATCCTTTGCCCCTGTACAGCTACAAAACAGGGTTTGATGCAGTAAATCAAAAGTATGCTTTTCCTCTTCCCTGTAGCTGAGCATAAAATCCACCTTGAAGCTGATTTTCTGCATTCTCTGTGTTCCTTACACGCCTCTGTGTTCTTCCTCTGTCCACCGCATAGGAGCATTCGCAACACAAGCCACTCAGCCTCTCCTATCAGCCAGGCAACACATCCAGCCAGCCAATCACGCTCAGGCATGCTAGTATGCATTTACATATTATGAATGGGGGGAGCTGAAAGGCTCCACCCTTTCACTCTCTTGTTTCCTGCACAGCTCTGCCATTCTTATCTCAACACAGAGCGAGATTCAGCCCAAATGCACACAGTAAGACCGAGCATTCTGTGCCCTGACAGGGTCGTCATGCGCAAATTATTACATGATGAAATTACTGACCTGTGGTCAATTATACAGTCACAATGTTTGACCAATCACTCAATACTAAAATACTAAAATAAAACCCATCGCTTGTCTTTATTCTGTCTGTTTGGTTAACGTCGCAAACAGCAAACATGTTTTAATAAGGTTCTGTGCCAGACTCCCCGTGTATGGTGATTCATTTGCAGCTAGGCTGCTTTGTTCTGTCCTCTGGGGGGAAAGAGGGATTTGAGAAAGATAGATTAATATCCACAGCTAGTGCTTTTTCAGAGCTGTGTCTCATTATTACCTAACCTCTTTCTCCAACTGCTGGGTTTTGAATCTCGCTCTGCTTTTCTAAAGCTAACTACCAAAGCCACAAGACATTGAACACTGGGAGACAGATAAGAAAAGAATATGCACTGCAACAGAAGACTGGTCCAAGGCATGCAAAACACTCATGAAAAAACGGAGAAAAAATGACTTGCTTTGAAAAAAGGGGGGGGGGGAGCAATAACAGATGAGAGAAGCAGAGAAAAGCATGTGAGAGCAAAAGAGATTTTTCATGTGGCGTATAAAAGCAAACAATTGGTTTACAGAGTACAAAATCAACAGCATAGAGTAAATCAGGTACACAACGTACACACAGCATTTCCCTTGTTACCGGGTTATAAACCACACACTGTCAGACAGTGATCTGTAGTATTTTTGTATGTAACATTTCTTTTCTTAAAATCTGCCATTAGGTTTGTTTAAGAAATTAAACATATATATTTTAGACGTTACATTTTTCATATATTTATATCATATTACATTTTTTGTTTTGTCAGTAAATATAAAAATTGACTAGGGGTACAACAATGAAGAATCTAAACTATATTGACCTAAATAAAGATTTTGGAATTTGGAAAACTGAAATCCTTCTAACTGCAGACTGCAAATGCAAAATGCTGTCATGAAGATAGTAGATAAATAATGGTTAGTGGCTGCTTACTACGTATTATCAGCCTTAGCAGCCTTTTCTATTAGCCATCTAAAGCCATTTATGTATTGGGTACTATCCAGTTATGTATTAGAGGACATTTCCTGTTCAAGCCCTACTATTACATTTTATACACAATACACAGTACATACATACATATACATATTTTGGCAAAAACCAAAGTCTAATTTTACAACAGACAACAATTACATATAATACTTTTTTCTCCTTCATGACAATATTACATGACATGTCCCAAGGAACCACTCTCTGAAAATAACACTTTATCTCAACTGTGCATGGAGAAGCAATATGTTGCTTATCTCTGTTTCTCAACAGCTGTTAGAATGGACTATATTTTCTAGGACACAACATACCTTTCCTGTCACCATAATCAGACACGTCTGAGGCATGAGAAGCACCAGGTGCATTATTTTAGCCTCAGCTAGCACAGGGTTAGAGGATTTGTGCATGTAGGGAGATATATGTCACAATAGTCTATTCAGAAATGGCTGTAAACATTTTACCATTTCACACAGTCTTGCCATTTACCAGTGAAGGACAGATAAATGCTTACGATGTCTAGTCACAAACAAAAAGGAGAAAAAAAATTCAAGCTGACCCAATGGTCATTGACTAAAAAGCACTCTGAGATAAAGATTCAGACCAATTCAAACATTAGGCCATGAGGTAAAGGCTGTTGTGCAGATATTCAGCAGCTACTGTCCAGTGAAGGACATAAAGAGCAGTGGTTAATTATAATCTGGGAACAGAGACTTTCAACCAAGTGTCTTTCATCCATCACCCACAGTGTTATGTTACCTCAGTAAGTCAGATGCAGTGACTCTTATCCTGTGTTATGCAGGCACCCTCTGCCATGAAAAGCTGACTCATGACAAAGTAATGAATTTGTCGGAGATACAGGACAGCCCATAGCTTGCAAACAAGCTACAGATCATTACTTCTCCCATAGAGATCCCTCCCCCGCCCTCAGTAATATATATATATACGAAGAGTGGGTAATATAGCCAAAGACAACACACTGCCACACTTCAAGACATTTTTAAAACACACAAGGTGTAAATATGTTTTTTTTTTTTCTGAAATCTATGGACTATCTGACCCAGATATATAAAATATGCACTACTAAAACAGCAGTTCCTCACTTATAAAAGACTATAAAATAGAGACCAATCTTCTGTTTTCTTATTTAGCATTTGCAAAAAAATAACTTCCTTCAAAGCTCTAGGCAGGCATGAACTTAATCATGACAGTAAGGTTGTTTATATCATCAAATCCAACTTAATATTAAAACATAGACAATGAAATGCAATTACAGCTAAATTTAACAGGATATTTGACGTGATAAATTCATTGATGGGAATTAAGCACTTACTATCACTCTGTTTAATTGTTTTTTTCCCCAGTTTTAGAAGGTTCTTATTAGAGAGACAGTGAGAGAGTGATACAATAGACTGAGGAAAGAGAAAAGGTGCTAATATACAACTAGTCTAAAGTCTCAAACAAAAACAGCTTAATATTCCTCTGATTACACCATTGGGCACATTTAGTGTTTGCACACTATAAAAACAGGCACACAGTCCTTGATATCATCATGTTTTGCTCTACAGAAGTAACAGGCTTACCCGAGACTGGTCCACACTAAAGTGGACTCAACATCACAAGAGTGACACCACTTCATTATTTGCTGGGTGGATAATGAAAGAGGTAGAAGGAGATAAAAGCAAAAACTGATAGCACAAATGTGTGCAAAAAATGGGGTACAACTTGACAAATTTGCAGTCAACTCCACAAACAACCTCTCGGAGAGAAGACAAAAATGAATTAGATCCTGCCTCTGGCAAGATAACATGTCTGTCAATTCAAAGAACAAGCTTCTTTTTGTCTCAGAACCATCAGTGCTAAAGAGCAGGTGTGCGTGATTGTGTGGATGTTTGTTTGTATGTGTGCACCCAAAGCTAAGCATTAAATTAGTGATGAAAACAGAACTGTTCAAAGGCTGTTTATTAAGGCTCAATCAATACTTTCCACCAAACAGCAGCAAACATTTCATTTAAAAGACGTTAAACAAAAACAGAAATGTACAATATGCCAAGATTTACCAACATTTTCAAAAGGGGAAGAATTAGCTTTAAAAAACTGTAAGGTAAAATTATATAAATTGCTCTCAATGCCAGTGCATAAAGGTTCTTCAGAAACTTTACTCATGCACATTCCAAAAACCTTGGCCAAGTTCTACAAATGAAGGTTTTAACTCCATGGTATTATCACTATTTACCATCAATTATTTCCAGACTGTACCCGTGTTAGCCACCATATTACTAAGAAACGTTTTTATTCTTACTATTCAGGTATATCCCTTAACTTGACTTTATGTTCAGGGGTAATTTCATGAAGGAAATTTCACAGGAATCAGATTTGTCAAATGAATTAAAGTGCATTTCTAATGGCCCACCCAAATTGACAGGCAAGCCTTAAGTTAAAAATGCAAAAAATGCATTATCTATAACCCAGAGCCAGAGTGAGGTGGAAAGATTTTGTATTTTTTGCCCCTCACCTGAAGCATTGTTCAGGCAGCCAACTATAGCTATTAAAGCCATTATAACTCAGCCATGACTTTCCCTGACCAAAAAGTAGAATTTCCATGACCTCCCTTATAACGTCCAATGTAACATAAGAAACGTCCAATGTAACATATGGATGCAGAGCAGAAAATGGTGTTTAAAGGGGATATAGAATTCAAAACTGCATTTACTTCTTTGTTGTTGATCTATATGCAGCTCGGCATGTTGAATGGACCGAAATTTTAACTCCAGCTCTTCTACATGCAGGATTTATCTAGAAATGGCCATGGTAAAATTGGCCATTCTGAACAAAGCAGCCCTATATGCTATAACGCTGCTCAATGTGGAGAAGTGCAGTGATGGGAAGTTGAGACAAAGTGGATCTTTACTGCGCCTTTATTTTTGCAACATGTTTTTCCCAGTCACATGGCCCGTAAGTGCACGTGCTACCATACTGGAGATAAGATTGATTGATTTACATACTTGCATTTTGCAATTAAAACAAAAAATACAACCATGTCATTGTTATACAGGAATTGAACACAAAAATATGGACTCTGGTTATTCATAATTTGATTTTAAACCTCAGCAACTGGTGAAGAACAGAGACTCAAAGGTTGCCCTTGAACACGTCTCTAACTGCTGCTACAGTAGCCGATCCTGCTACTGCAGTCTATTAGTGTGGGATATAATGGTCTGAAAAGGCTCATCAGTTTGGCATGTCCAGCTTAGACTGTAGATGCTTATTATTATAGGCAACATTAAAACAGTAAAGGAGGTTGTGAGACATTTTCGAAAATAACTTTGTATAAAAATAAGAGGAAAATGGGTCTGACAATGCTCCAATCACTAGACACCAGTTTCATCCTACCGTTTCAGTCCCAGAAGAACTGTAAATAACCTTACACAGTGGCTGCTCAAATGAATAGTATATGACTGGTATGACTACTAATAATAATAATTACAAGCCAGGCAAAAGTAGCACGGTGGGAAACAAAAATCCCTTCCTTAATCATAGAACTGATAAACATCACTGGATCGAAGTTCACTGTGACTAATGGTCTGTATAACAGAACACTAATGTAAACAAGATGACGCATCTGTAGTGTCACCAACATTGGTGATCTAAATAGAGGCGGACTAGTTTATCACATTTTTCCCTAAGATGTATTACAAATCTCATTCTTCCATATAAGTGAATTCAGTGCACTCGATGCCTTCTGCAGGTCTGTAGAAAAGCACACATTTCACACCCTCTCGGTCACATAGCTCTGCAGGTGCAGAAGCTTCGAGTGCAAGAGGTTTTATCAGAAGCTGACAGAAGCAGACTACAACAGCTAATTCACTGTACGTTTGCAGGAAAGAAGCAGCAGAGAGAACTTGCACAAGCATCATCAAAGAAACATTATCAAGGGGGATGATAATGTGCTGAGCAAGCTTCCGGCTAAATAAGAAAGACTATGACGAGTAACATTTCTGGCACAGTGCTGGCAGATGTGAGTATGTGGGAAATATTTCACAGGGAGCTGTTAGATTACTAGTCTGGTAAGCAGTTTAACATCAAAACAGAATATCCCGAAGAGCACTAAAATACTGGAGATGCTCCGATCCGTATTTGTGGGGCCGATCTCCGATTACCGATCACCAAGATCATGATCTTCCGATTGCCGATCACTGCCTATCACAGAATGGCAGGGGAATGGGAACCTTTTATCTATAATCTAGAAGAGTTTGCACCATTTGTAGAAATGAAACTGACTCTAAATTAACTATATTGAATTATATTGAAAAAAAAATCCTGTAGAAATAGCGCACAAAATACTTGTGCATCACATGTTGGTTTGTAGCTTTGTAGCTTTTTAAAGGCCTTCGTGAAAGAAGGCTCATAGTTTACACTATCTGATAACTACATAAAAATTTTGAAACCAATGTAGTGTATCACATTTGTAATTGAAATCAGGGGTCCTCAACCACACAGAAAAAAAAACTGATATAAAAAGGGATATTCTTAGTCTATCCTTGACAATAGTTTCTGATATTAAACCAATTCCTGACGAAATATAGATTGGGGACCACATTCTACAAGGTTCAGACTCTACTACTAGTACCACCCCCCTCCCCCGGTCCACAGTATAATTTTCAAGCGTTTACCGGTCCGTGGTGAGAAAAGGGTTGGGGACCACTGATTTAAATCATTACGCCCAAACTATTTCTTTACATTTCTCTATTCTTTTTTTCAATATATCTAACAGCACTCTCACACAGAGACATCTTTCCTTTTCAAAACATGAATGCAACAGCAGTGTGTGCGGAGACAGAACGATACTTTTCTTGCCATTACCAAAGCCATGAAATGTCAGCTTGTCTTGTTTTGATGAAGCAAACATGCCAGTCTTCTTTACCCCCAGCCCTCACTAAGCCACACAGAACATCAAGACAGGAATCTTTATGGTGATGTGTAGAGATAAGTGTTAATCACCTGTACACAAGCCTTCTAATGTTAATCGCAAAAACAAAATGAGAAATTGCAATAATAATACGCATACTGTCTCCTATAGCTGTTATAATTCTGGCTTAAAAACATTTTAATTAATAAGAGAAAATGACTAGTTTTCCCTCCGCCAGTTGTGGGGGTAAACAGGGAGGGAGTTACATTTCACAAGCATACCTTAATTCATGCCATGCATGGCAAATGGCTGACGTCAAGCAAGTGAGTCTTGAAAAAAACAAGCTTTTTCCTGCCCATTACATCACCTAAGTTTGCGGAAAAGCACTTCCATATTAGCAAGTTTGTTTAGGCTTGTCCTTGAAGCTTTATAAATACCACATGTAAAATTACATGCAAGCATTTAGTGGGAATTTATAGATTCTGTAGGCTGAGAGCCATTAGTGATACAAACAACCATGCTCTTTGCATAATAGTCTCGCTTCTGATTTGAATGCATTCTTAGGTGTAGCGCATTCTCCCGAACAAACAACATAAACCACCTACAGCTTTTTTCAACTGGCCGCATAAACTCAGACAGGCTTGGTAAAAATAGAATGACATTCATGCCATGGACATCACAACCATATCCATCAGAAACTGTCACTGCTGTTCGCTATCACTCAAGGAAAATTCTGACAGGCTGGTAGAAGATGCAGATGACAGAGTTGAAAGCTCAGTGACAGGCCAAATCCCACTGGCCACAAATGTCACGAAAACCTGCATACTTAGCTTAACCTAACTTAGCCAAAAGAAAAAAGAAAAACAGAAGCTGCCCTGTCCAGTCTCACGACATGTCCAAGAGAAAATATTTGTTCTTAGGGGCACCTGAGGATAAAAGATGCAGAGACCATTTATACATCTGGTCAACTCATGCATCTTAAGTTTTAGTAATATCTGGATAAGCTCAGGCCACATTAAAATGCAAGTGTAAATGCAGCAGATTTATTTAAGATCACTCAAACCACCTCAAATATGTGGCCAGAAATGCATTAGACACACTGTGAAGTAGAAACAACAAATGTGACAAACTAAATGCCTCCCAGTACTGCCACAGGAGCTCCTCCTGCTGTTCTGCTTATGAAAGAGACCACCCTTCGATACTTTGTGTGGCATTTCTGCTCATCAATTTCCAATCCCTGAAATGAGTTTAAGTTTAATTCTGTTAACCAATTTAGATAAGCCAGTCTACTCAAAGGATTCACCATATTGGTTAAACTTTGTCGCAAATTTCCACCATCTTGCTACAATACAGTGTGCATTATAGCACATTGTACATTTATAGAACATGCATGCACATAGTTCTTGACCACCATGGTATGTAAATATACTGTCTCTTTCTTCTCAGTAATGCAGAAAAGAGAGGAGAAGTAGCACAGGATTGGCGGTTGCTGATATTACCACAAAGGATTCAGTCTGACTAGAGAGTACAAAATATAAATGCATGTAGCTAAAACTGTCAGAATATTATCCGGATATTAGCCACACCAAGTGACCGGGTGTAAACAGGGTCAGAGTTGAAGGTCTAGGTTAGAGCTCACCAGATGCATTTATAGCTCATTTGAGCACATATTGTTATTTAGCACAGAGGTGTACAAGTTTTTCAAAATTCATGAAAGGGGGAACAAAAGGCGGAAACACAACACGTGCAACTGACGACTTAAGAGGTTTATATAAAACAAATGAAGACCTGAAAATGGGGCAGCCTGTGTGTATAAATACTAAAGCTGGCATTGTATGTTTGTCTGGTATTGGTGTATGAAATGCAGTAAATATTAATGGCTATGAAAGAAATCAATGCAAGTACGTTTGCTGATCAGTCATGTACTGAAACCATTATATTGCACAGCCTGTCTAATGATCCCTTGGAGAAAGTAAATAACAGGAGGCCACCAAATCATTAAGTCTCAGACATCTGTCTATGAAACGTGTGGAAGATCATGATCAGTTGGAAGAGATTCAGGACATGCAGAATGTGAGGTTCAGGTTTGTTGCTAAATTTCAATCTCAAACAATGGCCTGATCAAAGGGACTCAACTAACCAAAAACGGTAGAGGGCCATAGGTCATGTAGTACCGATCCACAGGCTGCACAGAAAACCTTACTGTACTTCTGTTTTATTTTCCATTAGAGTCTAAACAATGTTTAATTTTGAAAAATGACTGAATATTCTTAGTCTATGACTCACTCTTGGCACATCAAATATAAATCCCACAAAATAGCAAAATGGAAAAGCAAAAGTGCGGTAAAATTGTCAAGCGTTCGTAGTGATAAAAAGGTTGGGGACCACAGCAATAGCCCACTCAAGAGGAAGAAAGCAATCTTTTCCATCTCAATCATTTTAGGTTTAAAGAAATGTTTCTACAAAACTACACACAGTCTCTTACTAATCACAAAGCACCACAGCCCGTTTAAGGCAGCTGTATCATTACAGCAGACTACAAACATACCATAAACCAGTCATCCTCCTTTTTTTCCTATTCTCTTCCTATTCTCTTCAAAGAAAAACAAGGGGTTCCACTAATCTGTTTTATAACTCAGTTTCACTACTCTCTCAGTCAAACACTAGTAAAGAAAATGATGTTGGTCTGAAGGGCCTATATTTTTTGGGCTTCATAAATGTAGGTTTCACAAAAGTGGCATATTAAACTGACAATATCATCCAGCAGGCATGTAAGCAAGTATTTAAATGGCAAATGAATCTGACATTACAGTGGGATCTAGGTCTTACTGTGAAAAATGAAAATGCACACAGTCCTTTATGTGCAAATAACACATTTCACACTGTCTTGACAGATCAATCCCAGCAGGGTCACATGTTTGAGTGTTTTTATGCAAGGTAGAGAGGCTCACAGACACACCAAGGCAGCTCCATCACTAAAAGAAAGATAGAAGCTGCTTTCTTGCTAATTAAGGGAATGACACCACCTGCTCTTCAGCAGATACAAGCTTCTCTCAGTCAATCATCGCGTCACTTTAAGCACTGATTCCGCCAGCCGTCCTGCACTCACTGTCTAAAAACATCTTATCAGAAGGTGCTAGAGTATCAGAGTTCACCAGAGCTATGTCTGGGTCACGCCATTTAAATGTATAATTAATTATGTCTCGTTTTATAAGAGAAGAGAGCAGGGATGACCCCATGCTGACCTGGGCCTTAGCTAAGAACAGTAACAACAGTAAATAAAGGAAAAATGTAATAAAAATACACTTTGATCTCTAGACAAAAAAAATACTGAACAGGCAAATATTTGTATTTGATTATCTAGGTAATGTTAATCCACCAACTCAAGAGTTTTATTTATATTGAGTGTATTATATCTGTGACTTCACACCACATTTGGTTTATGAACAAGGATAAAGTTTGAGGTTCATTCTAAAAATCTGCAGTTTGCAAACAGAGGTTTTTCTAACATGGCAGTGTTGTGAAGAGTGAGTCTAAATCAGTACATATCTGCTTTCAAAGCCACTTGAAGAATATGATGAATAGGATGATGAATATGATATAAAATACAGTCTCAATCACTGAATTATTTTAAGACATACTGAGACACACAAACAGGGACGAAGACGCATCCAATGTATGTACAATATTCCAAGACGAATAAACATTTATTCAAACAGAAAAGCTTCCAAAATAGCAAACTCAAACCCAGACATATCCTGCCACTGATCATTACTGATGCAGGAAGCAACAAAGAAATAAAAAGAGAAAAGTGAATCCATTTAAAAAGAGACAACACACATTCATAACGGCGCTGACAGTTTCCAAGGCAACCCTTTTGTCCATGCCTGCGTTAGGTGAAGAAATAGATCTCATCGGAGAGGGAAGGCGGTACGCCAGCAGAATGGAACTCCAGTAAAGTTGAGCTGACCCCATGTCAGTTCTGTCTCAGCTCTGACTGAAGAGAGATTGAGAAAGGCCAGGACAAAGCCCATGACAGAGATGGATGACATAGAATGAAATGAAATTGGGGAGAGAAAAAAACTCTCTATATGTATGCAAGTGTAAGTGTACAATGTATGCCTGCTTGAAAACATGAAACATAACGGTCATGATTTACAGTCAACGTAAAATTAATCCCTTTGTCCTAAATCTGAGAAGACTCTCTTGAAAGTATATAACTTGAGATAAAATGCTACCTTGACCATTAAAATTTATTGCAATATGGCATTAACGGCATTTAAAAACAGCATTTGTCAGGTAGGATTGCCCTCAAAAATAAAACAGATCATAAATAGAAAATAGATAAGTTGAAACCTCTGCTGTTACAATGTTTGTGTGTGTTTGGGGAAAAAAGAAATTCATACTATATTTGTATTTTCTTTTAGATTTTAAAAAAAGATACTTTAATAAAAATAAATCACAATATTGCATTAATGCCACATATGTGCTTTCTTTGCATAACTGCACATTCCTAATCATCCTTATTTCTTTGAGGTAAACAGTATACTGTAGATATTTAAGTATATGTCCATAAGAATTGTTATTTAAAAGCAAATAGATTCATTATTAATAAATAATGAAGTTTAGCTTTTGCTAATATAAAAATTGTTCCATACAGCTGTCAAGTTTTTCAAAACTCTATGTCCAGCATCACAGCTGAGATGATTGTCAAGCTATTGTTTCAGTAGATATATTATTACACATTCAATTGCTATATTATTGCAGCTCAAAAGTGAAAATGACAATGGCTTCTTCTGCAAATTAAACAAATTAGAATTCAGAGTTCACAACCAAACCATGGATAGTATGCAAGAAGATAAATGCTATTAAACAATCAGCAGAAGTCAATATGACCTTAAAAGTATGATCTAACCAGCTGTGTTTGGATCATCCACAAAGGGCACAAGCAAATCCCTGGATCTCCAGGATACATGGAAAACTTTCTGTTCACCCTGGAAGCCTCATTATCCCTCATTGCCCATCAGTCCTTGAGATTCCAGCATGAAGTGAACATGGAAACGTGATCAAGTTTCCAGTGGAAACTTTTATGACAACACCAGTAAATATTAGCTTATCCTCTGTAGTACAGCCATGCAACAGAACCGAGATTTGTTCAGTTTTTTAATGTTCAGTGTTTATATGTAATACAAGTGTCAGTAGGATTCATGTATCTATTATGTGTAGCTCTCTGAACTACCTAGTATCAAATTGTAAATTTGGCATTAAACACAAAATCTTTTGGCATGTATTTTACAGTGAAATACGATATAGATTTGAAATATATAACATGATATTATCTCTGACTGCAAATTTAAATCTCACATTCTTTTGCATCCCTCTTTTATCGTTTTGTCATAAGAATCCACATAAAAATATTTAGACCCACGGCAGACCTGATGCCACTGAAGTTCTGAATAAAAAGAAAAGATTGCATTAAATTAAAAAGTACACACCAAATCATGCTTGCATCAAAGCATCTAGCCCATTAATGTCTTCAACCAATGTTATTGCACACGGTCCATATGGAACAACCAACGTGACAAACAATGCAGAAGACGTTAGTCAATTAATTCTGGGAAACTAGTTGCCAGGAGCAATGAATAAGGCTGTGCTTTGTTTTTCGACTGCATGCTCTAGATGCCCGCTCAGATTAAGCCGAAGACTTAAATTTTTCTCATGCATTTTAATTGCTACGGAGACCCAGACAAGGAGAATCTCGCCAAAGGGAGGAAAAGAGACCTTGTTCTGGGGGGAGGGGTAAGAGGGGTTCACTGAGACCCAGGTGATTAACTACATTTGGATTGGCTCATTTGACAAGAATAGGGCTGGCTAAGTAGAAATAAGCACAAATGATTTTATTTAATCCAATAAACCTTTATGAGTCACAACAATCTATACACAACAGTATATAACGTTTTAAAAAAATATTTAATGCTGAGGTGGCACTGTTTATGTGCATGTGTGTGTGTCTAAGATTGCTGACAGGATAAGTGAACATACAGAATAGGCTCATTACATCGACAGTAATGACGATGGCAGCTGAGAGAGATGCGGTCATATTTTGTCCAATTAAAGTCTAAATCCCGTCTGCATGAGAATCTCAAAAGGTCACTGCTTGACAAATGAGGATGAGAACTAGTTCTAGTGCAGCAAGAAAATGTAAGGAGAAAAAGTGAAATAGTGCCATCACTTCTGAAGAGACAGAGGAAACAGACAAAAGTGTCAATATGTTTTTAAATCCACACTAAACCAATATGTCTCATCCCCACTTCAATTCTACTCGGTTTCCATTCGTACCATAAAATATATATATAGAGTCCTTCAGGAAACGACTGATGGACAGGTCTACAGGAAGATGAATAATAAAATGGAATATATGCAGTGAGCATAAAGGGGCAAAGGTGATGGACATGGCGTATCTACTCAACTCAAATATAATACCAAATATTTTCAGAGAATGAGATGGGAGAATTGAATGAGATGGGAGAACTATGAAACATTAATGTTGAAGTCGAGTCGAAAGAGAGGAATTTAAAAACCTTCAACGTAAGAGTTTCTAGTGTGTTGTCCTCTTGATAAGGATATATATACATACATATACATACACACATATATATATATATATATATGAATTATGAACAGAGCTCTAGCAAGCCATGACTAGTAACTTGAAGTGGTTACTGCTCGCTGTTATTTTTCCTTTTTTCCCCATTTTCTCTCAATCTCAGCATGTTTTTAACCTTGAAGAACATGAAATGAGTCATCTTTCTCCAAATGGGCAAATGGTCCTTTATTCAAGATTATCTTTAGGTTTGGACAAAAGGTGTTTGCAGTAGCACAACTGTGCTGGAGTGCACTAAACTCAATATACATAGTGGTTCAGTTCAGAATAAAGCTGAGCAGATATGGTAGTGCCCTATCTAACAGCACTTTAAATCGGGTGTCAGTGAGTTAGAGGTTTGTAAAGTAATTATTCATAACATGCTTATGCATAGTTAATGATGTACACATTCAGTGTCTTGGAATTGTGGAGAACCTTTTTGAAGCACTGACTCAACGTGACCAAAGTGCAAAATAACATTTTCTTCTGGGGATTTTTTTCCACCTTCGGCTTTTCTCATCGAGTTGCATTAAGTGCATACGGAAGAGAAGCAGCAGCTATCAAGTTTAAAGTGGCTTACAGCATTGTTGTTTCAATATGTTTTGCTACTCACCAGTGGGGCACCAGTTTTACAAAGATGTTATGAGCTTCTCCAGCCAACTAACAAATGTTTTAAAGCAGAAGATCTTACACCTGCACCCCCCCCTCCCTCCCAGTTTCTAAAATGCATTTAACAAGATCCCTTTTCAACCTAACTCTGTCTACAGAATAATACAGGCTGCTTTTTTGGCTGCTCTGTATTAAGCTTCATACAAAATGCAAGTCAATAAAGTTTACTTCTGTAGTAAAATTCATTCAAAAATAAATGTTTTTTATAACCCATAGATCTATTCAAATTATAGTGAATTTTGCATAAAATGTCCCCTGTAGAGCCAGGAATTTAGTTTTATTTCAGCCATTCCTGCACTCTTAATGTTAAAGGTTAGAGCCACTGCCTGTCACTGCCTGAATGGCAGCCCTAACTAGATTATCCTCTAAAGTAATGCAACGGACTTGTATGGTATTAAACCATGTTTTGGATAAAAATTGTTAGTTTAACCTCACAGAGATTCTGTGCAACCCCTTAGACACCCAGTGCATCTTTACAGAAATAAATATCAGGACCAAGATATGCTTCAAAGTTAACTAAACTTAGCAGACATTAAATCAATCCCCAAATATTCATATAATCAGAAAGCATATTTAATTTAGGATTACCAATTATTTTCTCAGCAATATTTAGATTGATGGATATAGTAAGAAACAGAGCTTTAAAACAAAGTGACAAAATAAACACCCAAACTTATTCTTCAAAATAAATTAAAGAGAAATGCTTCAGAAAAAAAAGTTTACATTGAAACATTCCTTGTAACTTGAGTGTGAACAAGCAGGACTAAATTAATTTAGACTAAACAAGCAGATACATGTAAAAAATACATTAAAATAGGTCTTTATAGGCAAAAAAGGCATCTTAGTTTCCAAAATTGAGAAAAAGAATAGTTTGTTACAAAGTACATACATTTGTTTGAAAAGAAAGGTGCATAAAACTGGGAGACATGTTATTCCTGTATTTGAGCACTTTAAACATCAAAGCGGACTATAAACAGCTGAAAAGCATGAAGCACTTTTTAATCTACCATCTTGCCTGAATATAACGCACTTAGTTATTCTACACTGTCTCTCATGCTTCACCATAACAAAACAAGCATTCGGCATTAACCATTTAAGTGAGTGCATTTTAAAGGACTAAATTTGCATTTGTGGCTTGTCTAAGGTTGAAGTGGCACAGTTTAATTGGCTCAGCCTCCACACAGAGCCAGCTGCACTGCTCTTCTAAAAGACTAAAGTGACAAAGAATTAACTGTCTCTGCATGGCAGACGTGTTCCCTGAATCAATACATCTGTGTGAGACACTGCTTATAAAGGCTTGAAAACACACTCCACAGACCTGAATTCACAGGTAGAAAGACATATTGTCAATTTTATAGTGGTTTATGGAATAAGGCCATCAAACTTTGGGGGGAAAAAACAAAACTGGATGTTATACCAGTTTTAACACTTTTTAAGAGACTTGTAACTGGCCTAAAAATGTAATTAACAAGCGTAAAAGAAGATAAAGAAAAAGTGGAGGAGTAAAGACAGAAAAGAATAAGGTGTCCATCCCTGTTCTAAAGCGGCCGTTTATTTTCTCCCAAGCCCAAATGCAAATCAGATGCAAATGTCTAAATATGCTAATGGACCAGACATTCTGTCTCAACTCATCACCCTTACTTTTCAAATGAATTTTTAAGGATCAATCAAATAATATGATTTGTTTTTTTTCTCTGTGTGAACATCCTGCATAAATTAAGGTGAACCTGAGGCAAAAGATTCCCTAGAGATTATGCAATTTAATACAGTAACATCCCTACAGGACAAACTGAGTGGCACATCTCTGTGGTACAGTGGTAGCATATGCTTTTGCATACATGTTAGTTGGTAAAGGTACTCAACAATGTGCTTGAATCAACAATAACAATCAAAACAAAAAGCATGAAAACAAAGAAAAACTGTTTTATGTAACTCTCTCCACAGCAGCTATCTTAGACAGCTATCAGTGATGGTTTGTAAGGGGTTTTAACAGGAGACTGAAATAATGTTTTGCTTGCTGGTCAGCAGAGTTTACCTCTATATCTCTGTAGCAGAGCTATGGGGCAAAAAAATTGGATGATATGGACTTCATACAGTTTTACTTAAACAAAATATGTATTTCTTCGCTGTTGTGAAGAACAGCGTGTACTAAGGTAAAATACTTTCTTGACCATACATTTTTTTTCTTTCTTTTTTTTAATAAAGTTGTTTTTATCTGACTACTTCTGATCAACTTCGATGACTTTTTAATTTAAGTACTTCTTATGTATGGGTTTAAGCTTTGATAAACACTTTCTTTAACTATCCTGGAACAAGACTTGGGACAAGAATTGGTAGAGAGTTTGCTAGCAGAGGGCAGTTAATAAACAGTCCCACATCTTTGCATAACCACTTCAAACACACACAGGCTCCATGACTTGGACTGGACAGTAAACACCATCTGCCTGCCGTGTGTGGTCCTCATGTGTGCACCCCAGACGCTCTCCTCTACTCCACAGACATTAAAGTTCAGCTGCAGGGGGCTCCGGCTGCCCTCACAGCCTGGGTCAGGGGATTAGAATGTCCACCACACCCCAAACCAAAAACAGGTCAATCTTGCTGACACTGCCCACTGTCAAACACCACAATGTTTTTCCATTTTGCTGAATAGTGGTATGACACTCGTAGTATATTTCTACAAATATGTCAAACAGTACACTGAAAACACAGTGATGACACATTATAAAGGGCTAGTTAAAGCCTTGTCTGCAATATTTTGATCAATATAAGTTTTATATGATTACATGAACCCCTTGAATGATCAAAACACCTTGAGAAACACTCATCTGATACTGATCAAGTCGCTCAAAGCACATGGTCAAAATCATTGTGATTTAAGGGCTCAATTGCAGACTGTTATATTAGGAAACTTATTGTGCTGCACTGCTAAGCACAGTCACACAAACAAAACATACACACAAAAAAAATGAAAGGAATTAGAAAATCAACCTTTCGATGCTTTATTAACCGTATGTTTGCCAAGACTGCTAAGGCAGTTGAGTGTTTGGTTGCAACCAGAGGGAAAAAATAATAATATAACTCTCCATGAGAGGCATAGCACACTATGATTATGTACTGCAGAAATAGCTCTAACAGTCATTTTTTTTCCATTTAGCACAGCATCTGCAAGCTCCTGTCAGCTGATGTAATGGTGGATGTTGGCAGCCTAAGCAGAACTTATTCTCTTATTCAAACAGATTTCAAAACAAAACATCACCTCTGGAACACAGCAACATTATTATTCATCATTACAGGTAAATGTCCATATAATCATAGCCCCACTAATTATGCAAGTCTGCAATGATATCTGTACTAAATGTGCCCTGCAATGTCAAAAACATAGTGAAAAGTATCATAAAAGCCAGGATTATTTTAATAAGATGTGCAGTGAATAAATAAGCAGTCACTAGAATGTTTTTTATATGTCATTCAACTGCTAGTAATGTCACATGAACTTCAGTCTACTGCTGCACCGAGGCACATAAAGCCCTGCAATCAGCAATTACTCTTTTCAAGGTTGGTTTTCTTTTAGTGGTCAGGGGCTTTTAATGGATGTTTGGATGTTAATGCCCACTCAAAAGTAGTGGGTGTATTGTAACCCTCATATACTGAGGACAAATCATCAGATGGTTTGGGATGAAAAACTACATCCACTCAGCCACATGTGCTGCTTTTAATGCAGTGGGAGCACACTGTGAACCAAAAAGCAAAACACTGCCACATGCTGGTGAATGCTGTAAAAGTACAGAACTCATGCCACAAGGCCTCAGTTTTCCTTTGTTATGTTTCCTTGTTGTTGGACAGCTTTTTATATTTTGTGTATTTTTTTGGTGTAATATCTATTTTTCAAAACAAATTTGAATGTATTGTTTCTGAAATAGTAAATAAAATTATTTATTTTCACATGTAAAAATCAGCCATTTTATTTGTGCTAGAACATTCACATTATGAAATAATGATGCTGAAAAAAAATAAAATACTGTTACATAATCAAATAACATGACATCTAATCAGCTCTCCTAATTCTTATTTATCTTTGCTCCACGAGTAGCAATACAGCATGCAGTAATCCATAAAACTACAGGGTATAAACAGCAATTCTTAAGTTAAATGTATTACCTTTTAATACCTTTATTAACTACCTTTGTTTATCATGAGCTGAAACTGTTAATCAGTGACCTTTCTAACATTTATGCAGATTTTGACATATGTACCACATATATATAACAGAATAGATTACAGATTCACTGATGTTGACCACATAAAGCACATTTATTTCACTTCATGGATAAAAATAAAACAAACTACATTAATAGTGCAACGAAGAAGGCATAAGTCCAACATTTCAGGAACTGTTGATGCAATACAACCTGGCATCTGCTATAAGAACTGTTGGTGATATCACTCCACAGACTGAAATCCACTACATGAACTGGTGAACTGCTATTATTAGATTTTAACACAAACATGTACTATTGGTCCAAGTCTATTATGCTGTTCATAAAATCAGCTGAACAAATTTAGAGGTTCCAATTTCTCAACACTTAGCACAATGTTTAAACATTTAGGGCTAAATCTAAATGTTGCACTTTTACACGCAGCAACTATAAATGTGAGAAGATATGCTAATTGGCCATCCCCAAGTTTACAATTGGCTGTTACTTTAAATGGGGCTGGACTGCATGCTGTGATATTCCCTCACCAACATGGAGGATTTGCCTTAAATGCCTTTAAATCTAATTATTACACATGAAAAATATATCACACTCTAAATGCAAAACTTCACAGTTAGATAGGTCTCAGTGACATCTTTCCAATAACCCCTCATTTAACATAATATCCCCCAGATAGCCTAAGGTTACACAAACTAATGAAAACTTTAACAGATAGAATTTCA
>JBBKCR010000101.1:11121977-11134127 GCA_037577295.1 Ladigesia roloffi | reverse complement strand
TGGATTCATTAGATAATAAATAAATTACCCTACTAGAACTTGACTGGAGTCAGGTTTCGGAGTCAGATATGACTAATGACTAATGAGTAATATACAGCTTAACACAAATTAACCTTTGGGTTGAATAAAAAAGAATGATGATGAGTGTTTAGGTGCTGATTTTTCTGAGGTGTCTGTATGAAATAAAATAATAACAAAATTAACATCCATCCATCCATCCCTCGGGGGACTGGAGCCTATCCCAGTCGGCCACGGGAAGAACATGCAAACTTGACAGTTGACACAGAAAGACCCTGCGCCCAACCCGGGAGTCGAACCCTGGACCTTCTTGTTTTGAGGCAACAGCGCTAATCGCCACAGAATTAACAATAACAACAATAATAATAAATAACTGACCACAAAAAAAGTAAACTAAATAGTACATTGTTTTACTGATAATTCCTGATTAAAGGTGAGTTTAAGTTGGCTCATTTGCCTATGCAATGGTTGGATTATATCATTTGTGTGTGTAAAGTTGTCTGTAGCCTGTTAGTTTTCCTCGTTGCATTAATATTCGCGTGTTGCAGCTGTGCTCATGTTAAACAAGACTACGGTGCTGTAAAATCTCACAGAACAGAAACCCGACGTTGGAAAGCAGATGAACAAAGAAGTAAGTAAATGAAGGTGTTTTTAAATACAGTCAGAGAGAGGAGATGAGAGGGGGAATGTTGTGACGCGTCCGTGCTGCTCGGTGCTCGATTAGTTGGTCTGAGCAGAAGTGGACAGGAACACGGAGGATCGAGTCCGAGTGGGATTTAAAAACACAACACAAAAACACACAAAAAAACATCACACAGAGCCGCAGAAACACGCCAGCCTGCAGGCAGCCGGTCGGGTGGATGAAGGAGCTCGCTGGGAATGTGTAGAGGAGTTGTTTGAGCCTGGCGCTGGGTCGGGAGGTGTGTTTGAGTGAGTGTATATTTCTCTGTGGTTACTCTGAAGGCTCCGGCGGTGCTAGGGAGCCATTTTGCAACACTTTATTTTTTTACACCAGATGCTAACCCGCTAAGCTAACGCTAGCAAAAACACTGCCCTCAGAGGAATTTAGGCACCTGTTTTTGCCTCAGCTGCAAAATTTTGGGGGTTTAATACCCGTTATCTTTACAACATTTTACCTCCGAGCCCATTCCATTATAATGTGCCGTGTTTTATCTGGGTAGTTTGTTTAGGCTAGGCTAGCTAAAGCTACACTTTGAATGGCCTACAGCTCTCGGACCCCTACGTCGTGCTAGCTGCTGCTAGATAAGTTGGATTAGAATTTTATCAGGCGTTTGAACATATTGATATTCTTTTTTGTATTGATTTTCGTTCCCAGTGGCTTCCTTATAGTTGCATGCAGCCTTTCTGAGTTTTTTCCCCAAGTCAAGGTTAGAGAGATGTGCTCTTAAGAGACCATTCAAGTTGTGGGCTAGCTTTTGCTAACCAGCCCTCCGACTAGTTTCCACTCGTAAGTTACTAGTTTAGACATTTTAATCACCTGGCTCGATATTCGAAAATGCGGTAGTATTTTATACAAAGACTTCGCGGTGTTCCCTGTGAATGCTGATATTTACATCATGCCGTTTGAGGCTGATTAGTCATGTGGAGATATTTGAGGGCTCTGATGTTAAAGTGGAGGTCCAGATACAAATTTTAATTTAATGTAGTGGCTGTCATTTGTAAGGACTGACCCGTT
This sequence comes from Ladigesia roloffi, assembly GCA_037577295.1. Classification (NCBI taxonomy): domain Eukaryota; kingdom Metazoa; phylum Chordata; class Actinopteri; order Characiformes; family Alestidae; genus Ladigesia; species Ladigesia roloffi. The sequence goes on along the minus strand of JBBKCR010000101.1, from coordinate 11,132,413 downwards.
TGTTTAACTGTTTCCTTTATTGAGTTTTCTTCCTAAAATTTAGTGAAGCACGTTGATTGAGGTCTGTCCAGCGGGACTTATCATGACATTCCTAGATGTTAAGATGGAGCATGGTTTATTAGGATGGAAAAAATGATATATTTGCAAATGTGTTAATTAAATTAATATGATTTATTCATCCAATGCGTTTCTGATGTTATAATACAAACTTGATGTGTTGGAGCAGGTTGTAATAGAAGCCTAGAGTAGAGAACTTACTGGACTTTCTTGGTTTTTAGATTGGGGATTTGGGAAAGAAACACATCAAATGTTTGTTTCACGTTTACAGGTTTTTGTCTGCGGAGTTAAGGATTAGATATCTGAAGGAGGGAGCAGCCATTGGATGTTTTTTTGTTTTCGACACATCTCAGACAAGTCATACCCTCTCCAATCAACTATCAAGCCTCTTTGGTCGTTTAGGACCTTTGGATGTACATCATTGAACTGCAGGTGAATCGCCGGTGAACAGTGCTCTGTGTTTAACTTCGTTTCTGCTGAAGAGCTGTGGACTGTGGTGTCAAGTTGCTCGTCTGCGACAGCCCTTTCTGAATTGATGAACTGGAAAATCTACAGAGTTGTTGTAGACCAGGTCATACTTCCTTTCAAGTACTCTGGCAGCCTAACGTGATATAAGTACATAAGTTGAGATACCATGAGTGTCAAAAACTGAATATGATGTCAGATTTTTCTTTTGTGGCATCTAATGGTTTTGTCCCTAGAATGAGCTATTGAAGAATGAAGCAATGTCCATGATTCCATAACACCACCCACCTTCAGCTTTTGTGATGTGACGTATCAGCCCCCTTTCTTTTTGCCTGATGTCACGCCCTCGCTGTTTTCATGAGGTGAACGTATTTGACTCGTGACTCTGCAACACTGCGTTGTGTGGTATCGCCCCACTCTTTCTTCTTTTTGGTGTATGCATCTTCAGCTTACGATGAGTTTGTAGAAGGAGTTTCTGAGCTTCAGAGCAAGCACAACGTGCTGCCGCCACAGCCCTCCAGGCAGAAAGACTGGTCCAGAACTCTAAGAATTCGTTTCCACTGAATTCTTCCTCTAAGCATCTAATTTTGACGGTCTGAATGCACTCTGTTGCCATCAGAGAATCAAAGGTGTTCTTGAGAGTCAGTGAGACATCACTGTTCAGCTACAGGTTGCTTTCCATGTTTTGTTCTTCCACTACCATTGACCAGGTGTGTTGATCAAAAAATCTCAGCTTCTCTGATTTACCACTACAATCATCTTCCAACTTAACATTACGGAGAATATCCAGACACCAAAACAAGGTCGTACTACCAGCCTCTCACATACTATACCAACCTGGAGACTGGAATTGGTCTGTGCCAAGCTCCTGTTGTCAACGACTGTGTGAGTGGATTTGTTGGGCCTACTGCACAGACAGAGCCAAGGAAAGGGCCACTGGACTACAGAGCTTCTGACTCTGGGGTAAGGAACCATAAGTCTTCTTTTGTTTTTTTATCTTCTCCTTTAAAAAAAATGTTTTGTTCATTTCCAGTGTAGTATATTAATTATGTGTAATTGTAAAACACAAATTAATGAACTTGTACCTGATTTGAATGTATGTAGTTGTAAGGGGTTTGACAAGAAACTGCAATAAAATGTATACTTGTTCATTTATATTATTCCACTATCATAAAGGTAATGTTTTGCCTTGTATATTTGATCAGGATGTCTAAAAACTTTTATATGCTCAGTTTACAGTTTTATAAATAATTAATTATTGTAAATATTTTTATGTATAAAAAGTCATTTTGTTTGGCCAGTTCAGGCCATGAGGTTTGATGCCTCGATCAACTGACGGGAGACACTGGACCTAAATGGCGCAGCATGACTTTGTTCCTGCCTGGCTTAACTTCTCCACTCCCCAGCCTGCCAAGGTGAGAGACCATGTGCTACACTATGTACAGGAACAATGTCCTTTGTTATCCAAATGTATCTGTTAATTTTTTTTCTGAACAGCTTTGAGCTTTAGTTAAAGGATTTAAGCTTTGGCAAGAACATTTTTAAATCCTGAAGTGCCAATCACTTCTAAAGTGCTGGTAAATAGTGGATATATGCCTATGTTCCTGTTTTACTCTGCAGCTAGACAGTTGAGAGATGAGTAGGGTCAAAAAAGAAATACTTACTTGGTTAACTGGATCACATCTGTTGAGATGTCACATCTGTTGAGATCAGATGTCCGATAGTATAAGAATGCTGTAGTAGATGAAGATAAAAAAGACATGGAGAATTGTGAGTGTGTGCACTTGAGTTATGTGGTTTTGTTTATTTCCTAGTCCCCTGCAGCCCCCCTTGAGAAACATGGAGAGCACTTTCCACGTGGAGATGGCCGACCGGGAGTGAACCGTCGCAGGCACAACTCCTCCGATGGTTTCTTCAACAATGACTCGCTTAGAGCTCCCGGGGGTAAAAGCAGCACTCGTATAGCCGCTCCTTCTTCAGCAACCAGAAGTAATTGCACTTTGGCTTTACTTATCAGAGTCTAACAAATGGTCTCTTCCCTTCTCCAGGTGATGGGTGGTTACAGCCGTCTCTGCTGAGGCATGATTCAGTGGACTCTGGTGTAGCTAAGGGCAACCAGGGTGGCTTAGGCAGTGGACATGGGTGGAAGGAGACCCCCAGCTGGCATGGGGCCCCACGGGGCCAGGAGGGCCCTCACCACCACCATGGCCGCCATTCCAAACGCGGCGGAGGCGACAGGGACAGGCAGGGGGCCCATCGGCAGCGCAATGGAAACTTCCATTCTCGCAAGGGTGGTCCCTTCCAGGACCGCTATTCTGACGAGGAGCGCAACGATGACAAGCTCAAGTTTGTTGAAGAGGATTTTGTGAGTGTGGTTTTTTCATTTAATTTTAGCATGTTTATAAGTAATACATGACGCTTGTGATTTTTGTTTTTAGTAGAATTTTGAGACATGTCAGGGATATTTATTCATTTTTTCTAAAAAAAATCCAGCCCTCCCTAAATCCTGAGATGACTGGAAAGCCAGCAAGTCAGACTCGCGCTGTGGGAACTCCAGCAGGCGTGTGGGGTAAGGGAAATATAAATTGTTCATTTATCTTTTTCAGGTGGTATTTGTGAAGTTGCAAAGACTATATGTATGCTTTGTGTATAATCATGTTTGGTGTGTTCTAAAACTTTTTTTCCCCTCTGTTCACCTTACAGAGAACCCTCCCAGCGCTAAGCAGGCTATGTCTAAGATGCTGGTCATTAAGAAAGTGTCTAAGGAGGACCCCAGTGCTGCATTCTCTGCTGGCTTTGCCAGTGCTGGTCCTCTACCCACTAATGGCTCAAAAGTTCCCATTACTGGACCCAGTGTCTATAAAAATTTGGTCCCCAAACCTGCTACTGCTCCAACTAAGGTACTACAACTAAAAATCCGGTTCAATCCTGCCACAAATGCTCAAAATGATGCCTTTGTTGCCTAGGTCTATGTGAAACATGTCTTTTATGAAATTTGGAAGTATGTGTTGATAGCTGTTGGACATCTTTAATAGTAGGATCTCCAAATGACAAGATGAAAAATGAAACTGAAACTCCTTATTATGTCTTAGCTCTGCCTCCTGATGAACTAAATGCTTTTATTTTTTCTATGAAGACCGGCCCATGGAAACCCAATGGAAGGGAAACTAAAGTGGGGTTGCATTTCTCTGGTCGGGATTCAGCCTTCACCAGCCCTGTATCTGTGACCAAGCCCCTTACACCTGTCAACGCACCACCCCATGGCACTCCTAAAGAGGTGACACACTCATTTGGAGAATGGTGCTGCATTGCTATAATTGTGTAAAATAAAATTTAATCTGTTTTATTTGTTTTAATACATGTACTATCCCCCTCTCCCCCAAAATAGCCACCCTCCAGCACTACCCCTCCAATAGACATCACTCCTCCCCGACTGAAGCTGATGCGCCGCAGTACAGACCGTAAGAGTGAGTTTCTGCGTGGGCTGAAGGATGAGAGGAATGGAGAGGTGAGCGGCTGCCACAGCCCTGGAACTCCAGCTGAGGTGGGTTTACACAAGACAGCCTTATGTTGCTGTTGCTCACGTGAGCTCCAGAGGCGGAAGAATTTTGCCCCTAGTGCTGTCATGTCCTTTACAAATGTGGTACTCTTTGGTTGCTCTAAGAGCAATTAGTTAACTGTGCAAAATACTGAGTTTTGGTTACTGTCTTATTTACTGATGTTGCTGATAAATTATTTGTTATTTTTGTCGTGCAGGGAGAGGGCAGTACCCCTGAGCCAAAAGAGTATGGAGAAAGTCACGAGAATGGCATGTCTCACTCTCTGAGTGACTCGGACACCGAGCACCTTTCCAGCTCCCTGGAGGCCGAACACAGGTGAAGGGGCAAATATGCTTATGTGTACTCTACATTGTTAATTTTAATTCAGCCTTCATAATTTCTGTATGACTCACTCTCTCCTATCTGCAGGCTGCTTAAAGCAATGGGTTGGCAGGAGTACCCAGAGAATGATGACAATTTCCAGCCTCTCACAGAGGATGAGCTCAAAGAGTTTCAGGCTAAGACTGAGCAGGTACAGTTCACACACTTGATTCTGAATTAGCCTTCCAAACATGCTTCTCATTTTAGAAAACATTCTGTTCTCGATTTGCTGGATGTATTTAACATTTTAAATACTTCTTAGAAATTTCTGTTGACTGTGTATGTGTTTGATTCAGCTGAAGAAGAATGGACTGGGGCGTAACGGCGTGCTCCCGAAGCTTCGTGGTGTGGCCCTGCTGGCCTGGAGGAACACCCCGAACCCTGGCCTCGACGAAGGCTCTGAGTCTGAGACCAGTAGTAGCAGCCAGACTTCCGACGACGATGATACCTAACGTGGCTTTAAAACTCCCTCCTTCTTCCTCCATCGCTCATATTTGCTCTATTGCTCTCTCTATCTGTCTCTCTCTCTCTTCCATCACACATTTTATTTCTAACAAAAAGAAGAAAACAAGTGAAAATATTATTTTCATGGACAAGGGACATCAATCATATCCCAGTGAGAGAGAGAACACTGAGTTGACGCCTCATGGGCAGTTTTTCTTTTTTTTTTCTTCTTCTTCTTCTTCTTTTTCTCTCCTGTTCTCCCATGTTTTCCCATTTATCCCAAACTAGAAATGTCTATGGAAAGCCACACACATCCCCCACCAGTTTTTTTTTTTTGCTTGGGAAAAAAAGACTAACTCATAATAACACCAATTATAACCGTGATTTAACGTGAAATATGACTTCATCTGAATGTTCTATAAAATGGCTTTGACACCTTTCTCAAATATTTTCCTTTTTGCGAAAACAATTCGTAGCATTAGTGTTAAGACAAAAACAATCATTGTGAGCCACTGACAGCGGCATTGCTCCCAGTCCCTCATAGAAATGAACCCGAGCCACTCACCTGTGCTAAAGCACTAAAGCAAGCCCCAACAGAATGACCTTTCTAGTGCAGTTTGGCAGCTAAGATGTGACTGTTTTGGTGTTCAACTCAAACTGTACTAGTTCCACTATTCTCACTCTGCTTTTTTGAATTTGATGTAACCACATTTCAACAAAGAACATACAAAGTGACTGGTTATATAAAGCAAAGGCAATATACAAGGTGAAGGAGTTAGAGGTTGGTGTGGTTAGAGGAGATAAAGCAGCAGAAGTTTGCTTATTTTGGGATTTTCTCTGGATGAACTCCCCTTCACAGACACACTGTCTTTCCTAATATGTTCCAGTGCAAAGAAAGTTCATGAAAACCTAATGACAGCACCTAATGCAGTACCCAGGTTTGGTCTATAAAATTGAGCTTCCAGAGTTTCAGATGGTTCTTCTGTTCTAGAAGAAATTTGCCTCATAAAGTCTGTTCAGAAGTTAATGTTCTATTGAAGCCTATGGGTCTCAGAATGTTTCCTCTGAGGGCTGATTGTTAAAACAAATATTTAATCAATTACCGTGTGCACTAATGGAAAAAAGTTAAATTAATTTTGAGTTTATTTGGAGAAGAATGCAGCGTTTTTAAGCATAGTTCACGTTTCCAACAGAACCCACTGGCAAGCAATGGCCTGTACAATAACTGATTTCTAATTGGCGGATTTGGAACAGAAGATGTAGTCTGAAGAGTTGACCTTTTCACCTGACTCTGACATTCTTCTGAAGACATTCTGTTGACACACAAGTTTGCGATTAATCTAGTATCCCTGCAGCTAATGGAACAATAGAAGCCCATCTGCTTAAGTTCTGTATTTCATGAGGGACTGCTGGTGGAAATTATGCATCTCCATTTTTTGTACCTTGTTTTTGCTGATAGGGTATAAAAAGGCTTTATTACAGATTTAAGTTTCTTTTTTTTTTTATTTTGGTACAGCTGTAAAAAATCCCACAGTTTTTTCTTCTTTTGTTTGCATTATGTTGTTCCTGCAGCCTTGATATTCAGGGTGGATTGTAAAAAATATAAGAATAAAAATTGTGAGTTTTGGAAGATTAAGATTATTTTGTTAACATTATTTACAGATGATTTGCAGATAATGAGGTGTCATGTGTAGGTTTATCTGTATTGAGACAAAGCAACAGAAACTACTGCATCTTGGAGGAAAAAAGAGGAAAAAAATTGTAATAAATATTTTGCACCAGTTTGCCAATCATGTCTACAATTGCGTTTTCTGCCCAAGTGCAAAGAAGAAATTAATTGGAGTGAAAAAATAAAGAGCAGCATGGGCCAAAGAATCCCAGTTGAATCTGAATAGAAGGCATTTACAAATGTGTGTGTGTGTGTATGTTTAGAGTTTTAACTTCTTTATCAGTGACCTTTGTCAAGGTGATTGACATGGTGACTGTATCCAACAAACAAAACCTCAGTAGTCAACTGAAGGATTTTAAAATGAAACACTGAAGGACAATTGGAGCAACAGATCAGTAAAAATCCACTAGTTTATTTGACTTTTTATTGTTTTACATACTTTTGTGTGAATTGTAATTGTTTATTTTATTTATGGTCAAGTTTGAGATGGAACACTCAGGAGAGTTCAGTTGTCGCGACTGTAACATGACGTTTCGGTCTTTGGGCCTCTTGGAGAAACACGTGGCCCGTTTCTGTATTGGAAGTGACATAGGTGACCCATTAATGTTAAAAAGACAAGTGGAATTCAGTCAGCCAGGGAAAGCAGTGCTGAGAGGGGTTTCCCCCAAAAGGACACAAACTCCTGATCTAATATCCGTAAGTATTCTTTTTTTTAATTAACTGTAATTTGAGTGTTTCAATCATTTAAAAGTAGTTTTGACCATACACGTACAACACGCATTCAATCAAATTGCTGCTTCCAGGACTATGATGCAACATAAGAATAGAAAAATGACCAGAAGTGCAGACAGGACCAAAGAGTGCAAGAAAACAATAGCAATGAAACAACCGGACAAGCGATTTAGTGCAGTTGATATAGAAGCAGTCAGTCAGAGCAGCTTGATGTGCATCAAAGTGATAATGTTGAACCTGTTTTTTGAGATCACTATAATACATATAATGTCAGAAAATATTTAGGTTAATGTTTGGCAAAAAAAGAGGTATTGCAACACTGGTTCCTATCTGCATCCTTTTAAGCAATCCACAATAACACAAGTCATAAGTTAATCTATAACAAACATGACTTTGTTTCTCAAAAATAAATTAATTTAATTATTTAGAAATAACAGCGGGAGGAATTCCCCTATTAAAATAGACCAGTTTGTTTATAGGACATCAGTGTAGTGTGGTCAAGATTCTGGTTTCAAGTTTCTATTTAAATATGCTTCTTGTCACCCTTCAGTGCAGTGGGCTCCGACTTCCTGCCTTAGATAGCCATAGTTCATCGGGTCACATGTTGAGATAAGATATGTTAATAGGATGAACATTGCCAAATTGGAAGGAGAACTTGAGCTTGTCCTCTTTTGCCGCTGACCAGCTGAGAGAGCAGAGGAGAAAGCTGTTAAGGCAGAAAGAGGAGAGGGAGAATGACCCTCAGGACAGTACAGCTGAGGGCCTGGTCATCAACAAGCTCACTGAAGAGGTGTGAGACCGTTTTCAGTGATTTTAACACAAACAGAAAACTAGATTCCATAACAAAGTCCTGCTCCAATGAGTTCCACTAGTGGTAAAGTGGTTAATAATAAAAAATCTAAATGTGAATATAAGTGTGGATGGAGTCAACTGATTCATTTTAAAGAACTATAAACATAGAAATCTAAAATCTTGTCGCAGATTTTATAAATGCTATGTTTCAGTTTCACAGGCTCAGAATGTCAGTTGAAGAGAGCCTGACCAGAAGACAAAGTGACATCAGTTTCTAAAGTCTCTCTCTATATAACTTCTCTGGGTTTATCTTTTATAGGTGCAAGTAATGAACTGAACAGAAACTGCTGACCATATTTCTCCTCATTTCCAAATAAAAGCATTATTAAATAATTAAGCTTAATTTTAAAGGCAATTATACTATATCGAAATAAGAGAAAAGTCTATTCCAGCAGTGTTTTTTGTATTTTATTTATTCAGGGGATTTGTAATCAGTACCTCATAAAGCAGAATGTGTAGGAATATAATGGATCTTTCAAACATCTTTATCATATGAAAGTCAACCAACATTCTAAGTGTATGTGTTACACTGGTCAGAGGGCTATTGCAGAGAGGCTTCAGGAAGCGTATGAGCACCATGGACAGAAACTGGTTGAGATCAGAGCACTCAACACCCAGCTGGAGCATCAAAGAATGGGTGAGCCTCAGTTAATATTTACAAAAGTCTTTCATATTCCAGTAACTATATCTCTACAGGCAGTGCTTTACTACTGAGATTAAAGTAGCTGTGTGTGTGCAACTGTGAGTAACATGTACACTTAAATGTAGCTGAATTGGAAACTTTAGGGTTTTTCTACAAGTCTCTGAGTGTGTGTGTATGTGTGGGGGTGTGTTTGGGCTCAGAAATTGAGCGGCGGCTGTCTGAGCTGTCAGAGCAGAGTAACTCATCTCATCTGGAGGACCTGCTGCAGGAGCTTAAAGAACAAGAGGAGAAGAACGAGCAGATTCTACACCAACTTAGCACTCAGATCAATGGCCTACAGGGGTGAGAAAGAGAAAAACATCTATAAACTCAACTGTAGCAACTTTTTAAAGATTTTGTTGGGCAGCTGGTGGCCTGGTGGTTAGGAAGTTGCTACTGGAACTGTGGTTTTGAACCCCAGACCAGTGGTGCCTGTGAGGTAGTGGTCACTGGCTGCTGCTGCTTCACTTGGTGAACGGGTTAATTGCAGAGAAAGAATTTTACACTGGACTCCTTGTCCTTCTCTTTTCATGCAACCATTGTCAATTAGGACGAAAGAAGCTGATGTTTCCCCAGATCTTGCCGAGGACAAGAAGACACAACATGTCTCCTTTGAGCTGATCTCTGTGGATGGCCCTCTCACCAACCAGATAAGGTTCAGTTCATCTCACTAATGAAGTCTCAGTCAGATGACATATCTCTTGCAAACAAATACTAACCATGATATTCTAATTTCAACATTCATTCTTAGAAAGATTACAGAGTAGTGGAAATCCACTGAAATGTACTTAAAAATGAGACTCTGGGATTGGGAAAAGAATCCCCCCCAAAAAAATGAATATGGGAAGAACATTTTACAAGATTGATAGGGTTTCCCACGCAGGGTCCATCAATATTCCTTTGTATGTTTGCAACAATGGCAGGGATTATTTGGAATGCAAACATTTACTGATTGACTAGATCTGAGGAAAAATGTGGGTAAAAGTGTACAGATTTTGTTCACCAAACCATTCTTTTACATAAGGAACTATCACGACTTCACTAAGTGTCTCAAGTTTATAGTGACAACTGATTCTACATATAACCGTGAGCGTGCTTGTCATTGTAACAGATCATTGCGGCTGGCATACATGCAGTCTGGTGGGTCAGATCCGGAGGTTCTGGCCCACATGCATGACCTACAGGCTGAGGCTTACACACTTGAGGAAGCCCGAGCTAGAGCAGAGCAGAGGATGGGAAAAAGACGTGAGTGTTGCTGTGGGGGGGCCCTGTTATGTTCTTGTCTATCATCAGATTATCTGTCATCACTCATCTCTGTCTCCAGAAACAAAGACTACGCACCGGGTTGTGGACTCATACGTTATGGCCGTGGAGAATGAGAACCAGAGGCTGGAAGAAGAAATCCTCAGATTCCAGCTGGTCAGGAAGAGGCACAGAGAGGATGAGGGTAACAGTTGTTAGCTGAGAAGCTTTTCTGGACAGGCCTATGAAGAAATTAGTGATGACCTACAGAGCAAAATACATGTCAGTTTTTACTGATGGATAAAGGGATGGATGGATGGAGGGGTTTATGGACAAACAGATTGATGGATTGATAGATTCCCAAAAATGAATA
>JBBKCR010000101.1:11094119-11108036 GCA_037577295.1 Ladigesia roloffi | reverse complement strand
TATATATATATATATATATATATATATACACACAAAAACTTCCTTTTAATTTAGCAGCTGTAAACAAATTCCATGTACCCAATAGTAAGTTAAACTGTCTGTAAAACTTAAGCATAGCTTGTTCAATGAGCATAGCTTATTCTGTCTTTGAAGCTGTATTAGGCCTGCTTAGTCAAATGAGATAACTGCTGAGTGTCTTTTTTAGAGTTTGGAAAGGTGAGCCGTAACTGCACTGAGGATGGCTGGTCAGAGATGATCCCCCACTATGTGGACGTATGCCCTTTTGATGATAATGGGACCAGTCATATGGTAAGTAATTTAACTCATTTACCCATGACATTCCAGGTATGTAAAGAATATGTAAATCAATGTAAGGATCAGACACAGTGTTAGGTTTAGATCAGATATAAACCCCGGGCTAACTAAAGCTCTTTTGGATGGCGGAAATATGTTTTTTTTTATCAATATAATGAAGTCAAACTTTGTTATAATATTAGTTATGATTTGCGTTGAGCTGCTAGTGAGGAATGAGGCACGAAAAAGAAGTGCTGCAAACCCATTAGGTTTAATTCTGCAGAGAGGCATCCAAAACAGTTGGAATAATATTTTATTGCTACTGTGAAAACATGTTTTCTTCCCCCTTTAATGCTATTCCTGGCTATTGAGATTTTGTGACAGAAAATGCAACAGCTTTATAAATATGAACCTGAGAAACTGTTACATTAGAGTTAAATTGGAGTTTCTACCAGTCTGTTTTACATACAGATCTGTACTTAACATGACCTTTGAATGTATACAGATTTTTGAGGAGTTACATTTGAGGGTTTGATTGTTTTACACCAAGAACCATTCTAGTGTCATTTTGGACCTCTAAGCTGTTGAAAGCAGAAAGTGGATGTTAAACTTTTCCTGTTAAGTACTCCAATACACTTCAGAGATAGGAAATGTACACATGGTTAAAGATAATCTAAATAAAAATGTGTCTTACATTGCTGAAGTATCCAACTAGTTATAGGTACAACACAAAGATGAAGCAAGAAATGTTCAGAATATGTATGAATTCTAGAATGTAAGCTGGTTCATGTAGTTGGAGTGTTGCAAACAGAAATAAAAACTAAATGGCTTATATAAGGGTCAGATGACTTGGTCAAAGCCTTTCTTATACAGGCTTGTATGTGTTTGGAAAAAATTCTGCACTGTGGCAAGGCTCATTATCCTGCTGAGTAAGACCACTGCCGCTAGAGAATCTAGGACTGAAGAGTGTGTATTTTGTCTGTGACAATGTTCAGGCAGGTAGCAAGTCTCAAAGTAACATCCATATCAATACCCAGACCCAACATTTCCTTTACATTGGCTGTTTTCTTTGGGCAATTTATGGTACATACTTACTAATGCATACCGGACGCACCCCACAAGAACGGAGATTCAGCCGTCTAGCCATCGCACTTGACACTTTTCTATTTTTCCTCCTTCCAACATGCTATATATCCCATTCCTTGATATGTCAGTGATTTTAATATTGTGGCTGATCGGTATATAGTGAAAAGTGAATTGTGAGTACTTTCTGGAAATAATATGCTTTACTATCATCCACTTTGCAGGGCAAATATTATGTCTCTGTGAAGGCTCTGTACACAGTGGGCTACAGCACCTCTCTAGTGTCTCTCACCACTGCCATGGTAATCCTCTGCTGGTTCAGGTGAGAGCTCAATACAGACTGTCCTCAGGGTAGAAACTCGTCTGACCTTACACATAAGAAGGAAACAGATGGAAGACAGTCAGGAGGGTTGTGCGAACAGACTGAATATGATAATTCTTGTTTAAATAAATGATGTTATGTTTGTAAATGAATAGTATTCCTAGTAATTTTAGACCAATTATAATGGTCCATTAATCATGAAATATGCAGACAATTTATATTTATGTTGTGTAAAATGAAACCAATATCTTCTTTTACTGTGGTGATGTATAACAAATAGCAAATTTCATTGGACACATGATAAGGGTAATGTATAAGCAAACTTTGAAGGAACACTTCTATTAGTACTGTTACTGAAGTGATAATTTACTAGTGTATGAATCAATGTAAATATTATGTGTATCACTGATGTATTTTTTTTTTTATAAGATCTGCATATGTAATCACAATCTACTTTTTGTTCATCTACATCTTTGGAAATCAATAAAGCAATTTGTTTGTCTTGAATAGTAGCAACATAGAAAACCAAAAGGCAAACATTTTAATGCAATTTATACATTTTCATTGTACTTATTATTCAGAAATATTAAGTATAGTCACATCAAATAGATACTTCAAAAAAAGTGAAAATAGTAAAAGAAAACTGTTTAGCTAAAATTAGTCAACCAGCCAGCTGTATGCATCATCAGTTCGGGGTAAATTGTTTATTTAATCTTTAACATTTTTCAAATAAAAATTGCAAATATTAAAATACATTTTTAGAAATGAGCTAAAGTGAAATAGTGCCATGGTTCCTGCTCAGAAAGTGCTATTAATGGGGGAAATTTTGATCTAATACTGTAATTGTTACATAACAATAGATAATGCTTGAGTGTTTTTTCAGTGCACATTAGTTAAACAGATTATGAAGTGAAGCTGAATCTTTTGTTAATGTGTTGGTTAAATGTTCAGCATTTCCCACACTGAACTGTGTTTGATCTCCCCACAGGAAGCTGCACTGCACCAGGAACTTCATCCATATGAACCTGTTTGTGTCTTTTATCCTGAGGGCAATCTCTGTCTTCATCAAAGATGGAGTTCTCTATGCAGAGGAGGATAGCAACCACTGCTTTATACACACTGTGAGTTGTACTCTCTCTCCCTCCCTCCCTCCCTTATTTATCTCCCTCCCTCCCTCTCTCTTATGCTCTCTCTCTCACATTCTCCCTTTATTTTTCCCTTCTCCACCCCTATATATCTATGTGTGTGTGGCACAGAAATGACCTGTGTGTGGGTGTGCATTGCTGCACAGATTATCACTCACTGTGATATAATACCTGCTTTCTGGTGGTCCTGTGGGGGCTTTTAAACATTTGTGTCTCTGCTGGACTGAGAATAGTCCACCAACCAAAATATTCTGCTAACAGTGTCATGTGGCAATAAACTGACCAATGATTAAAGACTACAGGATGACTAACACAAACTTTGTAGCATCAGATGAACTTTCACTACAATGCTAGTGTCACTACTGTGCTGAGAATGATCCATGACCCAAACAAAACCTACTCACTGGGGGTCGGGTGCAGGTTATCTGATCATTGATGAAAAGGGCTACAAATAAATCAAATAAATTCTGCAATAGTAAACTACAGAGTACAGCTGTATGGTTGGTGGGGCTGATAAAAAGAACAATGGGTGAGTGTAGGGACAAGGGTGTACTGTGTGATTAAGCTATATCCATTTGTAGCAGTTTTGGAGATCAAACATTATAGCTGCTTGGAGTAATAATGTTAACTTTCTTTAATAAATAAAATAAAAAAAGAATAGGATTTGCTATTAGTAAACACATGTAGATTTTGTAGAAGACTTGTTAAAAAGAAATTAAATAGTTTGTTCATGCTGGTTTGTTCTACTTATAATGAGACAGTCACCTTTTTTCTGCAGTAAAGTTGCACAAGAGCAAATGTCAGATTTTTTTCTCATGTGGTGAAGCCCTTCTACAATTCAAAATCATTCTTTATTCTAAACAAAAATCGATTTGAAGTACAAGAGTGGGTTTGTTCTGCAGGTGGAGTGTAAAGCCGTGATGGTGTTTTTTCACTACTGCGTTCTGTCAAACTACTTCTGGCTCTTCATTGAGGGCCTGTATCTCTTCACTCTACTGGTTGAGACATTTTTCCCTGAGAGGAGATATTTCTACTGGTACACCATCATTGGCTGGGGTAAGCAACAACACACCCCATGGTAGGAGTGGAAAGCATACAGTTTTTAACAAGATAAACATGTCACAGTGTGGTTCAGTACTTCTGAAAAACAACAGAGGTTGTACAAGGCCAGTAAAAGTGGTATGTAGTAACTGCAGAAACTGAACAGAAACAGCTGATAGTATGTCAATACATGATATTATATGCATATTTTTTAAAATGTATACATTTATTATGATTTCTTAGATTTCTTATGTACATTCTTAAATGCAAGTGCAGTTGTATCAATTTTAACCATTTGGAAATCAGCATTATGTAATAGTGGTATATGTTTGCCATATTGCCCTCAATCTATAGCACAGTCAAAGCTACAGTCCTGTTTTTTGTACTTTTAATATCTGTTATTCAGGAACCCCGACAGTGTGTGTGACAATCTGGGCGGCTCTTCGAGTCCATTTTGATGATATTGGGTAAGACACATTGATAGAACTTGGAAACACAATAAAACCTACATGTTGACAGTAACACATATTTGGTTTTGTTCAATGAATATAAAATGTATGTTTATATGAATGAATGGCTGTTCTAGATGCTGGGACATAAATCACAGTGCTGCCATCTGGTGGGTGATAAAGGGACCTGTCCTTGCCTCCATTATGGTGGGTTAGGAGATACTGTTATTTCATTAGAGACTCTCATCTTTAAACAACAGGTGCAAAGGAATCATATTTTCCTTATTTTACTGTTATTTCAGATCAACTTTGTTCTCTTCATTGGCATAATTATAATACTTGTCCAGAAATTGCAGTCTCCAGATATTGGAGGAAATGAATCCAGTATTTACCTGTAAGTACTGAATTGTCATTTGCTGTTTCTATTGAGAGTATCTGTGCTTGAGATTGCTCCAAGATCCAAAGAACTGATGGGCCATATTGTGTGATTGACAGGCGCCTGGCTCGCTCCACTCTTCTGCTGATCCCTCTCTTTGGTATCCACTACACTGTGTTTGCCTTTACGCCAGAGGATGTCAGTAAACGAGAGAGGCTTGTGTTTGAACTGGGTCTGGGTTCTTTCCAGGTATTTAAATTCAACCTGCTTTATTTACACCGGTCTGAGCCATTACACCCATTTACTTATACAGGAATATTTATTTGTTTTATTAACCTGAAGTTTTAAAATCATGAACAGACACTTTACACATTAACTCACAAAGTAGATGTCTATGGAATTCTCAGAAATGTAGAAACACTTCTAAACAATGCTCTTTCTTGTCAGGGCTTTGTGGTTGCGGTTCTTTACTGCTTTCTTAATGGAGAGGTAAGCTGTGTAATTTCACACTTTAAATTCTGCAAGCATGTTATTTTTTAGCACCTTTTGTTTCTTCTCCATATTGTATGTATGTTTACAGGTTTATTTTAAGTGTGCAATCAAGTCTTCCAGAGTGGTTAGTATTGCACCATAAGTTTAATTATTGCACAGGAGGCAGTTACAGCATTACACAATGTGCTAACAGCAATATAATAAATATATCAGCATAAAAGTAGTGTGAATGGGATGTAAATACATGCACTTAAAACTACAAAATACAGCAGTATAACAGTAAACAGAGAAAGAGATCCATCCTGAATGAATAATATTGCGGCATACATTTATTATTGTAAAAGCGACAGCAGCAAAGAGCCCCATTGAGTGTAATCAGCAAACAACAAGACAGATTTCAACCAATCCATTTCTTTTTTGTCAATAAGCAAGCAAATAAGTAACGTTTTTGAGTTTCTCTTTGAAGGTGCAGTCAGAGATTAAGAGAAAATGGCGAAGCTGGACAGTGAACCGTTACTTCGCCGTGGATCTGAAGCACAGACACCCGTCCTTGGCCAGCAGCGGCGTCAACGGAGGCACACAGCTGTCCATCCTGAGCAAGAGCAGCTCCCAGATCCGCATGTCTAGCCTGCAGGCCGAGACACCGGCCACATGAGGGACTGCTATTACCCCCAGACACACATCCAGCCTCTTCAGACCTAGTGCTATCATAGTCCTATTCCACATCAAAGTTCTTTTTCATCCACATTTGTATGGGCTTAGGTCATGTGCGGACAGACCTGCGCTGGACGTCTTTCATCAGATCAGTCGGTGTCTGAAGTGCTTTTGAACACGCTGAGCTGTAATCACATGGTCAAAGGGACTCACAGAAGCCTCCATCTCCAAGCACAGAAAAGCACACAGATGTGGCTCAAATCCCAGTTGTCCTATTGGACCCATAGAGCCATGAATATCCAGCACTCATGCCTCAAAGATGCTCCATGTAGTGACATTGGAAACCTCAGTGACCTTGACCACAAAAGCTAATAATGACGACCTGCCAAGGGACTGCTGTTTGCAGTGAAAATCAATCAAATGTGAATGATCCACTTAGCTGTTAGGAATGCTTTGATCCATCACACTGAGGGCTATGACACGGAGAAGGGCATGATGTTTCCCTGGATATGCCATCACCACTTCAGTCTTAACCAAGCAACTTCATAAAGAGGAATATTTCAACAATTAAATCATCAAATTCACTGCATTCTTTAATTAAGTATATATTTAATGGATGGCCTGGAGGGACTCCTTGCCAGTACATTGTTTTCTGAGTCTTACCCATATACTTGATTTAGACATGATTTAAAATAGTATTTGGCTTACTGTTGGGGACTATTTTACAGAATAGTAAAACAATGTGCATTAAAGTAATGTGCATGAAACTTTCTCAAAGACCCTTGAAAGGTAGAAGAAAGTTATTTATCACCTGTTCTCTTGTCTCCTGGCAGAGAACCACTTCACATGTGAATACCCACCATGTTGCATGACAGCGTGAATTGCAGAAAGTTTTTAAAAATGCAGAAACTCTAAGCCTAAGAGAGATTTCACAAAATATGTGCCATTTATTGTGTGCAACTTAGGCACTGCGGTTTTAACACTACTTAAAACTGGCATAGGGCAAGTTATGTCTGACAAGTGTTAGGGAAAAGCACCTTAAAGCTTTCTCTTTAGTCTTTAAAGCAAGGTTTGACCTTTATTGAACTGTGAATGCTTATGATTGGTGAATACATTGGCTAGCACGGGACCTTTATTGTTCAAACTAGGTAAAGCTATGACCTCTTAGGGATGAACAAAAAACAAACGACCACAACTACAAGTACCTTAAATCTTTTTTTGTTTGTTTTTTTTGTGAGTGGATGCCTTGTAGTATTTTTTGGTGACTGGTTATCTAGTTTTTTAAGCAAGTGTAAGTACAGAAAATGTCACTAAAAGCAAATAACAAGCAAATGCCTCATGTCTCAGCATTGCAGGTTAATATCAGTATTGTTATCTGCATGAAATCTCTTCAGTTGTTTCTGTTTTCGATTGCTGTATAGACACTTCGACACATCAGAGAAACAGGTTTAGGAATCATTGTAGGATTTACAGCTAGAAAAACTCCACTATTTTATTATGAAGTTTAAACTGCATCGTATAGAATCAACATTTGTGTAGAGTCTTTTGAAAAGATGTGGTCTTGATATTCATATAAGTGAACTAAGTTCATTTTAGAAGTGCCATATTTTTAGCAGTGTGTTTTTTTGATAGTCACTTTGTGGTAAAATTTGTTATGCCTGATACTTTTGTAATTGCATCAGAAAATATTGATATTTCATTATTATTAAACCCAAACATAAAGCATTTTTTGACAAAGGTCCATGTAATAATAGCAACAGGGCACTTTTAGTACTCCAAAGATGGATTGTTGTATATTTCACCTGATATACCTGGTTTTGCCGTACTGGTTTGCAAAGGCTGGAAGCTTTGCAATTGATGTCACAATTGATGTCCTCTAACGGGGCTCCTCAAAAGTTTATTTTATCTTTAAAGTGCCTTTTTGCACATAAAGAGGTAGACAAGATAGGCATAAAAAAATCCAAATTGAACTAAAATGTATGAAACTGCATCGCTCTGTGGAAGTGCTTTTATTGTGCTTCGCTATGTGGACGTTTTAAAACCAAGAGGCCTTCAGAGAATTAATACTGATTTTGTTTCTAAGCCTTCAATTAGAACTTTGACCTCTTCACATATTGTCTTTAGATGTGCATTTTGTGCATTTCTTTAAAGGCTAGTAGATGTCTTTGAGGAATATTTCCAAATTCGATCACAACATGAAATGTTTGAAGTTGAACATCAGGCATATTATTGCAGCATGATCAAACGTTTCATTTAAACTTACACATGAAATATTTTCCCATTTTCCTTTCTTCTTTTTCCTAACCATCATATTGAAAGGTTTGTACTGCCCAGTGAACTGCCTTGTTTTACAAACAGAAACTGCAAATAGAAGGAGAAGTTAAAAAAATAGTAGGAGCTGAAACAAGTGGTATAATAAAGATTGTATGTTTTTTATATGAGCGCTATTTATTTCTGTGGAAATGAATAATATATAAATATTTTAGAATATCGCTTGATCAGAATCTTTTTACATTTGAAAAAGTTCCATCAGCAAAAACACTGAGCTAGCATTAATCACATTAGAAGATTTAAATGTATTTTACATTTCTATGATCATTTCAGAGGCCGAGCTCACATACTAAAGCTATCTCCAGCAGTCTTAAACATCGCTGGGGCTGGCTATGATCCATGAAGGCCAGCGGAAAGTACAGAACACATTTCCATTCTTGTGCTTGAGCCTCACTTCACTAATTACGTGGTTCAAAGCAATAGTGAACATTTGCATGGTGCAGGATTAGAAGCTCGATTTACAAACTCAATTTCCAATATTATTTAATTTAGGCATGTAGCAAATAATCTTTATCAGCCATCACCCCTTGTTGGTAATCTACGGAATATTAACCATTAGTAGCTTTTCTATATTAGTCAGAATGGGTCAACCTGTTTCCATGCTTTTTAAATAAATATCACACTAGCTACGACTATGAAGGTTGGTTTGATATAAGGTTGTGCCTTATATCCAGGTACTAATAACTGTCTCCTCTTGATATTGATGTCAAAATGACAGTGTTGTTCAACTAGCCAGAACCTAATGTTCTAGAGCAGTAGTTATAGTGTAAGTGTTAACAAGATGTGTACAGTTGTGGCCCCGAAGTTGCATCTATTCTGTGCAATACTAAGTATTACGCTACTGCAGCAGTATCTAATATTTGTGGAATGTGAGTAGTTCTTTGAATCTTTTCTGTGCTCAGAGATTTTCTTGGTGGTGGTGTTGTTAAAACTGTACAGACTGCTATAGTGCTGCCTATAATCTTTTAGAATCTGATGCATGCATATTCTGTGGTTTGGTGGTTTCCTCTGCAAACACGTAGTTAACTATATTGATGTTTTGAAATGTGTGGCAGTTTAAAAAGTGGCTGTCAGTATAGAATCGATCCCCTGGGTAGCCCCTTCCCCCTTCCCAGATAGTTACAAACGGATATGAACACAGCGCTTCTGCTGGTAGCTTTGATACTATTCTATTACTACACTTTTAAACATAATGGTTCTTAAATGGTGCTTGGCTTAAATGTATGGTCAGGCTGCGGATCATTTAGTGGGGTAATGTCCCACCACCCAGTCATGAACCCTATTATTTTCTACATGCTTATATGATGGCAATCATATGAAAAAAATTGAACTCAACTTACATGTTTGCAGGGATCACCCTATACAAACTTCATTTGCAGAGTGCTGTGTTTGTAGTGGGAGGATAAGTGAGCAGGCACTAGTAGGTTTCATAATTGGGATGACTTTGCTGTGAACATGGCTCTGCTGTTGTTTTTATCCTGCCTGAATTCATCATTTTGTTTGATTAATTTTCCAAATGATTTGCCCAATGTGCTTACAATCTCAGAAATCAAGGTGCTGTACTTTTTGGGGACAAATGATGTCAATGGGGTTGTACCCAAATAGGTATACCTTTTGTACCTGTATTTAGAGAATAATTCCTAGAACCTATACTTTATTACTGGTTCTCAGAGGGGGTCCACATTTGCCCTCTCTTGTGAGTTCACTTTGACAAAGCTATGGTCTCAATTTGAACTGAAAATAATTTGTGCATGGCATCGCTCTAAAGAACAAGTTTTAACCATTATTTTCAAAAGTGTAGTTTGACGTATGGTACTGCACCCAGAAGCACTGGCTGTTGCTGCCCAGACATTAATTTACCGTTCATCCTGAACCACAGTCCAGTCGCCTTGTGGCTCTTACCTTTCTGTTTGTGTTTGTATCCACCACTGCAGAGTCCATTTTTGTTAATCATTCAACAAGTACAGAGCACATGGCTATACTTGCATTGGTGTGCTTGTATGCATTGCTAAATGATAACTCATATTACACAGAGCAATTCTGAATCATGTTCAAACCACACAGTACATCAATGAAGGCACATTTAAAAAGCTGTATGTATGAAAGTTCTGTTGGTGACAATGGCATCACAGCAAGAAAATGACAAAAGTTCAAATGACCATGCAGTAGAAAAATGTCATATTTCCTTGTTTTGTTTTAATTAAATGTTAAGACAGTATTGGCAAAGTGATGACTTGTGTGGGTTCATAAACATTGCTGACCTACAAAATGTCCCATGCTTGCTCCAAAAAAATACAGAGCCTGAATAAGCTAAGGCGGCAACTTGGGAGACAAGTAATGACTGGATGATTATGATTGTGATTGTGATTCTGATTGTTCTGAATGTAACTACACAAGGAAAATCTGAACAAATGATGATATTTTGTTTTCTCCTTTTATCTTTGATCATTACTGCTGCTGTTTGTCTTTTTGTTTTGATGTATGTTAGATTATTTTGTATATTTGGTTGCATTAAATGTCTCTGAAGCTGAAAAGTTGTTTTGTTATGGATACAAGGTTGTCCAGGTTAGAAAAGACAAAAAGAATCAAACGAGTGAAATCAATAAATAAAACTGGAAGAGGAGAATAAGCCTGAGGTACACAGCACTGACATGTATTTCATACAATCAAAGAGGG
This sequence comes from Ladigesia roloffi, assembly GCA_037577295.1. NCBI lineage: Eukaryota > Metazoa > Chordata > Actinopteri > Characiformes > Alestidae > Ladigesia > Ladigesia roloffi. Next base: position 11,097,173 of record JBBKCR010000101.1, on the reverse strand, counting down.
AACAACTGGTTCATTAATGCAGGCTGGGGAAAATAGAAACAAGTCTAAAGCTCAGCATCAAGAGGAAAGTCTCTTATCTACAGCCCTCAGTCAGAAAAAAACAGGTATTATACACAATCAAACTGAAAACATTTGTCAGGTTATGTTTTGCTTCATTGGTGCTTTCATGTCTGCAATCACTGTTTACACATCATTCTTTGTAAACTGACAATGAGGCAGATTCAAAGTGACTCAACTGATAATGAATGAAAAAACAAACATAAGAAAGCACACACAGACACATACACACACACAAGAATATCTTGATATTATATAAATATATACCTACGTATAACTGTTCATTTAGAAATCAGTCAACAATGGTAAATGACAGGTCACAAAATGTACTTGTTTAGACATATATTTGATCACTATAAGCATAAGAGTACTATAAGCATAAACATAGTATTTAAATTCCAAGTAGTAATTCAAACACTAATTCACCTAAAGTAAAAAATATAGATGTATATACATAGCAACGACCAGCACTAATAATTACAACTTGTAATAATCTTATTTAAAAACGTATTTCTCAATAATAGAGCACAAAGAAAGCAAACATATTCACTCTATTTATAAAACAAAACAAAATAATCTTTACAGTCTAGTGCTCCAGATACGTACACTGCAAAGCATTCCTGAGTGAGACATTTTCAAATCATAATTATTCATTTTCATCTGGCATAAAACTGCCTTTAATTCAGTTTTAATTCACCAATACCCTTTTCTAATAAGATATGAAGTCATTAATATTTTAAATATATGTCGGTTTTTATTTAAAGGACCCATATCCTATGTATGAACATTTTGTATTTGTATGGACCACATACAGTCATAATTCACCTTTACAGTTTTTTTACTTAGACTTAGAGACTAATATTTGTAAATGACTTGTGTTCCAGCTGGCTAAGAACAGAAGAAAGTTCTTGAAGATTCTTAGTTCCCCTGTACTCTATTGGGGTAAAACGTTCTTATGAGCTGAACTGCTGTAGGCTGAATGCAAATGTGTTCAACATTTTTACACAGATGAACCATCATTAACAATGTTAATACTACATCAGTTCATTTTTCAGGTCTTGAGCCCTTTAAATCTCAACAGAATAAGGAAAGTTTGAAAATGCCATTACCCAAGAAAATAACACTTTGGATGCCCTGTAGTGCTTGTGTGTGTACACACAGGGTCAGTGTACTGTGCAATATGTTGCATTTACTTGTAGTTCACATCAGAAATTCTCATTAAATGAATTAGCTATTCAAAACAAAAACAGAAGTGATCGATGGCATTTACAGTGATTTAGTCTTTTGCAATATTTTACACCAAAAACGAGCTCTCAGTAAGGCAATTAATTGAAGTTGGAAAGATACGGAGGCTCAAAACAAGTTTCTAAATAATTACCAGAAGGTAAGCAGTAGTTTCACATACAAAACATTAATATGTAAATTGTGAAGTGCTAAGGATAACAAGATGAAGACTGAATTAAAGTACTTTACATTTCTGGATATTTGCACATGTGCCTCATCATGTTAGAGTTTAAGCACTTGTTCAGTCCACACATTTCAGGTGAACATAACAAAGTAGGTTAAAGGAGTATAAAAGTTTACCAAAATTTGACCTTTGGTGTTTTTCTTTGGAGTTGTATCCATTAACGGTCATGAGTTATACTGAAACAAAGCAAACAATCTGGATTCAATAAGGAATGTCAGGATTAGCACAGCACTGAAACCTGGAAAGGGGAGACCAGGAGAGAGTGAAAAATGTCCAGAGTTAAACAGAGAATTGGGGAATCATAAAAGCTGAAAAAATAGCTGCAAACATCTCACCAGCTTCATTCACTATGGAAGTTGTTTTGGACAGATTTCTTGTGGAAAGGACTCTCCTGTGAAACAGTCTTGTTAGATAGCTGATGTCATTTACAACTGATCATTTACATAATGGATGTCTTATGGAACTGATTGTCTATAAGACAAATCTCTCATATATCTCTTATAGAACTGGGCACTTATGGAATGGATCTCTTTGCAGCTGTTGTCTTATGTCACTGATCTCTTGTAGAACTGATTCCTTAAGATGTTTTATGGAGTTGATACCTAAAGGAATGGATCTCTTGTGGAACAGATCACACTGTTTTCGTATGGAGGTGACTAATTAATTTCTTGTGAAACTGATCTCCAATGAATCTGATCTTTTTCTGGACTGATCTCACATGAAACTGATCTACATAACTAACAATCCAAGTAACACTTTCCTTAAGAAACAGCCTTTAGAATTTCACAAGCATTAAAACAAGTGTCTATTTAATGAATATTAATTCACACTCTATGGTTGGTATTCATGGCACACTACACAAGCACACAGAACATACTGGAGCACTGAGCAGGTTTGTGCTTTGCTCTTGTTTATATGTGTGACTGGATATTTTTGTAGACTGTTATAATCTCTAATAATCTCTTGAAATGTGTAGGTAGTCTGTTTTAAGACAACTTAATCACTCCAAAATGTGCTTATTGTGAATGGCTTCTGCACACTGGTGCGCACCATGATAGGCACCTCTTTCTGTGTATATAAATGTTGAGCTAAATGGTTGTGATATGTTTATTAAACCCATGACTGTGTGAGGGGCATGAACAACATTAATAGTAACTGTAGGTAATACTATTGATTTTTATGACACTCTGCTTTCATTGTTTGTATCAAAACTGTTATAACTTCTGAAGGGAAGAAAAGATTGTGTTAACCGAAGCCTCTTCTTGGATTTAGACTATTGAAACACTGTTCAGGAGTTCAGTGGAAGGCTGCTCCTTCGGGCTGGATTTTTCTAGAACAGAAATCTGAGTGACGGTGCTGCTCTCTGTGAACAGTGTCCGTCTTCTCTTACTGTAGCTCAGATAGCCTTGCATCTGCCACTTCCACAGCCTCTTCTTTAACTCTGATTGCACCTAAAATACACACACACACACACACACACACACACACACACACACACACACACACACACACACACACACACACACACA
>JBBKCR010000101.1:11077988-11094019 GCA_037577295.1 Ladigesia roloffi | reverse complement strand
GTCTCTGAGAACTATCCTGACCCCATCTGCAGATGTTCTAATAAATCTTTCTTATGATTCAATTTGAGCAAAAAGGATTCTGTTTGTTCTTGCTGTGAATCTCTGACACCTGTGAGATTCTTTCTGGCTTAATGGCGAATTTTCGCATCAAACGTCACAATTGCTGTTATCATACTTGACCTTAAAAACAGGGTCGCTTTCATAAATTACACCACTGACAGGAAACGCTCTGAAGTTGTTCCCCTTGTTAAATTGATCAAATAAACAGAAATGCATTCAAATCTGAAGAAGAAATGCAATAGTTTGTTCCATATGCAAAGTTTGCTCCCTGTAGAGAATGTGTATATGTTTTCCTTGAAAAACTAAGAAAAAAGGCCATTTTAACAGAGGTGTACAGACATTTGCATACAACTTTATTTATCATTCTGTCTTTCACTTTAAACCTTTTCATTGCTATAAATTCTTAACAGTACATAGTGTTATTTACACTTTAATGAAATATTCATTCTTACGGGTAAAATGTGACTCCATCTATATTTCTCTGTCCAGTAAAATGTCCGCCGGCGTGGAGTTTGGTTCTGCATAATGTCCGAGAGCAGCATACCATGCATCACAATCAATGCTAGCATGCCAGGGGTCACTTGTTCTGCTTATTACAGACTCCTGCACATGATGGGCAGCCAGATCAAACACAGCCCCATTAAAAGCACATGAAAAATCATTCTGCTCCTCAAGAAAGATGAAAGAGGGAAAGCTCTGATAGAAGGAGGGCATGTATCGGTTTGTCTCTCACGTCCCAACAAATGCTGACGCTTTGCTGGGAGAAGCCTGGATGTTATGCTAATTGCATGCACAGCCGTGTTTGAGTTGTTAACAAAGTGAGACATAATGTAAGGAGATTTTCTAGGCAGCACAATCTTCACTTTCTAAAAATGGAAAATGAAAAGATCAGGTCAAGGGCACTAAAGTTTTGTAGTTAAATAAATAACATTAGCCTCTGGTCATATTCACTCATGATTAGACTAGGAACTGAGACTTGATATTACTTACTAAACTGGCATTTAAGTCATCACACCTTGGCATCAGTTCATGTCTATGGTGTTTTTCTGCAGTATCTATCAGTAATTTGGACCCACCAGACTGAATTCAAAATCTTTATGATTTATGATTTACACATTTGAATTTATTTCTAATACAAACCATGACTGTGAAGCATATGTATGAATTTATCTGTATGCTGAAAATGTATTATTTGTATTACTATTATTCATCAAAATTTGATGGATATCCCATATGGACAAGAATTGCAAATTGACAGATGTAAATAATGAGCTAAATAAATAAAGAATGCCCTCCTAAACAATAAATACTTTCTGTGAATAATAATGTGAAGAAGGGTAATAGTACAAAAATGTTATGAAAATATGTTTACTTGCTGTTGTGTCTTAAAATAGCTGTGTCACTCCACCCACTAATATTAATCTAAATGAGTACTATCTATTGACGATTCTCTATAAAATGAATCATTCATGGTGTAGGTTGTGAAGGGCCCATCTGTGGTGGTTGCCAGGGATGAAGTGCACTTCACTCTATATGAATCGGATAAAGTGCAATATGAGCTGAGTCCCATGCGGAAAAGATATATGAACATCTAGGAATCCTAAACAGAACAGGACAGGAATATGAAATGCATAAGAATGAATTTTCCTGGAGGGGAAATGGAGGGAAATTGTAACCATAGTGATAGAGAGCAAAAATCAAAGAGGATGCATAACAATCCAATGTAGTGAATTTCCATTTCTAATGGCAAAACACACTAATTGTTTACATTTAACTATTGTTTATATTTAAATATTTTAGAATGAAATGTAATTATAATTTTCAACACAAAAACAACATCCCATACACACAGACAGATTAAAAACGGTGGTGGTACCATACTATCAACTCATTGTGCAATACATCTAAAAGAAACTGTTTAAAAACCCACTAATGTTAACCTAGATTAGTACCACCTATGTGGCTTACAGACTGCAACATTGATTTTTAGTGGCAGATTTTGATGAAAGGTAGAGGCAGCTTTGCAGATGGCCAACAACTGACACATTCCATAGGCACTCCCAGAAAACGGCAATCAAGATCCTTACAGATCATTTGGTATGTTCTACCACTCTTGCTGCGATTAGTAAATAAATAAGCATTTTATGGATATGAATAAACTTTTGTTATCCTTTCAAATGTATCATCCACACACGTTGAATACAGATCAAATTGGTCTGGGGAAAAAACTTTCAAGAGCAGGACACCGAAAAAAGAACACTCGTGGTGGAAGTACCCATTAATGGGCCACATACTCCGTCTAGTTTTACAGCAGCATTTTTGATGTTAGACTTGCATCCGTCCGTCTTTGATCTTCCTGCCAGGGTCCTGCCTGCTACCATTTCTTTGCATAACATCTAACTGCAATTAATGATATGTGAGGTCAAAAAGGTCATTACAGTATCTCTTAACGGCTTAATGGAGTCTTAGCAGTTTCCCGGGTAACCTCACCATGCTCCATTGTAAGATTACCCACTGCTGTGGCAACATCCAATATCCCTTTGCTTTGGGTCATGATAAGCATCTCCCTCATTTCCCCGTTTTCTATGTTCTTGTTCCCCAGCTCCTCCATTCTCTCATGTCATTAATATCCACTGCTGTGAATTTCTGAATTGCTGTCTGTGCTCTCGCATTCTAAATTAAAGGTACAATTATAAGAATATACAAATTTTGCAGGGAATCGCTGCCTTGCTAGCCTCTTCGGTACTGTAAAATATCCCTCATTAAGTGCATTGTTATTACAAACATAAGCGCCTTAATGACCTACATGACTTGAGTATTGGCCAGGGCTCTCACAATAATTACATAGATATTCACAGTTCTTTGCCCTGATTACAATATTTTCCAGGCATCATGAAATATGTAAGATGCATGAAAAAAGAAAACAAGAATCACATTTACTGAGACACATCATAACTTGGTGTTAGACTATGAGAGCACACCATGTTGGCCATTTCAAGCTAATACTGTAACAGTTGTATAATATGAACAAAAATCCAACAATTAAATTGATAATTTTGTGATCATTACATACCTAGTCTATTACTATGTCTAGTCTATTTGTCTAGTCTATTACCATTAAACTCTGGGAGAAAAACTAAAACAGAAAACAGTTGCATCTCTGGATCTCCAACCATCACCCATGAAACATTTGGCAATTGTGTTCATGTGCAACTTTGGTAGAAATATGAAAAAAATAAGAACACATTTGAGCATATTTTATAAGGAAATTTCACTGATAATTGTAGAAGCATTTTCACTGCTAGTAAGACTGCTAGTAAAAATGCTTCTATTTTGGAATCTTTGTCTATTTAGGAATCATGTCCAGCTGCATGAAGATTTGACACATTTACTATGCCAAAGCCTTCCATTAAACCGTATCCCTGTTATTGAAATATTGTCTTCTTACATCTGAACTCATCAGAGGCTTTTGTACAAACTTTTCTGTGATTGCTCGTGTGTCTGCTGGCATTAAAGAAAATGATGGACAAACCAAATACTGTGCAATTTTGAAAGCCATGTAAATGTTTCATTTTCACTCATATTGTTTCCTGATAAACTAGTTTGTAATAAGATGCATAGTAATTAGAAAAAAAAAACTGAAAAATATCAAAGTAATTGGATACCATTTAATCTATTAATGTTATATGGAGATAAGATTGCTCATGGGTTTCAAGGAATCGCACAAGGAATGATTTCTTTAGGCTTAGGCTTCTTGCTCAAGATGTCAATGTAGAACATGTTACAGCTCCATAATGTATGCATGCTTCTCCTTGAGCTTAATTTGATGGTTTCATATGGAGATTTAAGTGACATCCCAAGTGAGTTCACATACTGCTGTTATGACTAACTGAAAGGGCGGGTGACAGTTCTCATTTGAGAGGTATGGCATCACTGAGACCCTACTCTCCTAAGCTGATTTTGAGACATGGTCAACTACCAGTGGGGTTTATGGATGAGGGTCAAGTGGAGGCAAGTTTTTGACAGGCAGCACTGACCACTCTGCCATCAGTTAAAAGTGGAAAAAAGGGGATTTCTGCATATGTCAGCTGTGTGTTCATCCATTCTCTTTGTTCTAGGCAAAGGCAAGGGAAAGGGAGAGCAGAGGGTGTGCGTATGAGGAACAGGGAGGAGAGAATTAACATGAAAGAGAAAGTCCCTTCTGGAATAAGTTATTCAATTGATCACTGAGTTCAGGACTCTTTCCATTTTGATTTACAACTTCATGGAATGTTCCAGGACACTTTGCAAAAGCATTTTGTTTGATTTAAATATAACCTCTTTTATCAAACCAGCAGTTCAGATTTATTCTTTGGTCCCTGCTGCAAGAAGAATCTCTGTGCAAATGTGCAAGACACTTTGTTTACAGAAAATGGGAAGGAATATCAAGTACAGTTGAGCAGGTAGGAGTCAGGAAGCAATTAATCTTCATAACAGAATTGCATAAACATCAGAATCTAAAGTAAATGTTTAAGCTGGCCTGTTACATTTACCATGCAGCGAATACCTGACCTGAAGTGTTTATGACAGTTTTATCAGTACTTCTGGCCTTTTCTTTATAAATCTACAATAAAGCATACTGCCAGTTATTCAGACCTGTAGGAAAGATGATAGTGAGCTTTGGGTGATTTCATGGAAAAGGTGTGCAAAAAAGAAAGGGATGGGGACAGAATACTATAACCAACTGACAGTTAATCTAGACATAACCCTGTGTGATAAGAAAACAAATGTTCTCAAATGGTTCAGCTTTATCTGCTTTTGCCTGCCTGCCACTTTTCTTCTCTCTCTCTCTCCCTCCCTCTCACTCTCTCACACACACACACACATACAAAATGAGAGGTGGAAAAGAGAACAATATTTGATTAGAGTAACTTTATTTTTTAAAATATATTTATTGTATTTTTCATTGAATCAATTACACTTAAATGATGTTCCCTGAGAGATCAGTTTGCACTGTGCAAAAGTATTTGTGTACACTGGGGCCACACTATATAAGCCCCTTCTGCTGCCATAACACCCATGATATTCATAATATTTATGATAAACACAATTTCACCAGATCCTTTCCATATCAAATCCTTCTATCAGAACAACAGTTTTGTTTTAACTTAACCAATATACACCATGTTTAAAAGACTCTTTAATTTGTATGGATGCGCAATGATGTTGGCAGACATTTGCATGGAGAAATATATGCACGTCAGACATTTTGATTTGACTCGTATTTCAAAGATTTTGTAAAGGATTTATTGTGCTCTGGAAGAGCAAAATGTTAAGATGATGCTGGAGTACCATGCTAAAAAGCTATCTCATGTTTTAGGCTTATACAAAATTCAGTTATATGCAACTTATTTATCATCCCATGAACATTTGTTTTATAATTTTTGTATTGATATCTGCATTGACATATGTACATAAAAAATATTGCATATCTGCATCAACCAACTAATTGTGCATCCCCTGTCATATGAATCCTGCAGATATGTATACAGCAGATTATCTAGCAATCTAGTACAAAACAACTGTCCATAAATGATAAGAATTTAAGTGCATCTCTGGAATCATTTGATCTGATTAAATAAATAAAAACACATTTTCAAGCAAACTATATCACCTCCCATTGCATAATACGTCCCTGATTCAGCAGTAAAGTCAACTAAAAATAAAGATTTTCCTATATTTACAGTGAATTTCAAGGCACTATTCATTTTTTAGTTTTTTTCATTCAGAAGAAGAATTTAAGCACAAAAAATGTCCATCTGTATGTTGATGTGCACTCCTTAAAAGCAATGATTTAGATGCCTCAGTATAAGCACTTATACAATAATCACCGAAAAGCTTGAAGTTGAGAAGAGTGTGTCGATTTGGTGCTGTATTTGGGGTATTAGACACACTGTGGATTTGTCCTTGTTTTATGAGAGTATGTACAGTATGTGGAGAGCCCAGGCTGTGTCAGTGATACAGAGCCATGTTAAGGTTCTGGTACAGGTACATGTAGCCGTCGCAGAAAAGTCGTTTTGCTACACCTTCCATCTCTCGAGGCACCTGCTTGGCCAGCTCAGCAAGAGGCATAGTGAGGTAGTGCTCCACTTCTGGGCACTCTTTGACTTGTGGGATGTTATAGCCACCTATCTCTCCTAGAAATAGAAACATGTTCAAAAATTTTAAAACCATTGTTATCCAAAATGCCAAGGCACAAAATACACAAAATTTCAATCCCTGACCTTACCTTACATGGTTACTGATCATTTTGGTGATTATGGTTGTCTGATTATTTTGTACAATATTCAATACATCATGAAATCTCAAATTTAAACAGAATTAAAAATGACATGATTGTTTTTTGTTTTTGTTTTTTTATTTAGGTATTCATGTAGAAATATATGAATACAAGGGACACACCTGATCTATTTAATAAAAGATTGTAACATTAAAAAATAATTGCGATGGTCAGACAAATAAAATATTTCATTAATCAGTGTACAGTCATTTGTGCTTTCATTGGTAAATAAATTTTATTGCCTTATTTGCTTATATTTAATGCTACACAAATATGCCCTTCTTTTAAAAATCATCATTTTTAATTTAGGCACAAGTGGACAAAATAAGCTACATAAGTTTGTACAGTAAACCCCCACTCAATCATGGTTCAAAATTCGCTTCAATCATTCGCAGATTTTGTCTTAGAACCGAAAGAATAATTGACTCCCACAAATCTGTGGAAACCGCAGGTCTTTTGCTTTTTTCATGGCAATATTTAATTTTTCATGCATTCTAGTGCTAAATTACTGTGTTGTAACTGATTTCAGCTATATTTCCATATAAAATATAAGAATATAGATATTTTTGTACTGTCGAGAGAAGACAAAGAATGTGCATCTTGGGATGGTGAAATACCCCTGTACTCAGTGGCAGGAGCCTTGTAAGTAGCCAGTCTGAGAGTGTTATTAATTTCTCCTGGCTGCAGCCCTGTGATGTATCTCTGGCAGCTGCAGTCCAGGACTCCCGCATTTAGCTATCTCAAATATTTCGCTGAGTGTTTTCATGTTTTTTTGTTTTGTTCTTCTTAAAACCCTGTATTTTCAATACTGTAAATTAAATAAATTTATTACTGCATTAACCTGCTTATACCAAAGAAAATGACAGAGCACACCAAAGAAAAGGTGCGTGCATGAATTAGAATTTTGTCTATACAGGGGTAGCATCAGCATTTTACACTTTAGCACTGCGGGAGCAGTTCATTGTAAACTGTACAGTACAAATACTTTTATAATTCCTTTAAGTGTAATGTATTAAGCGGAGTTTAAACTGAAATCAAAGCATTTTGAACATATCTGGGGCTTAGGTTTTACATTATAAAATAGGCATTTCTTTACCACAATTACCGTTTTTTCACAATTCGCCAGGGCTCGTGGAACATAACCCCAGCGAAGGTCAGGGGTTTACTGTATTTCTTATTTTCAATATTTTAGCAACATTATTTTCATTTAGACAAAAAGAAAATTGTATAATTTGCATAGGGCGACTGCAGTTTTTAATATTTATTGCTGATGTCCTGGAAGTGCAACTGCTGCTGCATGTTTTAACCCCTGACAAATAAATGGCACAGCAAAGATTGCTACTAGGGCTGCACAATTAATCGAATTTGAATCATGATTTCAGCTGCCATGATTAAATGAAGCTGATCGTCGTGATATTTACATTTTAATAGCGTCTTTGCTGCGAATTAAATCAAGCACTTTCTCCACCAATTGTCATCCATCCATCAGGGGGCAAATTAGCGTTTCATTAAGCTGCCTAAAAGAAGAAGCATGTAAAAAGTCTGTGCGTGTCAGTGTGTGAGCAGCGCTGGGCTGGCCATCGGGTGTGAGTGCGTGTGTGCATCTGTATGTATGAGATAGAGAGTGTGAGAGTGTGAGAGTGCGTTTGTGCGCTTGCGTGCATCTGTGTGTGAGTGCGTGTGTGCGCAAGAGTGTGTGTGTGTGTTTATGTATGTACAGTACTGTGCAAACCTCTGAATCTGTTTCTATCAGCATTGGGTTACTCTCTACCAGCAAAAACACAACTGAACATGAGAATCAACTCAAACCAACAAGAAAGGAGTACAAATCATGATTTCCTTTTTTCTAAAGAGGAGATGATATTTTGTGAGCTGGTTGGAAGAACACAGGTTTGGTTTCTGCTCAGTGCCTCCAGAATTGATAAAATTCTATAAGCAGCTCCACCTCATTTTAATGAAGTAAAACCAGCCAGACCAGGGATTTGACTGTAGCTAAAATGAGGAAATGGTCAGGAGAACACTTTGGCACACATAAAATAAATCTTTACTGTAATAAAGTTATGTGTAGTTATTGTAATAATAAAATGTTATCACTAATATCCAGTAGTAAAGCGCGAGTGAGAGAGAGAGAGAGAGAGAGAGAGAGGGAGAGATTGTGTGTGTGTATGTATGTATATTTGAGAGAGTATTTGGGAGACAGAAAGTGAGTGTGTATGCCTGTTTGTTCCTGTTCCTTGTTCCTAGTGTGTGCCTTTTCTAAACAGGCTTCACTTTTTCTCCATTGGTTTGAACTTATTATTGCACTCTGCATGCAATTTATTTTTTGTTAGCCCTTTGTCTTGGGTCAATTAATTTTATTACTTGAGTTATTTTTATTTGAGGTTTCATTTTGAGCTGAAGGCCTTGTTTACTTACAGTTTTTTTAAAAGTAGAAAGTGCAATAAAATGTTTTACCTAAAAAATGAATAATAGTGATTAATAATAATTCTTTCAATATTGATAAAAATAATAATGACTATTATTTTGCCCATAATCGTGCAGCCCTAGTTGTTAGTATAATTGAACTGTGTTCAAAAGAGAAGGCTAAGTGTCCTACTTAGCATTAATAGTTCATACTGCATGAGCAGCTGGGCTTGAGACTGCATTACTACAGAGGGGTTAAATTAGGAAAATGAATTCACAGTGTGCTAATTTACCACTTCAGTGTGTTGACTCTGACACCACTAACCTCTATGCATTTTTAAAAATATCTTAAACATTTGATTTGCTTCTGTTTCAAAGCCAAACTTCACTCACCGTTTCGGTCAGCCATGCTATCAAAGAAGATCCAGTCAGTTGTTTTTGGTCCATGTTTGACGAAAGAAACATAGTGACTTGTTTCTATGCACAGCACTGCGAAGAGCTGCAGTTTTTCTCGTGGAAGTGTGGGTGGCAGTTTACTGGAAGCTCTGAGAGGAAGAAAGACTTCAGGAAAGCCCAGGGATGTGGGCTTATGGGTATTCCGGGATGGATGCAGATGGACCTGAGTGTTATATAGACAATTAATGCAAATACATTCTTGAAATTCCTTCCAAATTTAGAATACATTGTATCTTAACATCTTGTCTTTTTCTATGCTGCTATTAACTGATCACACCAGTGATCGCTCCTGTCTCAAGTAAGGTGTTCCATCTTTCAGATGTTCACCAACAGGTATATAAAGTTCAGGATGATTAGAAATATATTTCCATATAAATATAAGAGGTCATTCAAAAACAAAGTAGAGATCGTTTAAAGCAGTGGTCACAAACCCCGGTCCTGGAGCTCTATGTTCTTTGACACACCCTTATTAAAAGCTTGAGCCAGTCAGAGACATCTGAATAAATTTCATTAGCTGGAGCAGGTGTTGAAGGTTGTGGCAGGAACAAGACTGCTTAGGAAGGTGGAGCTTCAGGACCAGAGTTGGTGATCATTTTTTAAGGCAAAGTAAGACAGGTTAAATAACCAACCTGAGCTGAACACACATCACAGAAATGTTTAAATCCTGTATTGCTAAAAACTCGATCTTCAAAGCACTCAGTGCACTCTACATGTGCCAGCTGTCCACAGAGAACACACTGCTGAGGACCTGACACACACAAATAAGCACATAGTCAGCCAGAACAACATTTCAGATGGTGTATGGGCAAAATTAGAAGCAGTTTACGGGAATCAAAGTAGGCCTACCATCAGAGAGAAGAGCAGTGACGTCCAGCTCTAGTGAGGGAATGATTTTTGGAAACATCTTAAATTGCTTCCCTGAGCGAGGCATGGTAAGGATCAGGCAAGAGGGCACCTGGTGTCACAGAAAGATAAAAATAGAAGGCAAAGTTGTCCAGAAGGATTTGGCTACAAACACGTATCTGTAAAGTAATTTGGCAAACTCTGAAAATGGAATGGGTATTCTTAAAGTTCAGCTAGATTCAGCTATTAGATGTGTTTAAGTCAAACTTACAAACTTGAACCTTATGCAAAGATTAATTAATGGGTCAAGATGTATTTAGCATCTGAAGATTGGTTCTTGTAATGTAATATAGTACTGAAAGCATTGCCTGAATCGGAGTGTTTTAATGAATGTTTCACTGTTTCATTTTGTTAGGTTACAATTTGTAACGGACTGTCAGGAAAAAGGGTACCGCACAGGTACATTTTTTTTTTTTTTTACAAATATCCAAACCATATAAATCTACCCTCTGTTGTGGTTCAAATATCTTAAGACTTAAATCCAAGGATACACTAATTCCACATATCTAGAAGAGATCTTAATGTTTTATGATAAAAAAATCCTGGTATCAAGACAATGACATGAAAGCAATTAATAATAATAATTATAATACTAATTAAAATTCTACTACTACTTCTTCTACTACTACTACTACTACGTCTATTACTACTACTAATAACAATAACAATAACAATAATAATACACATTTCATAACTGATAGGACTGAATATGCACCCAGTGGCTGTGAGATTTTACATGGTTTACACAACAGTTCACAAGGCACTGTATTACACTTGGATTTTCTCATTTGGAATCTGCCCAGCTGTCACTTATATGATCTAAACTACATATTCATATAACTAATCATTCTGAGGTCCTTATTAAGATTTGAAAATTCCACTGAAATCACATGGAGTCACAAATTAAAAATGATTGAAAAGGTCCTGTATTCCCCTCAACCTCACAGCAAACCCTGGGTTTCAGTAACAGTTTGGCCGAATAATACTCCAGACCTGTACTCCTGAAAACCGTAGCAATTGATTAGAATTTGACATTGTGTGCAGATATACACTGCCATCTACAGGACAGAGACATGCTGTTGCTCCATTACTTTAAAGACAAGTGACCATGTGCAAAACAGACCACAGATCACAAATGCTTGGCTCACCTCTGCCAGTCTGAGGCTGTTGTTGTAGAAAGAATGCTCCAGAAGCTGCTGAACCGTTGGTAAAACCAGAGAGTTATTATAGTCCACAAATATCTGGTAGAAGTAACTAGATTCTGCTGTCATTTTTCCTAATGTTTTCCTGTATGAATAATGAGATTATGAAACTATGGGAGTGCCAATATGTTTATAGTACAACAAAAAATATAAGAACACAAAGCGAACAATGTCCTACTTACAGTTTAAGTGGGGGATTCAGTGACAAAATGTCTTGCATTATGAGTGTAAGAAACTCTTCTGGATCTGTGTGCAGGAGCACGGACACAAGTTATTCTGCTGAAACTAGATCAGTGTGCTTGTATTTAGTTTGTGCAAAATAAATTACCTTTATATTTGAGGCTAAAATATCCTAATACATCAAGTCGCAAAAAAATTGTCTGTAGTTCCCTGTACACCTAAATACAGTAATTTTATCGGCAAAAAAGAAATTATTCTTAATGTTATCATCCATTATTAATATTTGTTCCCCAAATGTAGAATATTTCTATTAATCCATTTATCTAGAAATATTCACATGATGTAACGGATAGTTTAAAATGCTATTTAAAAATGAAAGAAAAAAACACCAATGCATGGTTCTTATATACTAGGTTGTTTCATATTAAAAAGTTGGATTTTATGTGGGCAGGGGATACAAATGGTACATCTTAGCATATCTCTGTGGAGAACAGACCTAATAAAATCTAAAAACCACACAAACACACATACGAAAAGGAGAATACATAGTTCTACTGGACAATAAAAATATACGTTGTCACAAATATATACATACATGAATTATAAGGCATCATATGTGGATTCTACCTTTCTCATCTGTGGTGTAACTAGGACAGTGGCTTCGGTCTTGCAACTGCTGGCGCAGCTTCCTCACATTGTCGTAAGGCACAAAACCCTGTCTGCAAATGAACAGACATGAACTAATCTATCAGGAAGTAATGATTCTGCAGATGCTTTTTCTGTTTTGTGGGGAATAATTATGGGGGCAAGACAATATGTGTCATGTTTTTATAGAGAGATATTTCTGTGAAACTCAACAAAAAAATGGTATTTGTATTTGAACATTACAACTGGCTTTAAGATAAACTATTGACTTTGCATTTTGGAACTGCACAAATTTACCTGCGTAGGGGACTCACAATATCCCTCAGAAGAGTTTTCTGGATGAGTTTATCATTTTGCTTTGTGCTTTTAAACAGCAGAGAGTCCAGGACTAATGAACAGGAAAACAGACTAGAACACACAGAGAGATTACAGACTGTAAAGGCCAGTACACCAGGCTAGGCACAAAAATATGTCCCAAATAAATACATAAATACATACAGGTGTAATATTAAATGCAATCCAAAGAATGTCTGTTATCAGGTGGACCAAGACTAATGTCATTTAATATAGAATAGCTTCTGCTTTTTGGAGATATTTAGGGCTTTATTTGAAAAAAACAAACTGAAATGTTTACCCAGATAACTATTATGACAACAAATGGACTAAGATCATTACTAATGTAAAAAGTTAATTATTTAAATTAAGTATTGTAGGTAATTGTGATATGATAGTATTCAGTTACTACTTATGCCACATTTTATGTAAAAGAAACCATACTGTAATTATATTGGTACATATTGTACAGAATGTCTTGTGACAAATACATTAAAACAATGCTAAACCTCTGGAGGCTTGATGCAAGCTGGCTTGCACTGCTCATATCTGCAGGCTCTAATGAATGCAAACACCCAAACACATCAGGTATTTTCAGAGTGCATAAAGTGCAGAAGAAACTCTCTTTTCCCTAAACCGGGCAACTGAAAGGTAAGTTAAGTGTACTGTGCTGGACACCAGTGTCCAAGAGTTCGGGATCCCTGTTATAAGGGTAATAATGCAGACCTTGTTAACAGAAAGGCAAACTAGGATGCATGTTTCAGCAGACTTTACACATGGATTAACCCAAATTATACATAAATTACATCTGCCTTATGACTACTATGAGTGACATCATGATAATACATAACAATTTACTGTGCTGACAAAAAAAATAAAAGATTTAAAAGAACCTGAAAAGGGCAGAATCCATATAGCAGGAGTTACAATGACCCTGGATACCCTTCATCTGTCCAGTCAAAACCTTCACCACATTCTCAGAACTGATGGGAGGAACATATTTCACTGCAGCGGACATGTCCTCCCCGCCATGATCTGTAATCAAAACCATGGACATTAAATCACAGAAAACATTCCTTTTAAAAACAGTATTGACTATGGAATGAACCGGTCAGGAAAAAACACTAACCCAGATGTCCATTTGAGGTAGGGTCACCGGAAAAGCGACTGTCGGGGCGACAAGAGGTGAGCTTCACAAATAAGCCACGTTTTGGTGGACATTTGAAGTAGCGTTCATTTTTGAATGTACCATCGCTAACCCCACATTCCTCTTCCTGAAATCAAGAAAGACACTTGGTCAAGTGAGGAAAAAGACTAATAAGACAGAGAATGGGTAATTATACACCACACAATGCAATAAATTTAGGGCGTTCTAAAACAATTTTTCCGAATGTTACCAGAAGAGGTCAGTATTTTTCAGTACCAGTTCTAGCCCAGCCATGACTTCCGACTTGCCGGGGAGACAGCCAATCCAGTGTACAGTTCCATAGACAGGTCCTTTCGCCAGACCTACCTCTACCATGGAATTTATATTGATATTTTCGTAATCCTTTACCACCTCTGGGCTTTCAGAAGTGTCCATGTTTTCTGTTTCAGTTGAGGAGAAATATATAAAATCAACACATTAAATAAATATGCAGCTGTTTTACTGTTCTCTCTAAAAGCCATTGAATATGTTATTCATTTTCAAATGACACAGCAGCCTCAACAACCAAATAATTTTCCTTCTGCCTTTCCTTCTTTCCAGGAGACAAGCTTTCAGGTTTTCAATATATTTTCCAAATAATTTCATTACCATGTTTCTTGTAAACACATCCAGGTTGCACATTCTGATTCTCACTGTTGTGTCATCTCCAATTTTGGAGCTCTAGAGCAAATTTTTAATTATTTTCTGTTTTCTTTTTCACAGTAACAGCTTATTGAACTGCATCACATCCACTCAGACCCAAAAGGTTACGTTGTTCTCATGGTGGAAGGATGGACTTTTTCAGATTTTTAGTCAAAACTGGGCACTCACCTTTGCTAAGATTTTCTTCTTTAAAAATACAGCTCAAAGAAACAGATATCTCTCCTCCTTCCTTCCCACTTTCATCCCTGTCCTGTGATGAAACAGCAATCAAGACACAGATTTTTCTGTTCATAAATGTCTAGTCCCTGGTAAATCAGTACATTTCAGAGAGCTACCTCATTTTATATTGTATATACTTATCATATTACACCCTGGACTCTTAATTGACACCTGTCATTTACTGTACCTCTGTATACTGCCCAATGCAGGCACAATAAATTCCTGACACTTGACATGATTATTTAAAATTTTCACTTACTGAATGTGGCTTGTTTGTCCATAACTGTCTCCTGTGCAATAAGAATGTGTTTCCAGTGCAATAATAATATATGTATATATAGAGCAATTAGGGCATTAACACAAAAGTCGACAAGTCAATTAGTCGACTATAGCGGCAGTAGTCGACTAGTCGTGTTTTTTTTCTCTCTCTTTGCCCTCGCTTTGGAAGTATTGCAGTCTCTGCCTGTGATTGGCTGATGCAGACACATGTTCCTTGGTTTAACCAATTACAATAGTCCCTTCGTAAAAGGGGTGGAAGCATTGGCACGTAGAGTGGTGTGTAAACACTAGACCAGCATTTCTCAAACTTATTTGTCCTGGGGACCTGTCATGTCAGGCTTTGGGGCTTCAGAGCCCTGCATATATGGAATCCAATAAATAATAATTATTGTAATTATTATTGTGCACCTATACCTACATATAAGCACCAAGAAATCTATGTTTTTTTCACATTTTAGATTCTTTTTTTTTTTTTTCAAATCACATCATATCATCATTTTAATGTGATAGTTGCGCCTGCTTTCTCGCCAAAAGCTGGTCTAAATGAGGCAGGCACGCTGACAAAGCCGCTTGGAGCTTGTGTTCTAAGTTCAGCCTGTTTCTGTTCTTTTTTTCGTGGCTGTCTTAGAGCTTGTCTCGGGCCCAAAAAATTAAACCCAACACCCCCAAGCACTTTGTGTCCAAACCCAGACCGACTCGACACATTAACTGTAATTATCAGCCCGGTTCTTAACTGTGGGTATGTTCAGAAACTCACTCTCGAGCTTAGAGCCACTCTAATGCTGGATCACGGCCAGGAACAGTGTGGCACGAGGATAGTAGCAGGAAATATCGGGCCGACCCGACCCACGGGCTCGTGTTCGGGCAGAGAATCTAAATTCTACTATCAGTTAAGAAAAAGCGGTCTCGCACATATATACGTGAGTGAAAGACACTTTCCCGAGGGGGCTGGCCTTGAAGTCGAGGGGGCGGGGCACGCAGTGATAGCAGCGCTGAGAATTTTGCCTGGTGCATTACACTTAAATTTACCAGAACCTTCAAGGCATCAGCTTTTGTTTTGTTTAGGTTAAATTTCATGTTGACTGATAATGTTACAGAGAACTTATATAAAGTTACTCAGTGTTGGACACCTTTGTTCCTGCGTGTGTTTGACGTCATCACGACTAGTCGACTCGACTTAGAC
>JBBKCR010000101.1:11035098-11046853 GCA_037577295.1 Ladigesia roloffi | reverse complement strand
CACACACACACACACACACACACACACACACACACACACACACACACACACACACACACATATATATATATATAAAATGATAGGTTGGAATATTTCATTTAAGTGAATATATTTGGTTCCAGTCAAGTCAAAAAGAGTTTGGTCATTTCATCCATATACATATAGTACACAGTGAGACAAAATATCATCCTCCTGGACCATAGGTGCAATATAGCACACAACAGAACAGCAGCACACACAGGCAGATCAACAATGGGGGTAAAAAGGAGAGGGTGATTACAGTTAACCTATATACCTACAAAGATGTCTCTGAGTTTACAAATACTTAATCTAATTAAGCACTATGTGGGGACAGAATACACGTATACACTTAATAAACAATACACTTATGTATACAGTGAATTGACAACAAATATTTGTCACTATCTTAAGTTCTTTTCCCCTAAAACAGTTTCCAGGGATACCTTAGCCAAAAATAATTTATTAAATGAAATTATATGAAATTATAACATTGTTTGTGTGTGTGTTACAGCATATATAGAACTCCATCTTGTCAGGTCTCTTAATTGTCCAAAATTTTAAACAGTGTTTTTTCTCTTGATAAATATTTTTTCAGCCTGTGTTTCACCACTTAAGTTATGAGAATAATGTAGCTAACGAACACTTTTTCCAATTTGTTCTCAACTTGCACAAGCCATGCCCAGCACTTAGTTAACTTACTCAAACTGCTTTCATGAAGGTGGCACACGCCTGTACGTATTATTTAGTACACAGTATGATGATGAACTGTAAAAATGAACAACAATTTACTGCTACTTACTTTACTGCCATTTCAGAACATTCTGGGGCTGGAATTCACAAAGCAATCTAAGAAGGACATATCGTTAATCAGATTCCAACACATTTTATTCTGTATTCTGTAGTTTTATTTTGACTGCTTTGAAAAGACCAAGTTAAAGAGCATACTAAACCACATCAACATATCAATGCCCTTTGAGTGGGTTGAGATGCTTTGGGGTGTATTTACAAAAAAAATTAATGACTAATGACATTTAGTATTTGGTACTAAATGTAGGTCTAGTTCTAAACTGAACGTACACAATTGTAAGTTTATTTTTTGCCTATTTCTTGTGAATATATCATTTCCTATCATCACCTGCAATCAAATTCACCTCTAGTACTACTATTTGTAAACAGGGTAATTAATAATGATTTAAAAATGAATCTCTTTACCTTATTATGTCTGCTTTAATATATTGACTAAAGATAAGCCTATTCATGTTCAGATCCCTCTTTACACCTACTCCTTTATCCATATAGAATCAGTATGTGAGTGGTCTTGCAGGATGTCCTACTCTCCAGTATTGATTTGTGTTAACTACAAGACTTGTGCTGATTTGCAAATTGTAAACACACTGAGGGCTTTTGGCTAGTGTTAACTGTGTCACTCTGCATGCAAGTGCTGCCATTGTATTCTAGAATAATTTGCTTCTAGTTTTTGTGTATTAGGCCCAGTGGTGTAAAAAAACCCTTTTAATTTATCAATAACTAAATAATAATTAGCAGAAACCATATAGATATTTGAACAGATTGTCATTATTGTCTCAGAAAAAGATCATACTGACTTTAATATTTCTGTTGTTCTAACATGGAACATTAGAGGTTATGGAAAGCATTGTATATGTATTTTTTTCCTCACAAAAACGAGGTCATGCGGGCCACTTTGAGTAGTAGGATATATGACTACTTTATGGTGGAGGGGGTTTGTAAGCACCCCTTGGACTATTTTAGGGCTGGATATTCTCCCCACCCACAAGGGCGCTTGTCCTGTCCCAGATCCTCTTTCATGGCATTCTCCACTTAACGAGTTTGTGGATATTAATGACCAACCTGAGGTGACACCTCTCAGGTTACCCCTGTGACAGAGTTGCTGTCACTAACATGGCATGATCTGGACCATTCCCACTTCAATCTGTATGTTCCCCTATTATTAAGTTTTAAAGAAAGTGTTTCTGGATAATTAGATGAATTTCTTTATTAAACTGTCCCTATGGATTTTTTTATTTTTCATTAATTACATTTGACATGGTTATTGGAAGCCACTTGCTTGAAATAATTGCTTTAATTCTTTTGCTATAGTGTCACGGTGATGTTATTGTGCTGCTGCGCAGTACTTTGGCTCACTAGCCAAGAGTTACCGTCAACAACATGCCATTGTTGGTACACTGATGAGTAATTCAAGTAGTTCCATGTGCACTCTGTCGGCAGGAGTTCACAAGGTTCCAGTGTGTACAGAATGATGTGGTTCCACACACCCCACTGATGTAAGCTATATATTCAGTCTTGGCTAGGTCATGTAGTGAGAGGTGAGTGTGGTCTTTTGCAAATGTCTCGCTATAACTGGTGCACAGGGAGAGATGGGCGATATGTGTTTTTTTTTTTGTTTTTGTTTTTTTGACTGATGCTTGATGCATTTTTCTGACCTAATACAATCCAGCTGGGTACAGGCTGCATATTTCACTCCCACCAGAATCTCAATGAGATTTGTTGTGTAATTGCAGCAGTTCACAATGCTCAGTTTGCAGTCAGTTTGTTAGGATCAGTTTGATAGAATTGCAAACACTTGTATTTGTTAGCTCCTGCTGGGTTCAGAAAAGTGAGTTGCTCACTAAAATCTTCCCCTTGTGAATGAGTGCATAATGTGAAGCATTTTGTAACTTGTCCTTACCATTGAAATGCTTGTATGGAAATGCTGTGGATTGTCCTCAGATGGCATGTCACTCTTGTGGAAACCTGCCAGGAATCAGGATGGAATCTACTCCTTTATACACCAGATGTGATCAAAAGTTGATTTATGCAACTTCAAGTTGAGTTTTGTGTCTCTGATATGCGAGTCTCGAGTTTATTTTATTTCTATAGGCTTACAGGAACCGTGCTGTACCCAGACCTTACTGCAATGGCACACTTGGAGCATGCTTGCAGAACACTTGTATTTTTCACTGTATCTTAACCCACCATAGTGTTTCTGACGTGTAGGCAGCACATTTTTCTTCCCACACTTTGTCCGTTTGGTGCCCCAAAACTGTGTCCATGGAGTTATACCAGCCAAAGTTTTTTGTCAGAGTGGATTTTTTTTTACCTTCATCCCAAACAGATTGTAGTGCTTATCCATCTTTGATTTCTCAATTGTTAATTTGTATCTTCGTTGCTTTTTGGGGATCTTTTTGCAGACAGTAAAAATCAAAGATTTTTTCATGTTTTAATGAAAAAATGTCCACCCAAATTAGAAAGCACTGATGCAGTCAGCTAGGCTGCAGGTCTGGCTCGTTTGTGGGTGGCTTTATTTGTTGTGGTAAGGCTTTGTTCCTTGTGCCAGTTGAAAAGCGAAATTAGGTCATTTTTTCCCCCATTGATCTGCATTGTGTCGTACCAAAGAATGAGTCAAAGTTGTGAGTCAGTAGAGTTCCATTCTGATGCAAGTCAAATCAACATGTATGTGAGTCTCTTCTTTTCACTAGACCAGCAATTTATTAAGGCCTCGTAGAATGTGTCGAAGGGGATTCATTTTATACCATGGCATGTTTTGTCATGCAGATTATTTCTACTGTATCGTTTGCAACTGTATTGTTTTTTACTTTTGAGGGTTTTTTTCTATTTATGTTATTTCAATAATTTAGAGTCATTATAAACTACTTTACCAGTGTCAAGAAATGCAACTGATAAATGTAGGGAACCATGTTCAGGCCTTAGATTATGTTTATTAGTTGTTGTTGCTGAAGGTCATGAGCCCATCAGATCTTATTGCCCTTGGAGTTTGCACTGTGACATTGAGGGCAGCTGTTCCAGTGGTGAGGTGCCCGCTCCTGTGCCCACTCTGAACAGATGCCTGTTCTCCTCAGTGCCAGTCATGCCCAAAGGGACCAATTAGAGTTTACAGCAGCTGCTGGCACCAAGTCCGGTCGGAATGGGAAAGGAGGCGTTAGGCGTGAGGATTTAGTAAGGGATGTAAGGAGAGAGGGACGACTCTGTGTATTTTGTCTTCAGAACACCTACATGACTTCAAAGGCTTGCATAGAGAAGTCTTAACACTTGATGCCAACTAAATTAGCACATAGCCCAAGAACATGTGGTCCCTTCCAGACCTGACCCCTCCCCTATGAACTCTGGGTTAGATTAAACCCTGCTCTGCACGCCTCCTCAAGTTTCCTGATATTTGCTCTGAGAAGGTAAAGGGTAAGGCTTTTGCTTTGTTGACATTCAGCACAAACATAGTTTACTTTCTCCACCTCATATGATGCTGGTTGAGGTGAGACTGCCTGGGTTACAATCATCGGGTTCAGCTTTACATGTGACTTCGTACAGCCTTGTGTCTGAGGCTTTGCCACCTACTGGCTAATGGTGATATGATAATGTGTTTTTGGTGTTGCAGAATTGTGCCTGAAGAGTCTGTTGCCTGTATACTCAGCACTTCTACAACACTGAAAAACTCCATGACAAATATATTGGGGAGTAAAATGTATTTGTACCTGTTGTAGCTTTTTCTGTCCTATTCGTCTTTGCAGAATTTATCATTGAAAACATTTTGTTAAAATTATTTAGATTTTTCTCACTGATTTTACTATAGTTGTACTACAGCTACTTGTTCCTTTCAACTTTTTTATAAACATACATAAATATATGGGCAGAACTATATGGACAACAATATATGTATGAGCTTTTGCCTGTCCGATGGCCAACAGAACCTTTTTTTAACAAAACAATGTTTAGATCCAATGAATGTGAGATTATGAATACAGGATCTTCTCCATCCCATGATTGTTGTCCTGCCACAGCCATGTTTTTTACAATACTTTTTTTTTTTTCATGCTGTTTAGTAATGCAGAGCTTGTCTGAAATGAACAGTACTTTGGTTCATTACTGACACATTCTCATTGAAGTGAGCTCCTGGGAAATAAAGGAAATTTTTATTTTTTGACTAAACAATAATTACAAATATATTAGATTTTTTAAATAATTGAAATTATAAAATGAGAAGATTACAAAATTTGAAAACCATGGCCCACATCTAATCTTTACTGGAACTAAGGAGCTTATCTCAAACAGCTGCAGACCTTTGAACTTAGGTGTTTATTTGGCTGCTCATCCATCGTAGTCCAATTGAATGAATGATTCTTTTGCTGATGTTGCCTTTAGAGGCTAAAGTAATTGTTGCCGCAAAGTGTTTTTTTTATGTTTTATATGTCTCAGTGCTTGGTGGCTTGTGTGGCCTATGACTGCTAGATGCTTACATGGTCTGTTGTTGTTCCTAGACGTTTTGCTTCACAATAACAGCCTTTATAATTGCCTGGCAGCTTTAGAAGGACATAACTGTGATTAACTGACTTTTATAATGTGACCCATTCTTGTGTCATTCTAGTTTTTCTTTGGATAATGTATGGCTCTATACCAGGGGTATTCAATAAAAGCCACTAAGGTCCAGTTTTAAAATTTCGTCCAAGTAGAAGGTCCAAACGTAAGTCCATCTTGTGTCTTATAGTCTTCCCATATGACCACATTTTCATATGGGGCCTGATTTTCACGGTCAGTCACGCGTTTTCTGAAGTCAGAAGCGCAGTCGTCTTTGGGGGAGGGGCTATAATCGCAGCAGGAAAAATTGGGTTGTCCTTAATGAGAAAATTAGTCATAGGTGTGTCTTGGGCGTAGCATGCAATGAACCAATCGGAGTTCACACTCTCACTCCCTTTAAATAATCGGCGCATTGTCAGTTGCGTGCTGTGTATAATG
This sequence comes from Ladigesia roloffi, assembly GCA_037577295.1. Taxonomy (NCBI): domain Eukaryota; kingdom Metazoa; phylum Chordata; class Actinopteri; order Characiformes; family Alestidae; genus Ladigesia; species Ladigesia roloffi. Next base: position 11,041,069 of record JBBKCR010000101.1, on the reverse strand, counting down.
CTGTGAAGACACGTTCTTACAGCTGGGTTCTGTCCTGTAGGTCTGCAGCGCCCCCCAGTTGCCGCTGCCAGCTTCATAACATGAGCTAGTGATGTAGTTTCGTTTTTCTTGATAACCTAGCTTGAAACGTGTATTTATTTACCTATGTGTCCGGCACTTTTGGTAAAATAGATGACCGTCAGTTACTTGTTATAATACTCGCAAAACACTGAGAAATCACTGATAATTAATATGTATTTTAACAATAAGCATGGTGTGATGTATGTGATATACATTTTAATTTTATATTTCGAGGACTGCATACATTTTTCCCTCACACGAAAACGTTTTTTAAATGTGTGCCGCTGCTCACTCCTGCATATGAATGAAGCTGCGTCCATAGCATAGCTTTTGAACAATGCACGAATGACTAAAAAGCAGGTTTTTTCTGGTCAGTGGCACAATGACTTTCACTTCTCATAATATAGCAAATTTGCGCTATGTGCCTCACCACACCCCTTCTTTCCAGTGTCCCGCCAAACCCAGCGCATTGCCATCTGCCAAAATCACAGCGCAGATTTCTGACAGATAAATGTGCGATGCGCTTGCACAACGTAGCAATGATGGGTTGCACCAGTGACGAAAGCATGTTGCGCCGTGTGCATTTTCGGGCCTATGGTTTCCACTATATTTATTGTTTATTTCCAATGCAGGAAATGAAGTGCACAGCTAACTGATTACTACAAATAAAAGTAGTCCCAGACAAATAAATTCAAAAGTTACAAAACATATTTAATTATTGATTAAAAAGTGTTCAGGTCGGGTCTTTGGTTATTATCTATGCATAGTCTTGCGAGTTGGGTGGGGGGTGTTGAATTTCCTGACAGTTTGGTTTGGAGCGGGTGTTTTAAAAAAAAAGCCAACTGCGTGACACTATTACAAATGATAATAATGTAAGGGCCATCTGGGAGACAGCTCCCTGAAAAGCACCAAACTTCCCATCACTAGTATCCTAACGAGTGAAGCTATTGTCATATTAACTGGAATAGCAGCGCCCGCAGTAAATAGCCACAACCGTCCAAAATAAAGCTCCATGAAAATGACTTCTTGTGAATTTACCAGACTGGTCACGGGTCCGAACAGAACCATATAGGCCAAGGTCTGCCATTTGGTGATGCCTGGTCTATACATTGTGTTGTCTGAAACAGCTGTACTCAGTCGTTAAGAGGAGTGTCCACATTTGATTTGATAATCAATCATGAAAGTATCATGAAACTGTCTTTAATTAACATGAAGTTAAATTTTTACCATCAAACTCTATATATGTTTTTTGCATATATTTTTACTTACATTGTATTCATGTACATAATGTTACAATGATTAATGATATTGTGGAGCTAGAAGCTAATCCAGAGTTTTCTCTGACCTGTCGACTTTAAGGTGCCACCTGGCAGACAGATGGTTTACAGATGAAGTGTGTGTAAAGGTATGTGAAAGTGTGTTCATCTCTAAGTGGACGTAAACACACAAACACATGCTCAGAGTGTCTGTGCTGACTTAACAGGCCTTGTTGAACAAAAGTGTGTAATGTTTTACAGACTGGTAGCCTGCAGTTGAGATTTCCAATGTCTCTATGGTTTAGGTGCATTCTGGGTTTTAATAACATTGTTAGATGTAAACATGACAATACTACAAATGTGGAATTTGCCTAAATGCTCAGGGTGAAAGATACAATGTCGTGCAATAGAATACCATGGGATGTTAAATAAATGGTAACATAGGTGCTTTATCATTATATGGATGCAAAAAAAATTCTGTATACTAATTTCATGTCAAGTAGTTTTTTTATTAGTTTACCTTGTACTAAAATATATTGCATGCATGCAAATATTTGGCCATTCTAAGGTAAATACTGACATTCAAAACTTGGAGAAGATATTGGATGTGTTTTATCCTATATCTTGCAAGAGACATTGACGTATGGAATCTTATATTTATGCAGATTTACCACGACTCATTCTCAGTTTATAACAAGTCTTCTCAGTGTATTACAACAGATCAAAATATCTGGGCCAAAGTTTGACCCATATATTAGTCAAGACACATAGAAGCTAGAGTTGACATTCCATAAAAATCAGTCTCACCCATTGTAAATTCAAATATGATTTCCTATTTGATAATTAATATGATAATTAATCAAACACATCAGGCCCCCTGTCCAGTTTTTGTAGATCTAACTAATGGGAGGGCTAGATCTGTATGTAGCAAGATAACACATTTCCTTTTTCAGTTTAGTTTTCAAACAACTGCCAAGCTCTTGCTTCATACCTAGCAGGTTTTAGTTTGCACTCGATGCATACAAATAATTACATGACTTTTGAGTGATGTCATGATTAGACTTGAATTAGACAAGATTGGAAACAAGATATTGTCCTGTACTCTCCCAGTCTTTGTCCAGTCCATCATGTTGCATATCATAAATTATTATTTGTGGTATGCTAGCTAACGGTATGCAAGCCAGTATGTGTAAGTCTGAAGATCATGCATTACCTTATGAGGGCACGGTAAAGCTGAGGGTTAAAGGAACTACTTCTCATCTCTTATTTATCAGTGAAAAGTAAACACAGACTACAAAGGCAGTCATTTCTGATTCTGCTTCCTGCACTTCTTTGCACATCTCTAACTGCCCCTGACAGACAAGAAATTTCCTATGAACTGTGTGTGACATGTCTGAGCAAAATTTTAAGTCGTGTAATCTCCACGATGAACAACATATTAAAAAGATTACTACCTACCAGCATTACTTGGATTACCAGCATTTTTGTCAGTTTATGCTGTGCAAAAGGTGTATTGCCCGATATGTGAACTATGATTTGCGGTTAGTTTGGAATCATTTAAAAAGTTGATTCCATTATTAATCCTGAAACAGATAATGTTGTGCTTTCCAGTGTTTTACAGACCAGGGATCTTCAGATGTCTTTTCCCATATTTAAATGTAAGAATCCACATTATTTACATAATAATAGACATTCCTGAAGGAAATTAATAGTCCAATTCAATTAGCCATGATTATTTTTCAATGCAGCTGGGACATATTGGCCGTTAGAGCATTGCTGAGATTGCTTTTAGAGGCCATGGCAAACCATGGCAAGTGTAGCAGGATTGTATGTAATCAACACATGTGGGTGTTCATTTCCATGAGTATTACACTGTGATGATGACTGACAAGGCCAAGCCTGACTTGTTTGACATCACAGAATTCGGTGTAGGTCCAGCAGTGGACAAGTGGCTCGCTTCTGGGGTCCTTATAGCACTCTTCCATCTCTCATCCCTCCTTCATTAGCCCTCTCCTCAGTCCGTCGGCACTCTCACTATCTGTCAGTCAGCATCAGCAGGCCATCGGAGCACAAGTCATGTCTCCTGTGGCAGCTTTGGGGAGCCTCTCAAGGTCACGTTGCTTCAGGCCGAAGAGCCGGCAAGGGGAGCTTTCCAGTTCTTCTGCATCGTACCATCTAACTGTACAGTTTTGCTGTAAATGAAACTGTAAATGACCAGTTACACAAGTTGGAATTCTTGTCTTATCAGCATAAATTCTGAAATGATAAAAAAAAAAACAATCCCAGAAGAAGTGAATGAACCAGAGCAGGGGCTTTAACGTCATGTCTGAAAACATTCTGTATCCTGAGGATTGTGTGATGGCTACATGTATCAGGTTGTAAAGCAATGGATTATTTACCTGAATTGGGTTCATTACGTAAATTTTTTTTCAATTTTGGCATATACTTTGCTAAACCAGTAACTAGCAGTGCTTCCTGCTTATGTTTGCGCAGAATCCCTGTTGTGGCTGTGGTTCACCTTGGTATGCTAATTGCTGTGCAATACCATTTGGTGTTGAGAATGTTAGTCAAACAGCTGCCTAACAACATGGGCCTTGAGGGCCATTTTTAGAATATGATTCAAATTGTGCAGTGCTGTTGGCATTCAGTTTTTAGGGTAGAATAACTGTCAGTGCTGGAGCCAACACAAGCGGTCTAAGTACTTGTTCAACCATTTCTGGTTGTGCTATTAAGAAAGTCTCTAACTAAAGCTTTCCTGTGCTCTAAACACATTTGCATCGTTGTTTAGCCTGTAAGGTTCCGCCCTGCATTGGTAATGTTATTTTGACCAATGCCAGGCATTGCCGCTTTAGCATAGTGAATGCTTAATCGCAGTGCTGCTGCCCCAGTGGGAATCAGAAGATGAGTCCCTGGGGGATTGTAGCAGGAGTGGGGGGTCTCTTGCTGTCAATAATAAGATTAATGATGTGACAGAGATGCCAGAGTAAAGAATGGGAGTGCAGTTAGCTGGAATTAGTTGTCATATTTGGAGAGGGGATCAGAGTAGGGGAGATAACATGGCTTGATAATCCCTAAGCGGATACCTCTTCTGCAGGGTGTCTCTGCTGCCCTGTCATAGCAGAGATGGAAGAAGGGGAACATTTTTGAGGGAGTAAAATGACAGATAGTGTTTAAATTGTTTTATCCCTGTTGACTGGGCAAGAAGTGGAGAAAGAGGTTTTGTGTCATTTAAATGTTGCAGTGTAACTAAGATAAGAGTTGCATTGGTACAGGGTCCATACATTGGCATGGAATTTAGGCAAAATTGGCAAAGCCAATGTGTTTTCATAAAGCACAGTGCATATTGTGTTGTTTAGTTTCTAAAGTTTTCTAATGTATTTGTGCTTTGCCAACTTCCAACTCCTTGTTGCTGTACAGCTTTAGTTAGACTCTCTGATATCACTGGCTATTGTGTAAAGTTGTTTACAGACAGTCGGCAAAGAAGCATCAATTCACACTCGTACAATAAAAGAAGACACTTCTGTGGAAATATAGACATAGGGTAAAAATTTGGACACCCCAAGACATGTTTTGTTTTTACCACAATATGGCACTTTTCTGCCCAAGTAAATTTAACAATTCGGATGTACCAGAACTTTTGCACAGGCTGCATTTTGTTACATTACATTGACATGTTCAGTAAACAAACAATAATTATGTTTTTGTTTGTAGATGTTCTCATTTCCACTTAGAAGATGAAATATTGACTAGGCACACCCAAACTTTTTAATACAACTGTATGTTGTTTGACTTTTTTACTTTCAGAATAAACAACTTTACTGCTCTAACTTCCTCCAAAGCGGTACCACAGGGGCTTTACTACCGCCAGCAGAGACCAGGCAGAAAAATAACATGGGAACCTGTCAGAAAAATGAGCGTGCGTGTGTGACAGAGAGGGATAGATAAAGGTGGGAGCACACGGCGCTGGCTGGAGCTGGAGTGAGTTGAGTAAATAATCGGCAGTGTGTTTCAGCGCGGGCGCGGGCCTGGAGTGTCAGCGGGCGATGGATGAGTCCCTAGGCCTGATTGTAAAGCCCAGCAGGTTGTGTTGGTTGAGTGAGTCTGCACCGAGTGGGGTCTCAATCTTCCCCTTAATAGGCCACTGACAGATCCCTGCCACACACACTCGCACACACTTGCAAGCACACACATAAATAAAAAGGGTCCTGACAGGGACCACTGCCTTAGTTTTGGCACATACCGCTCAACACACGGCCACACACACACACACACACAAACGCATACACGGTCACAGTTGAAGTGGTATGAGGTCTATAGCAGTGTCGTTAAACAGCACGTAAGGTGGAACAGTGTAGTGAAGAACTCAGTAAGGGGTTGGGTGTGTAAGGCACGAGCACTTTGACAAGCCGAATTTGTCATCCACTGGGACGCCCAAATAGCTCTGAGTGCAATACAGATGAGTACTGGGAGAAAAAGTGACTTCAAGCCAGCCAAGTAATCCTACAAGCTCAAACGTACAAATACAGTACATGCTAGCTTCAGGATGCATGCCCCCCCACGTCTCTCTCTCTCTCTCTCTCTCTCTCTCACACTCACACACACACACACACACACACACACACACACACACACACACACACACACACACACACACA
>JBBKCR010000101.1:11013326-11024024 GCA_037577295.1 Ladigesia roloffi | reverse complement strand
GAAACGATAGTTTTTTGTGAGAAACTGAACAGTATTTATATAATTTTTTACCTCTGATAGACAACCATGTCCAAACCGTCTCTGGCTCCTTGTGTACGCGCTTTGGCGAAGGATACGCAAACGCCAGAATCTCTGTGCTCTGCGTAAACAACAAGCGTCGTATTCACGCAACAGATCACTTCCGGCGTTTGCGTATCCTACGCCAAAGCGCGTACACAAGGAGCCCGAGACGGTTTGGACATGGTTGTATATCAGAGGTAAAAAAAATTTATAAATACTGTTTAGTTTCTCACAAAAACTTTTAGTATCTTAAGACATCAATGTATCGTCACGAGCCACAGGGTGTAATTTGAATGTGTCTGTGCTTTTTTTTTTTTTTTTTACTTTGAAAGGTTTGGCGCCCATCCACTTCCATTAAATGACTACCAGACTGCCAGGGTTAAAGTTAAAAATCTTCGTTTGTGTTCTGCTGAGGAAACAAAGTCACCTACATCTTGGATGCCCTGGGTGTAAGCAAATAAACAGCAAATTTTCATTTTAGGGTGAACTATCCCTTTAATAGAATATAAAAAAGAGAAAATGATGCGATTTTTCTATAACTGATGTGACGCTACAAGAGATATATTAAAAACACAGATTAAGGATACATGAAAAGTTGATCTATTGAAACCCTGTCAACTCCCTTGCTTTCTCTTTCTCATTCTCTTTCCCCACAGTGTACTTTCACAATCTGCTTACTATACTACCTCTAGTTTCTTTCTTTATTGAAGCTAATTTCAAATGAGTCCCACCTGCCTCTTCACATAATACTGCTCATTTAATAGTCTTTAGCACATTGATGGTGCTCAGTTCCTCCATTACCTAGTTTGCTTAAAGCGAAGAGCCATTGAAACAACAGAAATTAGCTAAATGAAGCTAGCTAGCTCATTTCAAGGGTAACTGTTTTCCCTTTCCTCAGGATGAGCTTACTAATGCTTTCTCTGCAAACAGATAGGTCAGAAAAGCATTATTGTGAATGCCCGTGTGGCTTGCGAATTCTTCGCCGTCACCAAAACAAAAGTCACATCGTTAATCACCCGGCCGGAGTGCTGATTCGCGCCCTCCTTCATCTGTGCTCATCCCACGGTCGAAGCACACCACACAGCACACAAACTCGCATAGATGGTTGTGAAACAAAGCACCGCTGTTGCAATGGCATGTTGAACACAAGCATTCATGTTAATCGATGGTGTGAGATGTGTAAAAGATCGAGATTTCCTCATGTCTGTGATTTTTTTTTTTTAGCTTTTTGTTGGATATGTAAATTTACTCAACCATTCAACTTGTTTGTACATGCCACAGTCTGTGCATGTGACAGTGCATGACCTCTTGTTTTTAATTTTTCTCACCCACACTGTTGCCCAGAGCAGTTTTGAACTTGAGCACAAAAGCAGTGATTTAAATATTTAAAAATTGACCAAGATAGATATCTTTTTGGAGGACACAGGTGCAAGCCATTTAGTACTGCTGATTGCTTGCCTATTGTGCCCCCTAAATATGCCAGGTAGCAGCAGAAAGAGAGATTTGTGTCTACTGGGAGTGATAGTTTGCTTAAACCACTTTTATTTTGACAGCATGATTTAAATGTACTACCACACTAATGTCTGAAAGATAGTCTGCAAAAATATCAAACATACTTACATAGCATCATCTTTGCATTTTGCTTGCTGGCTGTGTGGGCTGACCAAAGTTTCAAAACTGGCAAAAATCCTGTCCCTAAAACACCGTTATTCTCCTGCCTCTGAACTCTTAGAAGATATTCTATACATGTTCTTTTAGCTGAAGGAACATCTTTGGATTTTGGAACCATTTTGGAAATACTTATGTTTTATTTCATCTAAAATTACATGTTAGTTGATACTGTGAGTAATTCAAATATTTGGCAACTTAAAATTGCCATTGTAATTGCTAACAAAATGTCAGAAAAATAGTTAATGTTCCAGAACTGTTCCACTTTTTCTTTCTTTCTCTGCTTTCCCTCTGTCTGGCTCTCCTGAGGGGAAGAGACCAGGCAGTAAAACCTCTTTAGATCGCAGCCTCACAAGACCAGGGTCCGACCCCTTCCACTCTAAATCACCCACAGCTCCAGCTCTGCCATTACATTAGCGTGTGTCCCATTAAAATGATTCTCCTACCCCATTCAGATGATGCATGTGATGGTGGGATGTGTCCAGCCTTCTCATTCCCAGCCCTTCATACATCTGGTGTGTGGGTCAAGATGTTTGTTCTTAAGTGAACAAATACAACAGTGGAAAATAAATTGTTTGTGAAACACAAAAGAAAAGAGCCAAACACTATATATTTATGGTGCAGTCCATTTCTCATGTTTTGCTTTCATGTTTTTTTTTCACATGATCCAAACATAGTGGCTTGTTCCTTACACACAGTGACTCCTTTCTGTGAAAGGTTAACTGCTGTCCATGTTCCATGCCCATGTCATGGCTACATTAGTCTCCATTATAGCTCTTTGGCTCGAGGGTGTCTAGCTAAAGCCTCTGTGGGGGCAGCAACTGTTCTCCCATTATCCCTCATTACGGCTCCCATGGCTGTAGTCACTTAGCTAGTGTGAGCCAGTCTAAGTTATGAGCCATGTCAGGTGTGTAATTGTACAGCTGAAAGGAAGCTGAGACACTACCCACAAAGAATACCTTGGCACTCAGTATCACTATCTACATGATTTATGACACAAATTGGAGTTATCCCCAAGAACTATTGCCAGTTTTGGTAAACATGAGATGACACAGAGATCTAAGGTTGTTCTTCACTTATGTTCTTCACTTATGGACTGTTGCGCAACCCACAGGTTTCGGTTTATAATACCTCAATTCCACCACCACTAAACATCCCATTCTAAAGACATGGGCGTTAATTAAGTCATTGGTCCCCTTTATTGCTATAATATCCTCCATCCTACTTTAAAGTCATTCTACTGGAATGTAGCTCGGGCAATTCAATTCCATTCAACCCCAAGAGCATTAGTGATGTGAGATTATATGGTAAGGGGGTGTTTTGGGGGCATAATAGACTTGGAACAAAAGACAATTTTTCTTTGTCTCATGCATGTAGAACTTAGGTATTTGTGCAGGCATCAGCCATGGAAGCTCAATCCATGAAGCTTCCATGAAAAGTTCGTCTCTTGCTGATGCTTTTAGATGGCCTTTTGTTGCTCCTATATGATTTATTTGCAAAAAGTGCATTTAACCACAGTTTCAAATATAATGTGCTGACTTGCTTGAAGGGTAAAGGCTTTGACTGTGCCATAATGCAATTTTCCTAGCTGGTGATTTCACAATCAAACTGTAGTTTTGGTTACATCAGATCCAACCTGCTTGTCCAATTGACTTTCAAACTATTCCTCCCACTATGGAGCCCCAATGTGCTTTAGTCCTTTTTTAGACAGCTGTTTGAAACTTCTTAATGATCTAATAGGTGGGGGTGTGAAAATAATTTTATTGCCAGTTTTAATTTTTGTAAGCCAGCAAGTCTCTTAATCAGGGTGTACTTACTACAGGTGGTTGGACTCATGCAGAAATTAGCGAATTACTGTTTGAGACTGTAAGAATGATGTTTTTTTCTTTGGATAAAGTTTTTTTTTTTTCCCAAAATGTGCAAGTTTTACAATATATTTTTACTTGTTTTTGCCAAAGATGCCAAGAGTTTAGGGGGACACTGAAGGTGTAGGTGTATTTATTTAAGATGTATTAAATTTCCTTTGAGTTCCTATGTGTGGCCCATGTTTGTGTGAGTGTGTGTGTGGGGAGGGGATTGGGTTTGGCCATGGCAATCGATTGTGTAGTAAAGGCTCTTATATTGGGTTCAGATTGATGTTGGATGTAATTTGCTGTTGGGGGTTTAGATGGATTCGAAACGCTTGGAGCAGAGTTCATGTCTTCTAATATAGAGTAGATACCAGCTCTCTTTAGCTTTTTACTTGTTCTCTCTCTCCCCCTTTCCCCCCCACACACATGCTCTCACATCCTCTTCTCTGGGCCACCTACGCATACACGTTCCCAAACACTGACACTCTGGCAGAAAAGCTGTGGAGGGATGAATGTAGTCACAAGCATCGTGTAAAAGAGGATTTTTTTGAACATGTATTGCAGTTGTGCCATTAAACATGTAATTGTTAGCCTCCGTAAAACTTCTTGTGCAATATGCTCAGTTGTTTAGTTATTTTATTAATTTGTTAATTATTGGGGTTAATGAATGAATTGGCATTACCCCAGCCAGAGATCACTTGAAAGACAACACTCTTATTTTCTCAATTTACTGGACCTGAAGTTAAAGAAAAGGAAAAATATGATCTTTTTACTGATAGGTGTGTTGTCATGTTGTTAGTTTTGTGTTATCCATATTGATATATATTTAACATGGCCTTCCCGAGGATTATGAGTGAGAGAGACTTATAATTGCAGTTTCTGTGTTTGAGCTGTGTGTGAGAATTGGCATGAATAAAGGAGGAACTAGGGGAGGTGGAGTAAAAGTGTGCATGTGTGTGAGGAGGGGTTTGGAGGGCAATCTCCCTGCTCTGGCCTCCTGCCCTGGCAATTATCTCAATGATTTCCTCCTCTTTTCAATTCTCTCCATTTCCACCCTGCCGTCCCTTCCATTAGAGGAGCAATTTACCAGAGTGCTGTGACACAGGAGCCAGAGAGAGAGGGTAGAAAGAAAGAAAGGGGGGGCAGAGGGGAAGGAGGCAGAGAAGGAAAAGGGCTGGGAGATGTAAGAATGGAAGAGCATGGTTGTGTGGATGGGGAGGAGAGTTTTATTTATTTCTTTAGCGGTGATGGTGTGTGTAGTATTCTCCCATTGATCTCATTAGCACCTGTCACCTGTGTATTCACTTCTTTCATTTCAATGTCTTTTGTAGGAGTCTCTTGCAGAATCGTCTCCGGACACCCCCGGATAGACAGTGGAGGGGGCGAGGCATGAGGTGGATAGGTGGGGCCCTTTACAGAGTCTCAGCCAATAAGCTGTCTCGCACACATACTATCAGCACATCATCAGTCAGATCAGGTAATACACTGTTTGACTTTTTAAAATAATGTCTTCATGTTTTGCAGTTTCTTTTTCTTGATTTTAATATTGTCTGAATTAAACAAAACAGACATGAGTGTATAAACAATAAACAATGAACAACCTTGTAATAACAGCAGAGAGAAACAAAAATATATGCAATTGGATACATTTAAATCCTTAAAGGGGAGCAATATAAACAGCACTTCGTAAGAGGGGCCTTTTATGTATGCTCAGAAAACCAGCAGATCTTTAACTAATCTAGTGGGTGGGACTCGAAAGGTGAGGGGTGGTTCGTACAGCGCATATAATTCCTGACACCATCCATTCACAGAAAGTGAATGGATGTTTTTGGGGGCCCAAAGAAAATAAGGATGCAGTTTTGCATAATATGCCAGCAAGGCAAATCAGGTCTTTGTCCTATATGTACAAAAAATAAGGAGACCATTTATTAATGCACCAAACTTGATTGTCACATTTCAAAATTTACATTGTAGTACACAGTGAGGGGGAAATAAATCTACCATTAATTGTGGCGTGTGCAAGTTTGTGTATGAGGCAATTTTATCATTTTTCTGAGGCTACAAAGCTCTCAGGGTGTTTTGCTTCTACTTAACAGTGTCATCTAAAAGGCTGACTAAGGATCTGTAACTTAAAACAATGCACTCTTCCAAAGCAGGCAAAGAGTATAAAAGGTTTTCAACCCTTACAAAATATTCAGAACAAAGATTAAAATCTGGCAGAAATACAATTTGCTAATCATAATTCCCACATTACTATCTGATGCACTACTGAGAATCTGTAGAAATATTTGACTGGCACAGGAATAGTGATGCACTGTTATTGCACAAACATAATCTATATTGAAAGATGTAGCATGCAACAAACCAGAGGCACTCTGCAAGTGCTGTGGGCAAAAATAACAAAACTATGTCTAGAGGGACAAAAGGTAGACATCTCTAATTCCTATATCATGAAGAAAAATACTTTAAGCTGGCTGCATGAAATATTTAGAGCCTGTAAATTCAACCAAAGCAAGTAACCAATGCCTTACAATATTGCAATTCACCCATTTTCTTTGAAGCACTTAACTAAGAAAAGTCCCTTAAAAATGCTGAAATGTCAACCAAATTTTGAATTTAGTATTAAAAAAAACATTCATGAAGACATCAATCCTGACTGGGATTTATGTTTGCCTTTCAAACTTATTTCCCAAGTAATAGATACTGAACTAAGACTGTTTAGCAATAGAATGTCATTGACTACCTATTTAGTAAACTAGCTGACCATGAAAAGACATTGCTGAAAACTGCTTCTAGTAGACATGAACTTCTATCTGATGCATCTTTGCAACCTAGACAAGCAAAAATCCAACCACTATATACAGCACTTCGACCACTATACAGCACTTCTGTCTTTCTGCATGACCATTGAAAAAGGGATGTGTAAATGTTTATAGATGTTTGTTACATTTCAATATCTGGAATATTTTTTTACCATAGTCAACCAAACATGTACACATTATGGTTAACTATATCATATTTAAAAAATTATATGTACAATTGCATATTCATGTATTTGTTCAGAGATGCTAACAAATATTCAAAGCCTTTTAAGATATGCTACTAGCCTTAGTGCTTTAATAATTTAAATTGAGAAAATTGTGAATTAAATTTGTAGGAATATCTTGACTTGCAACAGCACGTGAATTCTATTGTTAATTAAACTTCAGACAGAATGACAGCCTACATAGTTATCAGTTGTAGTTGTGTGGACTTTCAATATCTAACTGATGATGATAGGAACATTTCTAATGTTGTCTGAAAATGGAATGTCATACTTTTGAGAATCCTGTTTTACACTGTTGCTTGTGTCCAGTAGGAGAGAGAGCAAAAAGGCTGTGCAGGTCGCCATCTGAAATAATAAAGCTATCATCTGTCACTGGCCCCAGTCTGTGTGTATGACACAGGGAGAGAGGGAGGGAGATTTACTGGGCACTCGAGATTAAACCATGTAGCCCAAGTCAGAACTGCTAGCTGAATTAAAGAGCAGCACTTGTCCTGTGATGAGTTCCTCAGAATGAACACACACACGCACCTACACACGCCCTCCTTGCCCGCCCGCCCAGACAGTGTGAAACTTCATACCAAGACTGACCACACAGTCCATGCACTACACATAATCTCTCTCACTTTCACACTTTACTGACACACCCAATCCTTACGTTCCTCCCTTCTCTTTCCCCATATCCCTGCATCTCACCCATCAGCACTGTGCATAGTGTACGTCATGTTTATTCGTCTCTCTCTGTCTCTCTTTCTGTCACATTCATGTTCGGTTACATGCTGATGGGCCCTGGTATATAAATAAACAGTGTGATATCTCATCATAGTTCGGTCAAAACCTTGAAGTGAGATTTATTTTACCGAGCTTATAAATAAATATGCAGACTTGCGTACAGGTGAGACGGGTGTGAGAGGAAATGGATACTTGTTTGCATTTTTGCTGTAAGTTTTGTGCTACAAATGTGATGGCAAATTAAATGATTAAATGACAAATAAATTGAGAGTCTTTTTTTATGTTTTCTCAACAATACAGGGAAATGGTACAGTTCACAGGAAGTAACCTCTCCCAGTGCAATGAAGACATCCAACATGCGATATGTGGCCAGGTGAGCCAAGTGAAAATCTTACCTATTTAAAATCCTTGGTCTTTTAAAATAAGTTGTTAACTATAACAAATGCATAAACAGTACGTTTTTAAAGGAAAGCACACTGCCATTAAAAGGTTCAATAATAAATACACAGTGTAGATTGACATGTTATAAACTACACACCAAAATGTAAACCATTTATTCATGAAGTATTTTAGTAACGGAAGAATTTGACACAGTAAATATCTATATATATATATCTGTTTATAGTGCATTTTTATATTACTATGAACAGTTATCGCTGTGTTTTTTTGTTCATTGTTCTTTGGTCATTGTTTTTTCTACATTCCACGCTTAGTCAGCCTTGAATGCACATTAATACAAAATGAAGATTCAGATTATGTTTGACTTTTATATTGTGTGTATAATCAGGGTGTCTGCAGGGTTTTAAAAAGCATTAAAAGTTGATCAATCAAAATTGCCACATTTAAAGCCATTTAAAATGTTACATTTGGTTTTATAGGTATTATTTTTTTCTTAAGTAGGTATTATTTTTTCGGACTATGAGGTTTCCTATTTTGAGTGAAATTTTTTAGTTTGTCCCATTTACTCATAGGCTTTAGCATACCTGGGCATAGTTCATTTCATGTAATTATTTGTTTATATCTCACACTTTTCATAGGTATTAGCTGAAAGACTTGCGGCTAAAACTCTTTGTTAAATTGGTCGTTGGAAAGATGTCACCGAGCCCTATTTAACTGTGAAGTTTTGCAGTATATATTTTTTAGTGATGCTCCGATCGATCAGCGATCGATAATCAGACTTTATGACTCGATCGGGACTCGTTAAACTCGCCGATCTTAGGAACCGATCACAATTGATGACGTCAATGCGGGAGGACTAGGGACGTGTACCAAACCCGTTACTTCATCACCTAATTATAAAAGACAGAAGTATGGATAAACTCCCTCACACAAACACAACTCTCTCTCTCCCGCACACACACACCACGAGACAACTCTCTTGTACGCGCACACATGCACAACATGATAGAACTCGCGCGCACACACACGGACAGAACTCTCTCACGCATGCAGACCCACACCACGAGAAAACTCTCTCACACACGCAGATCAACACCACAAATAACTCTCTTGCGCACGCAGACCCACACCATGAAAGAAATCTCACGCACGTACACATGAGAGAAATCTTGCACACACACACACACACACACACACACACACACAGCAGGAGAAAACTCACACACTCGCACACATATAACAAAGGCAACATTTATAGTATTACTTTATCTGAAAAAAGTGAATGGTGATCAGGGAGCTTACATATCAGTTATATAAACTTGAAGCATCAGAATCGGCATCAGTATCTGCCGATCACCTAGACAAAAAATCGGTACTTTCTATCAGTGCCAAATGTCCTGATCGGAGCATATTTTTCATACAAAATATTTAGATTTAAAGTAATTTAAGGCAAATCCTTCATGTTGATGAGGCCCATTTTAATCACGGGGCGTGGCCAATTAGCATATCTTCTAAATATTTACAGCTAAAAAATCTGACATTTAGAATTGTCGTTTGTAAAAGTGCCACATTTAGATTTAGAGAACAATGGTTCGTTTTTAAAACATAGAGCTCTAAATGTGTGAAAATTGCACTTAGTGATAAATTTCACTCTAAATTTGTTCGGTTTTTTATACACGGCATCCCATAGATTTGGACCAATAGTACATGTTTATGTTAAAATCAAATATTAGCAGATCACCAGTTCATACAGTGGATATTGTTTTTGAAGTGATATCATTTACAGTTCATATAGTAGATGCCAGTTTGTAGTGGATCAACAGTTCATTCAGTGAATGCAAGCCAGTGTGTTGGAACTATGTTTTGTTTGTTTTTTTATAAATGTGCATCATTTGGTCAACATCAGTAAGTTTGTAATTCTATTCTGTTGTATAGTGTCATATATGCCAATCTGCATAAATGTTAGAAAGGTCACTGGTGAACCCTTGCAACTCAGTGTTGTGATTAATAGAAATTAAATGATAGTATGTGATGGTAGTAATTAAAAGAGTATAAACAGTATTGCAATTAACTTAAGAATAGCTGTATACACCCTGATAATGAATAGATTAATAGAAATATTACTACATTACACTTTTAACTTGTCTGTACCCCCTCTCAGCCGTGCTGTGCAAAGAAGCCTGGCTATCATTCGACAGGCTCGACAGAAGAAGCAGCAGGCCAAACAGTACTGCATGTACTATAACCGATTTGGAAAGTGTAATCGTGGCAATGCCTGCCCCTACATTCATGATCCTGATAAGGTGGCTGTTTGCACCAGGTACTCATTAAATATGCACCTACACAAAAAAAACATACAGATATCATTAAACTGTTACAGCATATGTTAATCATGTGCTGTTTTATTTAATATCTGGGTGTATAATAATAAATAATAAATATAATATTCCCCCTATATACCTTTGTGAAAGCCTTAACTGTATGGTATGTGAACTTTGGCTGGTGATTGACTTGCAGGTTTCTCAGAGGCACATGTAAGCAGACTGATGGGACATGTCCTTTTTCTCACAAAGTGTCCAAGGAAAAGGTAGGTCACCATTTACTGCTTGAATGTATGCCAGATATATTTTGACACATTATGCCACTTTTCTGAACATTTAATGGGTATCACCAGTAGGGATGAGCGAGTACAGCATTTTCTGTATCTGTATCTGTTAACCAGATTAATTATGTGTATCTGTATCTGTACTCTGACTGGGCGGGGCCTGTCCCGGAAGTGGTGTATTCATCAGAAATTGTTATATTTATTGCTGATTAGAAAATTATTTACATGACAGCATCAGCATTGGGCTTCAAATCAGTGGTTTTCATCACAATAACAAACAAACTATATACAGAACAAGTTTTGCAACAATGAATACAACACATGCGGTTGCAATTATGAAG
>JBBKCR010000101.1:10981490-11012506 GCA_037577295.1 Ladigesia roloffi | reverse complement strand
ACACCAGGTTTGTGTGTATGTGTGTGTGTGTGTGTGTGTGTGTGTGTGTGTGTGTGTGTGTGTGTGTGTGTAGCTTAATTTTGTAATATTATAAAAAATAAATTTGTAATATTATTTATAACACAACTCAGGGCGTGAAGTAAAATAAGAGAGAGAGTGAGAGCGCGAGAGAAATCCCCTAGAATTGCTCCTGGCCCCCCTTATGGCCCCCCTGTTCTGAACAGCCAAATATTTAAATGTATATATCTTTTAAAACTCGACAACGAAACTAACGCTACGTACACAGACTACTTTTTTTTTTTTTATTCAATCTGAGCACAGATATTGACTCGTATTACTAGTATGATACTTGTATTCGTCAAAAGTGCTTTATCCATACCGGATACTCGTTTCAGCCGAGTATCCGGCTCATCCCTAATCGCCAGTCTGTCTAGTTGCTTGTTTCATTGTAAAGAGAGCACTGGTAGCCCTGTTTAATTTCATTTAGTATAGCTCAGTGTGTGAAATCTTGAATATCTACTGGTACTTATTTGTACGTTCCAAGACATTACATAAAAAAATTCTGTGATATTTTATTTTTGCAATACTGCCCACCACTATATTCCACTTAATTTACTTTCAGAAGAAATTTGGATGGATAAATCCATAAAGGCAAGGCTTGTGATAAACACTGAAGTCTTCAGTGCATGTAGAGGCCAGTAATCATATATGCCTGAAATTACAATGGAACATTATTAATGCACTTATGTATGCATGTGCCGTGTGCCCTCTGAAGCTGCTAACTTGTGCTCTGCAAGTTTACAAGAAAAAGCACCGAGTAGAGTGTCTCTGGAGTCATGTACAGCTCAGTACATGGTCGCCTGCCGGGTGATAATTTAAGATCTTTTGGCAGATTATGAACTTCTGATCTCAGCTTATGGTGGTGTATCATGATCTATCTGTAAGATCTGCCCATCAGGTTCCCATGTCGCATACTTGGCAGTCACCTTGGTAGTGGTAGCTGTAGACACAAGGGAAGGGTGATAGTGTTGGTATTGAGGACAAAGTGTGATGTAGGAGTGTCATGTTGATCTAGGTCGGCTAGAAACTAGGTATAGCTTCAAAATCTTGAAAAATTGTTCCCAAAGCTTTATTTCTAATGTCTCCTTAAAATGCATTTTATAGAGAACTAACTAACTTAGCTCTCTATCTCCTCAATACGTTTACCATAGATAGTTTTCCCTCAGATCTATTTTGTGTCTTTTATAAAACATATGCTTTAGATTTTGATTTGAATGTAAATGTGTGTTTTCGTAATAGAGATCATCAGGATAGGTCATTTCTATAGAAATGTACATCATGTTGGGATTTAAAAACTATTTGACGTTATTTAAATATTCCATTTGGCAGTTTAAAGGCATCAAATATTTAACACTAATTAAACCTTTAAATTGACAATTATTAAGGGATTTATTTACTGATATGAAGCTTTCTCTGTATAGAAATTTTAAGATACATGCATGTGTGCATGTGTATGTAAGTACATAAAAACTAAGCTCAGGACTTCAAATATAGCATTTGTTGTGGGAACAAGTCCAAGGAGGCGAATGAAGTTTGCATTCTGGCTTAAGCCTCAATCTGAAGATTTCCCCTAAGGCTTCCTTCACTTGCTGAGGGGTGGACACCTGTCCT
Organism: Ladigesia roloffi; assembly: GCA_037577295.1. NCBI lineage: Eukaryota > Metazoa > Chordata > Actinopteri > Characiformes > Alestidae > Ladigesia > Ladigesia roloffi. The sequence goes on along the minus strand of JBBKCR010000101.1, from coordinate 11,010,835 downwards.
ACTTGTTGTTTGTCTGGCAAAAAATAGCTCTCCCACTGAGCATCTTCACTTTCCTTAGGAATCCACAAACACACACACACACACACACACACACACACACACACACACACACACACACACACACTTGTTAAGACTTTTGCTCATGTTGCATCCAGTGGTATACCCGCACACCCTCCCTCCCTGAGACACTCTCACTCACTCTTGCTCTCGCACCCACTGCACCTGTGACAGTCGTCATGGTCTCCCCCACTAAGCGCTGAGAGCCCAGCTGCCCATTTGTCTTAAAGGAGCAATGCCACCTCCTTGTGGGCCCCACCTGTCCACCATCTTAACCCCCTTCAAATCCCTCCCACCCTTCAACTCCCTCCCTTCCTCCCAACCTTCAACTCCCTCCCACCCTTCAACCCTCTAACGCCCTCCCACCCTTCGACCCTCTCCCACCCTCCCACCCTTCAGCTCTCTCCCTTCCTCCCTAAAACTCCCTCCCTTCAACTGAAAGGAGCAACCCTGCTCCTTGTTACAAGTGTATATTCCCTGAAGCATGGCTTTAGTTTTGTTCCTGAAACTGAAACCCATCCACTACATCTCACCCCACCCCCATGCAATTCCTGAAACAAGACCCCCCCTCCCCTCCCCCCAACCCACCCATTCCAAGGCCTACAGAGCTCCTAAGCCACTCCCCTGCACATAAACACATCACGGCAACCATACAACTCCTGCTTGGGTAAATATTTCTGTAGCAGTTAATTAGACAGAACTGACATGACCCCCATCGGGATGAGATTCCACTTAAGGCGGATACGGTTTCCTCTCCCTCTTCTCACCCCCCCCCACCCCATACTGCATCGAAACCCCCGTCTTCTATTTCAAACCTGCCGAACACTAAATCACACACATACTCGCTCTGATTATTCATAAATGCAGGTAATATTCACAAAGTCAGTGCCTGCAAATGTCATTGAGCATATGTACACATTATTCTATAAAACACATTTTGCTCTTCATACTCTTGCTAGCAACCATTTACAGACAAGCTTGTATATGGAGAAGTATAATGGTTCTTCCAATATATTGATATAAGGAAAAGTCATTTAGCTGAGCCAGGAATGTTTTGGCCCACATTTCAGTGTAAATAAAAATGTAATAATCTCTGTCACCTCCCACTGTATAGTCAGTTGCAGTCTTGTTCTAGTCCAGTGTGTTTCTGAGGCAGGAGAGTAAAGTAATATAATAAAGTAATATAAACAAAAAAGTCAGTCTCTTGGGAATACACACGACCGGCTGCACTGCCTACCTGTGTCAGATGTTTGAGAAAATTCTGTCATCTCAGGAATTTGCCCAACTAACAAGTCGAAGAACAGAATTGTAAATAATAATTGCCAAATTGCAGCTGTGTCTGTTGACAAGTGTAGTTTGAATTGGCAGTTAACATTCTCGTTCAAGTGCATTTACCTTTCCAACAGTGTTGGCATTAGTCAGTTTGAAATGCCCTTCATCCTTCCAGCACTGATAGTGTTGTGTTAGAGAGCGAGTCCTAACGAGCAGGTGGGATTTGAAATGACTAAACTCATGAGATGTTTTATTTGAGGGAGCCCCAAAAATAAACGTTTGTTATTGCTTTCCTTCTCTTCAGATGCCTGTGTGTTCATACTTCTTGAAAGGAATTTGTAACAACAGTAGCTGCCATTACAGCCACGTCTACGTGTCTCGGAAAGCAGCTGTATGTCAAGACTTCATCAGAGGCTATTGTCCTCAGGGAGAGAAGGTAACCCACTCACTCAACACTTAAATGGTGCCCATTATGGGATGAATTAAAACTCATTAGGCATTACTATTCACACTCAGAGAGTAGTGTTCAGCTTTCCTCTGTATAATGAAATCTGACCTGAAACTGAATATGATGAAGTATTTCTTTTGCTAGGCTGAACACACCAACTTGTTCAAAATCATTTCTTTGGTATTGCAAGCATTAATGATATAATTTCTATGTTCATAATATTTAGCTTTATTTCACACTGTAATGCAATAAGACCCAGTTATTAGGTCTTTGCAGGGTTTTATTACAGGCTTAAATACATATGCTGAAAACTGTACTATTTTTATACAGTGGTTCTAATGCAAAGATTTATGCAGGGTTGATTTTAAGGCCTCATCAAGGTCACATAGGTTAGGGTTAGGTCTCTACGGAGTATTTGAATGACAGACAAATTGAGGGTGTAACCTTGATGACCATATGACCCTTCCATCTGCCCCAGCCTAGCAGTTTCTACCTTACAACCAGCAGCACATACCACTCAAATAATTCTCTTTCTCTCACTCTCACACACTCACTCTCTCCTCACACACACAAACACATTCAATCCTTTGTTTGAAAGCTGAGTGCATGTATGTATGTATGTATGTATATATATATATACATACATGCTTTTTTCTTCCATCTTAACAAATGCATTCTCTTGCTGTCAGAGCTCATTTTAATCTTATTCTTTTCCATTACTTCACAAGAGAGGTTCGCCATTGGACTCAGTTGCCACTGTGTGGCTCCCTGTGACCTTATGTAGAGATCATCTGTAGAGTGGTCAAGGGCTCGCTGAATGCTTTGGCTCCTCTTGCCTAATTTACTATGTGGCCCAAGGCTCAGAATGTTGGAAAGGAGCTAAAGTTGTATATCTAATACTGGATATGTAAATAAAATGCATGTTCCCCTTAACACAAAAATGAGTGGCCAATATTTATCATGATTATATATATTGAATCCTAATGATTCTTTGCATTTCTGTTTGTTTGTAATGGAGAACATCTTGTATATGGTTATTGAAAGAAAATGGCTCTTTATTATACTAAAAATGGCTTAGCGTTATTGGACATTTACTAATATATTAGTACGATGAATAATGCTTATGTTAAGTACACAATCCCTGTTTCTCAACTGTATATATCATCTAATATAAAACTGCAGTTTTCTTTACTACTTTGGCCTCTGCTTGCGCACCATATTGTAGAACAGTATTAAGATGGATTTTAAATCTTTATCATACTATTTTCAAGAAGAGGTTTTTTTTTTTGGACTGTGATGCTCTACTTTAAGACATTTTTCTCTTTACATTTTCTTCTCACTCTGTTTAATTTTCTCCATCACCTCTCTTTATATCTGTCCCTTTATTCTTTTCTCTTCCCCCTACTTTTTTGTTCATCTTTAGCTTTTTCTTCCATCTTAACAAATGCATTCTCTTGCTGTCAGAGCTCATTTAAATATTTGGGGTGAGAATGCGAATATATAAAGACAGAGATATTAATATTTATTCTATTAGCCGAAGTGCTTAGGTCTGTAATTTTGCGCCGTCCCAAAAGCACTGTCTCAGATATGATGGATAGCATGCCGTAATTATGGACGTGAAAAAGTGCTGATGACGGCAGTACAGGCGAGAGGCCAGCGATGGATATGCCAGCGGAGCAAGGGTTAAAGCGCACTCTCATCCTCTCCATTTCTCTCCCCCTCTTTTCTTCACTCCATCTCTCTTCTCCTAGCCTTGCTCTCACCATCTGTCTCTCTGTCTCCAGCTCACTCTGTCTACCACTCGGTCCTTTCCGGCTTCTCTGCTTTACGTTTTTGCTCTTTTGCTTTCCATCATTCTTTCCTTCTTCCCTTTCTCTCACCATGGATCTCTTTTCCCCCATACTCTCATTTCATCTCTCCAGTCCTGTTTGTGTTGCTTGTGTTGCATAATCTCTATCACACTCTCTCTTTTCTGTCTCTCTTCCTCTCTATTTCTTCCCTCTCTCTTTCTCTCTCACTTCATCTTTCTCTCCCCTCTTTCTTTCTCACTCTCGTCCTCTATCCCTGTCTCTTCCTCTCTCTTCCCTTCTTTATCTCTCTTTCACTCTCTCTCTCTCTCTCTCTCTCTTTCTCTCTCACACACACTCTCTCTCTCGCACTCTCTCTCTCTCTTGCACTGTAATGTAACATTGTAAAATGTGCTGACTCGTTCTGCTTTGTGGCCAGTAGAAAGCTCTTCTAATAGGCCCCAGAGACTTTCCAGCCTTCTTTAAATCAAGTGGAAAATTGTTAACTTGTGCTGGTATAAAGATGTTCCATCCACTTCTCCTTTTTTTCATGCATCTCCTTTTCCCCTCTCTTTCGCTGCTTTTATGTAAATGAAAATGTATGGGCAGCCTGGGTTGGCACTGCCTCAGACTTTCGTGTGTTTTCTTTGCTGAAAGAAGCGGCTATTCACATCACAGTTAATGAACCTTCTCTTAGTGTCCACCTAACAGCAATCTTATTATTTTCCATCACTTCACAAGAGAGGTTCTCCATAGGACTCAATTGCCACTGTGTGGCTCCCTGTGACCTTATGTAGAGATCATCTGTAGAGTGGTCAAGGGCTCGCTGAATGCTTTGGCTCCTCTTGCCTTATTTACTATGTGGCCCAAGGCTCAGAATGTTGGAAAGGAGCTAAAGTTGTATATCTAAAAATATTCTTTACTGAATATGTAAATAAAATGTTCTCCTTAACACAAAAATAAGATAGGCCAGTATGCCAATATTTATGATTATTTTGGTGATTGGAAAAAATAAGGTATAAGTAGTCCTTATCTAGCTTGATTTAGGGCAGTGCAGTGTGTGAAAATCATTGTAATATTTTAAAATGTAAATCGTGATGCATATTGTGAATACAGAAATATAGTCCTTAAAATATGTATTTCTACTATTTCACTCACTATTAAAACAATATCTGTTTGGTGTCCAAAGGTTACATCTTTAGTTTTACACTAAAGTTATTAAAACAGCTTTAAAGACAATGTAGATAACAAATTCATTCAAATTAAAATCAGCCTGATTATGCAAAAAGCCCATAGTTTGTATCCGACAATCATCAATAAACATTGACAGCCATGGTCCAGTAAATGTTTCTGACTATGCAAAGTATTTTTGAATATTTTTATATGTCAAATTATGTCATATAGTGTAAAAAAAAATATTTTTATTTTACATAATGATGTGGGTTGACAAAAGTTTGCCGAGGGGTAATAATGGAATTTCACGTTTTTTTAAACCCATTGTATTTAAAGCTACATTAGTTAAACTTGAGAAGCGAACTTTGGACACCAAACAGATCTTGGCTGAAGGAATAAGTGATATGGTAGAAATACATTTACAGGGTTCCTTTTTTTGTATACACAATCTGTATAATGATTTACATTTTAAAATACCACTGGAATAAGCATATACAATGGTATTCATTTCAGGCACTGTACTCCCCTAAAAGAATACATAAGCTGACCACAATTGTTTTCCAATTGTGTTTTGTTTTGTATTATTACTGTAGTATTTTTGGGTTTAGGCAAAAACATGCAAATCATAGAAATCAGATGACAGAAAACTAAAAAAATAAAGACAATGTAAACACTCCTTGCAAAAGCAACAAATCTGTTACATTGATTATTACATTTAATTACATTATTTGTATTGCAATTATATGTTATCTAAAACATCGCTTTTCATAGTTTGAACGAAATGTGTGAGATTTAAGTTTGTAGTCTACACTGTGTAAATTGTAATGAGCAGAGAAATGCTGTCTTGATTAATTGACTGCATTATTGAAATGTAAAAATACCTACTACAGCATGTAGGTATTCTTATTTCAGTTATTTCATTTTGTAGGGAGATATTCAGCACTGAATGCAGAATAGTACTTTTCCTCAAATCTGTTTAGAGCTTGATGAGTGTATGAGTGACGCCCCAGATCGACATCATCAGTCAAACTAGAAACAAATGGGTGCTGAAAAAAAACAAAAAGGACCCAAATGCTCCTCAGAGATGGGGTGAAATTGGAATCGACTGAACTCAAGTGGAGAAGGATTTAGCAAATTGGAGCAATTAGCCACAAGGGTGGTGAGTGATGATGTTGTCTATAGGATGATGTAGGGGGTATTAGGGAGCAGGACTCACAGGCTGCGATAATCTTGTCCCATGAGACACCCTGTGAGTTCCCGCCCACAAGTGTGTTTGTGTGTACATGCTTTACTTAAGAAATTGCTTCCTTGGTTTAAAAACTTCATACTCCTACTATCCAATGCCATTACCATGTGTGCATTCAACAGTGACGAAGGCTATATTGCATGCACCTATAGTCATGATCTGCAGTTATTGATCATATGGATTTCTAAGCCCTTAAATGCTCCACTTTGTGAGGGATCAACTAAAAGAGCAAAAACGTGTTCATCTTTTAATGCTATGTAATTTCATCAGGGGTATATTAATGCACTTGGCCCACAATGATGAAAAATGTATACCATAAACCCTGCGAATTCGCAGGAACGGCAGAACTTTTTTCATGGCAATATATAATTTTCCATGCACTTTAGTGCTAAATCTCGAGTGCTCCTGAGTGTTCTCATGTTCTATGTTTTGTTCTTCCTGAAGCCCTGTATTTTATTACTGTGAGTTATATTCATGTATTACTGTATTTACCTTCCTTATACCAAAGAAAACGACAGGGCCTACCAAAGAAAATGGTCTATATTGGTGTAACGTCAGTATTTTACACTCTAGCACTGTGAGATGGCAGTTCAGTTTAAACTACACATGCTGGAGACAGGCTCACTTTGATATTTTTAAAGGTAATGTATTATGCGGAGTTTAAAATGAAATTAAATAGTTTTAATTTCATATTTAGGGGCATATTTAGGGTTTGCACTATAAAATAGGCATTTTTAGACTTTTTTAATGAACAACAACCATCACAAGTCTGCAGCGTTTCGCTATGCACAGATTCTCATTGAGTGAAATAAATATTTAATTCCCTACGATTGAGGCAGACTTCTGGCCCCCACAGACCAGCTGGGTGCCCATGTTGCACACAGATTACAATCAATCTATCAATTATAGATACCCCTGATCTTAACTTATGTTTATGACGCACACATGTGCACAAAATCAGTTTCTTCCATTCCAACTTCTCCACTACCATGAGCAAGACTAAAGAGCTGTCAACGGACATCAGGGACAAGATTCTATACCTGCACGAGGTTGGAACGTGTTACAAGACCATTAGAAAAAGCTTGGGGAGAAGGTAACAACTGTTAGTGCCATTATTTGGAAATGGAAGAAATATAAAATGACCAGCAGTTGTCCTTAGTCTGGAGCTCCATGCAGTATCTTGCCTCATCGGATGTGGATGATCAAGAGAAAGGTGAGGGATTAGCCCAGTACTACACAGGAGAAGCTTCTTAATGATCTGAAGGCACTTAGCAGAACACAACTTCATAATGGATTGAAATCTTAGAGTGCCTGAAAGTTCCCCTGCTCAAGAAGGCACATGTGCAGATAATCTTAAGTTTACCTGTGAATATCTAAAGATTGGCATGAACTTAACCCACCATGTTAGGAGGACGAAAAATGCTGAGTATGACCAGAAGAATACATTTACATTTACGTTTACATTTACATTTAAATATTTAGCAGACCATCTCCACAGTCAAACATGGAGGTGGAAGCATTATGCTTGTGGATGTTTTTTTTCCTAAGTGTACAGGGTTACTTTGCCAAATCCAGTTGATTAAGCCATGTACTGTAAAACGAGAACCTTGAACGAGAAACTCCTTCCCTCAGTCAGAACACTGAAGATGGGTTTTGGATGGTCTTTCTGCATCACAGTGAGCCACAACATACTGCCAATGTAGCAAGGAGTGGATAAAGAAGAGGCACATTAAGGACATGTAGTGGCCTATCCAGTCTCCAGACCTCAGTCCTATAGAAAAACTGTGGAGGATTTGAAGCATCAATTTGCCAAGCAGAATGGGCCAAACTTTCTCCACCCAATCATGTTTTGCTTGTGTATCAAATACTTATTTCACTCAGGGAAATGCAAATCAATTTCTAAATTTTACGTAACATTTTGTTCTATTTTCTCTCTCCATAAAAATATAAGCTATAAATTTATTTGTTTGTAAGTCAGCAAACGTTTTGTACAATTTTTTTGTAAGTCAGCAGGGGATCAATTCAATTAATTATTCCCCCCCACTGGATATATATCGTGTTTTCAGTTAATTGGTATATTTATCTAGACTGAAGTGATTAATTATACTCATACATGCCACTTTTTCATTCACCATATAATCACTGTCATCGGAAACTGCTTGTTTTATATCAATTTGAAAACTTTACACATAATACACAACTTGTACCAATAAACATGGTTCATGAAGTTGTACCAATAGACGAGTTTAAATGAATGATCTTTTGCTTTACCTGACATTAAAAGTTTTTTTTTCTTTTTTTTCTTGTCAGCAAAAGACTGAATACACCCTGTTGGTTACATTTCTCTCGGGCATACGTGCATGAATTTCTGGAGAAACTTCTGTGCAACCCTGGACCATACTGTTCCATATAACAATGGAAAGCTAAAACATTCTGGTTTAACTGAAAAGGTCCTTTAAAAGGTTTTAGTTTGAATTTGAGAACTTGCCTTATTTCTGTACAATCTTTATATGAAAGTCTTTGCTGCTTTGCTGTACTGCTTGTGGATTTGTAATGGAACACCTGTCTGATAGCTGAGTAAATAACAGCACAGTTGCTGGACTGGACACTGGACTGAACGCTCGGTGTGTGTATCGGGGCATGTGGCTCTCCGTGTTGGGGGTTTTGAGGTAGTGACTACAGTGACTGGAGATTTGCGTTTGTGGGAGAGCGTTACCAGACTGCTCTGCAGGGTGACGGAGAGTCCACACTGTTCCCGGAAACACGATCTTATAGCCACCCCTACCCCCCAACACACACACATGCTCGCACACACACACACACACACACACAAACACACAGTTACTTGCTCTATTTCAAGAGCAACCTGCTCCACATGCACTCTCTATCTTCTCTCTCACACACATACGTCTTGCGGCCCTCGCCCCATAGTGGGTATAATTAGCTTTTCTGACAGGTGGAAAGGATCGGATCTCCTGAAGAATGAAGCTACCAATTTACGCCCATATTATAGAGGCACACACATACTCTCTCACCTACTCTCACTCTCACGTTCGCTTTCTTTTTGTCACTGGAACACACACACACACACAGCATCTCAAACTCTCAGAAACAGTAACTTTACAGCAGAAGGAAAACACAGTTTTAATTTTAATATCCTAACATGTTTCTGTTCCTAGTAACTCTTTATATTGGTGCACAACTTAGCGGATGCTAGATATTGGAGGTTATGCTGTATACACTTGTGGAGCTCTAAAGCTGTAAAATGATAGTGACACTGAGCACTATCGGTGCATTAATGAGAAATTGTTTACAAGAATAATGATAGCATAGTAATGACAAATGTGTTTCCCACTGCAGTGTAAGAAGAAACACACCCTTGTGTGTCCGGAGTTCTCCAGCACTGGTGTGTGCCCCAAAGGCACCAAGTGTAAACTACAGCACAGACAGAAAGCAAAGCGGACTGGACCAGTCCGCACCAGTGAATCCACAAAGAGGTTAATATAGCACCAGCATTCACCATTCAGCAGTTACTTTTCCCTGTCGTTTTTCATTTAGATGATTAAAGCATCAACATTTAGTAATAGGTATACACAACATTAAACACACTTCTTTGGAAGTATAAATAATACACACTGCATTTTCATTTCATGCTGTGTTTTCCTATCAGACCAGTGCAGGAGTCCACTCAGAAGGAGGAGAGCACCCTCAGCTCGGGTCTGGCGAAACTACCATCCTTCATCTCTCTGTCCAGTTCTCCAGAAACCCCAGAGGCCAATGAAAGCCCAGTGTTACCTAATGTACCCGGAACAGAGGCAACAGGTAAAAAGCCAGCTTAATGCAATTCATGTAGAAAACACATCTAAATGTTTTGAGAGTTTATTCATTCTTTCCCTCTTTGAAATCTTAACTTGTTATTCTGAATAATATATTACTTTTGATTCTATGCTATAATGTGTAAGATAACATAAGAAACACAGTGTGCTGTGTATGTATAGCCCATAGAGATTTGGTGTATTACTAGAACATAATGTAGCTACTTAAAATGCTACATTACTCGTTATATTTGCATATAAGGAAGTAATATTTGGTGTAAAATGAGGTAATGAAGAGAAGTTCTACAGATTGTGGGAAATTACATCTAAAACTGAATACGCCTGCCTGTGTAACACCTAATTCATTCATGGTACCTTAAACAGGGGTTTAAATGAGTGTAGGGCCAATTTCCTCAGACCTAGAGTAAAAAGGGTTTTCATTCACATTGTTAAGTGAATATTGACATTACAAAGTAGAGCATGCAGTACTTAGAGAAAGCGCTAATAATACTTCAATAGAACGGAGCGGGGGGTATAATGGTTAAGGAAGGGGGTAAATAATATTTAGGTTTGTTGTGGAGCAGAGGCACAGCTGAAGGTGGTGCTGACAGTCTGACTGATAGAAGATTAGAGCAGTGGGGCCCCATGTGTCCCACACACACTCTCACACACACACGCAAGGCAAAACCTACAGTATAGTCTTATGCTGAACATGTGCTCCCACACCCCACCACACACCTCCACCTCACTGTCTTTGCAGAGAACTGACTAGAATTAGTTTGAAATCAACTTTTTTTAGCTTATTTATTCCTCCACTAAACTTCCTCTCCAGTTGGTCTTCACCGCTTTTAGCTCCTGTTGCTCAGAATCAGCTCACATTAACCTTTGACCTCACACTCGCACACTCTCCTAGCTGTCACTCACACTGTCTCCTGTCACCAGGACATTATGGAGTCAGTCAGTCACACACACACACACACACACACACACACACACACACACACACACACACAGATGCTTATTCACTCTTAGATAGCTGAGATTTGTCATTCTTATGCATTTATTTTTCTTATATTAGATGCTAAGTGTTCATATTTCATTCTCTCACTGGCTTTCCATATTTTATGAGCATAATTACAGTTTTTATTGTTTGTGTTGAGCTCACCCAGGCAAAATGTAAGCATTACAATAAATACATATACACTCTGTTACCGGTCATATTTTTTAGATCATTTGTGCCATGCATGGTTTCAATAAATATTATATTCAGATATATAACTATTATAATGTACACATGGAAAAAAACACATCAAATGTAGCTTTTTTGCACAGGCCACAATTTGTTTCCCAAACTTTCGCATACAGTGTCTTCTACATCATTGTAACCTTACAGAGAAGAGATTAGAGACACCCGGTCTTTGTTTCCAAGCTCTTTATATAGGCTGTTTGCTTGTGAGACACATGCATGCACACACGTGCAACATTTGGACAAGCCAAGGACTAATGGGTGAGTACAGTCTGGTCAGACAAGACCAAATTGATCTTCTGGGTGCCACACTACACAGCATGTTTGGAGGCGGAATCACCCGAAAAATGCTACACCAGCAGTGAAGTTTTGGAGGCGGAAGCGTCATAGCATGGGACTGTTTCTCATCTCATGGTACTGCCAGACATCATGTAATTTACTGAACGATGAATGAGAACATGTACTAAGAGACTCTTGAATTGAATCTGCTGCCATCCACCAAGACAATGAGGCTGAGACGTGGGTGGACCTTCCAGCAAGATAACGATCTGAAACCTACCGCAAGTCTCAGTTGGTTTGAATGCTCCAGTCAGTCACCTGACTTCATTCCAGCTGAGCACTTGTGGAAGCACTGAGGTTCAGGGTTCACAAGAGTGCCCCCAAGAATTTTCAAGATTTAAAGACAAACTGTTTAGAAGAATGGTTCAAAATCATACCTGAGCCCTGCAGTCAGTCAGTTACTTCATACAGGAACCATCTTGAAGCTGTCACCAGTATTCAATAGAATTCAGTTAGTGTACTCAATACTGGTTTTGTTGCAATATTCAAAGTTTTTAATGTTGTGAATTCTATATTTTTGTTTAAGTTTGCTGAATTTTTTTATATATATACGATATATATAACAATATACGATACAAAACCGAAATCGCGACTCTCACGTCCACGAACCCGTGTTGCGTAGGAGGATGGTGAATCGCGACACAGACTAACCCCTTCCGACTCATTCCTGTATACAGTTCCCGACCAGAAACATAACTTTTTAGCCGGAATAGGAGGGTTTTCATGTCAATTTCTTTTCTTTAACCAATAGCTGAGGGTCTAAGGGTTTCAAAGAGCCCTCTCACAAGTTTACCAACATACAAGCACCAATGAAACCTTTGTTTGCTGAATTGATTCGCTGTGAGTACATGTAAGTTATGACACTGGGCTTAAAAGTGTCTATAAGCTGGCTGGGTTGTGATAAAACTGCGCTGGAGTCTCTGTGTAATTGTTTTTATTGTGTTTTGAGCAAGTTTTGTGTTGTTGTTTTTTTTGTTTGTTTGAATGGAACAATGAAGCGAGAGAGATGAGTCGACTCCTTCAACTCGACTTCTTGTGCGGTTCACCAAAGCCTTGTCCTCAGTATGAATGGAAAGGAAGTGGTATTTAAGCGAATATTAGTTCATAATTTTTGGTAAAGATAAGGTGTCTCCAAACAAAATAGCGCCTCAGAACTTTTCCTCTCCTCCACCACAAATGAATGATGATACGAACTGAATCGTGAGTTTGGTGTGTCGTGACATTAATTCCAAAATTAAACTGAAGAAATCGAATGTATTTACACATTAGTGGAATTTTTTTGTTGCAGATACATCTTGTAGAATGATGCATTTTTACAACCCTAATTGCCACATTCGGTAGGCAGAGTTTCAAAATGTCGCATGATTCCAGACTCTCTGTCTTTAACTCTTTATTTTTTTCTGCTTTCTGTGTTGTAGGGAAAAAACTGCATATCAAGCCACGCTTCTAAGAAGCTCCAGGACTATGTGGCCTTTTCATCACACAACCGATGGCTAGAAAAGCAGTGTTCCTCGTTCTCAACAGCAGCATGTTTTGGATTTTGGCATGGAGACATACTGATGAAATATTTTTTTTAAATAATGCTGCCAAGTCACTTTTGACTGTAAACAATATAGAAATATAGGGTACAGTAGACCAGATGTGAAATTCACAGAGAATTAAGCTTGGTATAGCAAAAACATAAAAAAACAAGGAACAGCTAATCGTTCACTTCCGTTTGTGAAATTGACGGCAGGTACTCATGTTCGTCCAGAGACCTGAAATTCCATGTCTGTAAGATCACCTGGTTTTATAACGTTTGAATGTATATTTCATTTTCAAACTGTATCAATTTTACACACAGGTGCTCTTTTGAGCTAGTAGATCTCAGGGACTCTGGTCTGCATGTGTCACTTTTAAAGAAATATACTTATAGTTTCTATTATAAAATAGTTTCTATTATAAAATATTGTCACATTTAAGATATTTATACTGGAAAATTTGGATTAAAACTTTACAGATTTTGCGGAGCAAAGTGTGTGTGGGTTTGTTCTGTGTGAAGTGGCTGTAGCTGTGCTTTTTGTAAAATATAAGTAAAAGATTAAATGCAAATGTCGTAGTGACCGAGACAGGAATGTGTTTAATGGAAAATTTATTTCCATTGCTCTTTTAAAGGGGATAATCAAGTACTGTGTAACTACAATTTAGAAGGGTTTATTTCTCTCCAAATTAAATGCAGTGCATAAGTGGTTAAACACAGAAAAATATGAATTTATCATGGTTGTGAGGTCACAAGCATGAACACATTTAAGCTCTATTTACATTTAAAACCCAGAACACTATCAGGACAGTGTATGTGTAGTATTGTACTGGTTTGACTTTGGGTCATTCATACGCACAGCATTTAAATTTTGTTTGAATATGATGCACCTAATCATATATGCCATGGTGAACAGGACGAGACGTCTTTGTAACGAATGTCCAGTGTGTCCTTGCTTTCTGATTAATGAACAAAAATACAGGTCAGCTATTCTCTCATAAAATCTATCACCTACATAGTTCTTTGCTTGTTAGGCCATATCAGAAGCAGCCACACACACATGCAGGGTACATTTTAACACGTTAAATAAACATTAAATAAAAACGTTTACATTTGTAGCTCCGGGTGATGCCCTGGCTTCCGTTCACACAAGCTTTTTTAGTCATTTTCCTAGTTGTGCAGGTAAATTACACTGTTGACATTATCATGATTTTGACTCCAGCATACATTCACACTCGTTTTACACTCTGGTGTAGCGTGTCCCTCTAAAGACAGTGGGGAATTATTAGAAAAATCAAGTAGAAATGTGAAGCTGCTAATCCATACCAGTGTTGTATTGGCTAAATCAAAAATAAAGCATGGTTGAAGATGTTTTATGGTAAAAATCAGAATGAGTAAAAGGCAGCCTTTCCTATACACACCTCTCTGCTACTGTAATTCAGCCTCTTTAAAAACATCACTCTTTATTTCTGATAGTCACTTCTCTTCTGCTTTCTACTGAGGTTTTTTGCACAAGAAAGCTGAACTTCAGCTCGCGCTCTCGCTCTAATACAATTAGTGTGTTAGAGAGGTAGATGCTGGATGATGTCTGGTGTGTAATCCTTTGCTCCCCCCTCACTGTGCACAAGCTGCTGATATTTAGTCTATTAATACTCTGTTTAACCAAGGCCTTGCGCTCCTTGACAAACGACCACTGGTCGCCACGGGAAACCTGGTTAAGCATCGCCGCCAGCAACAACAGGGGGCATTAATACAGCATGGTGAAGGCTTCGCTTCGGAGCACCATACACTCACACACCCTGACAGGCCTGCCGCCGTGTTAACGAGATAAAGGCTGTCTGCCTGATGTACTGTAGACACACACACACGCTGACAAAGTGAAGGGCAGTGAATGAGAATGATGCACACCTCTCTATTTCACTTTTCTCACTCTATCCATCTTGCCTCTTCAGCTTTGTGTCATGCAGAGGAATGCTTCATATAGAAGCTGATGGTGTGTCTGTGACAGGCGTGTTTCGCCAAGTAAATTGAGTGGAAACATCAGCCACACAATGACCATGGGTTTTATAGCTGGTCTTTAAAATGATTGAGAAAATAGAGAATTTTAAATATTATCTACAGCTCATACACTCTTCATAAGGTGAAATAATTAACTGCTCCTGGATTGCATAAGAAAACAGTAGATAGATATAACCATTACCTCAAGTGGAAAGAATAAGGATGAAGAACCCTTATCATGAATTTCTTTGTTGAAGTTCTGCCAAAACAGCAGTGAGCTGTACAGGCACAGACTCCAGAGGAACTGTGGTATCTGGCTCCAGTACATCCTGTAAGTTGCCAAGTGTACACTTCGTCATGTTCTTCAAACCATTCCTGAACTATTTTTGCAGCGTGGCAGGACATATTATCCTGTTGAGAGAGGCTGCTGCCATTAGTAAATACTGTTTCATGAAGTGGTGTACTTGATCTGCAACTACATATGTGTAACATCTACATGATCCAAGACCCAAGGATTCCCAGGAGAACACTTCCCATAGTGCATCCTGGTGCCATCCCTTCTCCAGGTAAATGACACACATGCCCCCAGCTGTCCATGTAATGTAAAAGAAAACATGATTGATCAGACCATACCACCCTTTTCCAGTGGTCCATGAACCAGAACTGAATTTCACATGCCAGTCCTAGGAACCTTCAACAGTGGACCAGGCTCAGCATTGGCACTCTGACCAGTCTACAACTACACAGACCCAAACACAAAAAACAGTGATGCAATTGTGTTTTGACACCTTTCGGTAACAACCAGAATTTATTTGTTGAAGACGTTATGCTGCAGTAACTTTTCTGTTGGCTTGGACCACACGGGCTAGCCTTCACTCTTTACGCACATCAAGAGGGTTTAGGTGGATGAGTCTGTCATCGATTCACTGGTTGTTCTTCTTTGGACCACTTTCAGTAGGCACTAACCACTGCAAACTGGGAACACCTGCCAGTTTGGAGAAGCTTTGACCCAGCCAATATAATTTGACCCTTGTCAATGTCACTCAGATCCTTAAACTTGCTCATTTTTTCTGATTCCAATGCATCAATGTCAAGGACTGACTATTAGCTTCCTGATGATAAGTTATAAAATCAATGTTATTCATTTCACAAGTCAATGGTTTTAATGGTTTCAAAGTATTTCTGCTTGGATTACATTATGAGTGAGTCACATAGCAGGCAGCCAAAAACTGCTTTTTAATAAAGGCTAAATTATAAAAGAGAGCTTGGAAAATGATCAAGTGAAATTTAATCATGGATGCATGTTATGTACTGAGCAGTCACCACTTTGTTGCGAACAGAGATAGGAAGCACATTCTCCTAACAGGACAGAGATACAGGGCAATCATTCTTTCTTTTCTCTCCCTCCCCTTCTCTCCCTCGTTCTCCTGGCTCTGACGGTGGGGATGGAAGTGCCTGAGACAGATGTCTGCTGCTGCTTGTCTCCAAGCTCAAGGAGCTGCTGAGCTCGGCAAACTCTAATTAAGATCAATATTTCAATTTTTAGTAAAAGCGCATACGAAAGAAAGAGAGAGCAGAGAGGAGTAGGGGGAGGAAAAACATCTATTCCTCTTTTCTTCTTTGAACAATCTGACTTGAATGGGGGGGAAAAAAGAGAAAGAATGAAAGGTCAAATGTAATTTTTCTCCACCTCGATAGATTGCAGAGACATAAAAAAGACAAACTTATTACAACTCAGCAAAGAGTCTGCCCCATCAATAAAGATCATACTTTCCCTGCAAGTAGTTATTCATTAGTTTCACACTCTTTTTTTCCTTCTTTTACTCTCCCTCTTCTTTTCATTTTCCCTAGTCTGTTTCAGTTCGATTTCTTTGATAGAAAATTTGTTGTGTTTCTCCTCAGCCTTTTTTTAGGCTTGAATTTTTATAAAGCTCATTTTCATGTCTTTAAGAGCATCACAATACACATAATCCCTTAGCCTTCATCATCACTTTTAAATATATGTGAAGGCCTGCATGTAGACGTATATATGTATTAATGTAATTGTCAAATGCATCTTTCTGTCCACCTGTCTGTCTGTCTATCCATTCATTTTTTAAACTAGTTTGCCCAAAACAAACAGTCTTGGAAATAAGTTTATGATAAAAGTAATTTGCTTTATGACCATACATACTGACCTAAACACAATTTAAGGTACGTAGCATTTATAACACAAGTTTCACAATACATTGGTTGAAATATGTTGTTTGGAAAAACACCATCAATAATTTGATTATTATCCAGATTAAGAATCATAAAATATCTGCACGTTTTGCTTATGCTCTTGTGACTGAATGCAATCAAGTCCTCACAGCAATGCAAAAATAAAGACAAAACATCTGTTTGGGTTGTGTTCGGGTTGTGTCACCATAAATGTGTTTGATTGTTGAAAGAACACAGAATAAGAGAGCTTGAGTTATTAGCACAGCACTCAAGCCTTAAGGAGGGTATTTTCTTAAAAGAAGAATTTATTCAAAGCTTAATTTATCTCAAGTAAATGCACTGAAATCACAATTTTTCAATGATATATTTCATCAAATGGATTTGGAAAGCACTGGTGTCTGTCTCTTTATATTTCAGCCTATCTGTCTTTACTTGGTCTCCATACACTCCTGTCTTATTCTAATCTGATTTGGTCACCTGCCAGTTTTCAAAGGTAAATGTTAATTTTTCTTTTTTTCTATCTGTACTATGCTCTGCCTCCTGCCCAAAACTGTCAGAGTGCTGTTTTCTCCTTCCTTACAACTTACAATACAAATGTTTGATACATATTTTTACTTTCTTTTTGCTGTGTGTGTCATATAAGTTGTAAATGTGTTAGTACACATACACAATTACTGCTGAATCTCTGAGCTGGCGTTTAAGCTGTGGATGCCTACAAATGTTTGCTTTCCCTGCCTTTGATAACCCCCAGCACCTCACCTCACATCCCTTTGGTTAAAAGGGGGTTAACTGGACAAAATCCGCCACAGTGAATTCCCCCCATTGCCCAGCCCGTGCCCCCCTCCACCACCCTTCTCTCTTTCACTCTATCACTCTCTTTTTCTCCATCCTGGGCGTGCTGATGTCCATTTTGCTTAAATCGCCAGAACTGCACCAGAAGCTAACTCCCAATATGCAAAGGAACAATGAAAGCCCTGACTTCAAAATTTATGTCTCAAGCCCTCGGCCATGCTCACACCCACCTAGCCTCTACTCGCTGAATGGACCACGGCAGATCTTCTTAAATATGGCATTTTTAAAGCGGACTGCTTAGCTTGGACTTTGGGTTCCACTCTTGCTTATTTGATAAAACCCCCTATAATGACTTAGCGCCCCTCAAATACCTTTATATGATTTGTCCCCTCATCTCTCATATTTTTTTCCTCCCTTTTTCCTCCTCCGTAGGCAGATTTGGGTCTTGAGAGCATCTGTATTTCACTGGGCAGGATATCTTACTCTGCCTCGTCAGGTTAGGCAAGGCCTTGAGCCCTCAGTTCTTTTGGGTTCCCTGCTGCAAACAGAGACCCCAGTTTATTTGTGCCATGCATCAGTTACATTATGCAACTCTTCATTGTCAGCTGGTGCTAAAGCTTTGTTAATGCCTTGCTTAAAAAGTGTTTTTTGAATGCCTATCATGTCAAATGGAATCAGTGTGGACTATTGTTATTATTTAATCTATCTTAATAAATCCAGTCCCGTATTACTCCTGCACAGCTCAGTAATGATCAGTGATGATCTAATGATGAACTGATTTTGATGTGCTAAAAAAGTAAAAAACTGTTCAGTGCAGCAAGATTTCTCAGGGTCAGTGACTTATGTTGAACTTATTACTTACGACAAAACTCTGTCTTGTAAACCTTGGTTTTATTATGACGTATCATGGCAACCTCAAAAAAGAGGCATGAGCAGGAGGCATATTGAAAAACAGTACAGTACCAGTCGTAGCAGTAGTTGGAGACAGACTCATTCAATTAGGATACCTAACCAGCTTCCACTACATTCTCAGTAAAAGACAAGTCATGCAATACCACAAAAGCATACCAGTTTGCTCCATCACATGCAAAAGAAGGGCAGGAATTTAAAGTGCTAAACTGCACTGTAAGAAAATGACAGGCCACAATGAAAGCTTCCATAAGGGCTCATATAATTTATGCTACAAAACCTAGAAAACACACAAAGCAAATCACATCTACTACATATAATTTGGCCTTATCAGCATGTAGTTCCACAGGGCTACCTGATGAATGTAGTCAAACAGGAAAGGGAGTTCCATTAAAGTGTTTGGATGCAGCCACTCTTCCACATTCAGGAGCAGTAGCAAAATAACTGACTGCAAAACATTACAGCTGAAGGCAAACAACATTACAGCTAACAAACAGATGGCAGTATATCCTCACTGTTCCAAATGAAAAAGAGAACATAAGAATGTACATTACTACTGATGCTGTGGTGAGTAGCTTGTAGTTCAGCTTTGGCCCATCCAGCATGCTTAGTGATAGTAACAGTCATTTGATTAATTATAGTTTTTTTAGAGCTGCATCTTGTTTAAAACTTGGCTGTCAGTTATTTTGATGTCCCTTGTTGTTTTTCTGACTCGTTGTACATTTATGACTCTGTGTTCATTTACTGAGTTTCTTTGGTAGAGTGGTTGTTTTGTTTGCAAGCATGGCTGTATCTAAAACCATGACTGCATATGGAACTTTTAAGGGTATTTACAAAAAAGTTTGTGAAAATCCCATCATCAGTAGTGAACAAGCACTGTGTGTTGGAATAATCATACTATACTGTGTCTATTGTGCAGCCTAAGTGTATTTTCACAATTTGTGTTGCATGTAATAGAGTTCTGCATATATTTGCCACTAAACAAATAGTGGTTAGTGGAACATTTTAGGCAGCTCATATTTTAATTATCTGTGTATCTTAGTTATCCGTCTTGACACTGTATGCAAAATTATTTTGTATGTGATTGGGGTGTGTGTTAAATCATTAATTATTAAAAAAATGATCAACTATACAATTCAAACATACGTTATATCTCAAATGAACCTCTACATTCTTAAATAAACAGTTCCCAAATATGGGCTATAGAAAAAATCTTTAGTCAATATGCACATTTTACTTTATAGGGAGAATTCCACTCTTTTTAAGTGTTTTGTCACTCTTAATCATCTTATTTTCAACAATGGTTCTTTGAGAAACCATTCAGGCAAGTGTTCTTTAAATAACCAAATGTGTTTCTTCTACAGTATCTCTTTAATTAATGCCTCTTTATTTTGACAAATATTGAGAGTCAAGAGTCAAATATAGGTTTATCTCTCAACACTGCTGGAAAATGTAGAATAAACTGTTTAACTTGTAAAAGATGTTATGGTGATGTGGGTGTCTGGACTTACCCAAATATATATTTTGCTGGGGGTTACTTTGATTTGCAGCAGCTGCATCAGTTAGGACAGTTTGATTATAGGCTACAGTTAGGCTGCAAGACTTCTTGTATCATTTTACTACACCCCAATCTGCCCAGCTTCTGTGTGTCTGTCCACTTTTAGAGCCACTTGTGTAGATTTAAATCGTAATTCTCTATTATCTTAGCTCTGGATTTACTAACATTGTGGCACATATTTGCTCCTCATGCTTGTAAAAGGTGACCTAGGCGTGCCGGCCTAAGCTCCTCGCCCATGTTCTGCTCCGGGGCCTGCGCGAGGCTTTAATTATTTGTCGATTCGAACAGATGAGTCGCGAGGCGATTAGGGGTTAATTGCGAATGGAATCCGGGCACTTCCCGTCCTAATGAACCCATCCGCTGCGCGTGCTCTTTTCTAATTCTTATTTTATTTTCTCTCTTCTTCCGGTGGAAATGAGGATTGATTTTTATCGCCAGATGTGGGGAGAAGGGAACGGGTGAGACGGAAAAGGGGCACTGCAGAAATCAGCACGCCATCAATACTGGAACTGTTCTTAACCTCGCTGCACTTGGAGGAGCCATATACCATTAAGCACATAAGTCTTGTTTATAATAAATTACGTCAGGTAGAAAAACGCTCGTCCTTCTCTTCTGTATCAATTCACTGTAGCAGCACTTTCTGATACTTTAGGACCATTTAATCATGAATCTGCCTAAATCCACGTTTACACTAATCCCTGTTGTATTCACACACTTCTGCGCCTGCAAAAAGAGTGTTTGACTACAGTGTGACCACACAAATGACTGTTGCTGTATTTTAATTAAGTTTTCTAGATTTCCCACAAGCTCAATTGGGCGAATATAGTTAGTCAAGCTTCCGCGACTCTCCAAATTCCGTATGGCAGGAAGTAATAGTGAAGTGTTTGAGAAACTCTTCTTTATTCCACTTTTAGATGATGCATCTGAAATAGGAAGCATATCCATAACATACCCCATCTCATCGCTTATATTTTGACATTACAGCCATTTTGGCATAAAATGAATACTGTAAATATAAATGTAATATATTACCTCGATTAATACATTTCTCTGTCTCATATGGATCATAGTACTGAAATGAACTTGATTCAAGATTCAAGTTTCAAGATTCCTACACAAGTAAACAGAGGACTGAAATGGCGTTCTCTGAAGCAAGTTGTGACAATGGACAAGGACGAAGTTAAAACAAAAATGGAAAGTCAAGAAAATGCCGCATCAGTATATTGGAGCATCTAAGCAAAGCATCGCAAAGTATAACACAGGCAGGTGAAAATAAGTGTGCATTCTGAGGTAGAGTATTAATATATGGCAGCGAGTTTGAATGCAGTTTTTGGAAAGTGTCAGTGCAGTGATTATAGGAGTTAAAAGTGTCACGTGCGTTTCTTATAGCAGTCTCTGAATGAGGTCAGACCCTGTTCATCAGACCCCTGATGTTGTGCAGGTTCTGAGTTCAGGAATCTAATGGTTAATTGGAAGAATATTTCATAATGTCTGATAGTGTTGGTTCTGATACTTCTGAACCTTTTTCCAGATACCAGGGTGGGAAACAGTCCATGTGAGGGGTGGGTGGGATTTGTGATGAGATTTGATATATGCATAAGGTTTTTTTTAATCACAAAATAATAGCTTATGGCGGTGTAACGCATTAAAGAACAGAAGCTGAAATGGAAGCTGAAATTGAAGTTTCTTTACCTTGGATTTTCCAATGTGCGCAACCTCTTCAATTTGAAATATTATATGAAACAGCCGCTAGGGGGCGGGGCGCAGCTGCTCTGGGGTCCCTGCTGTCATTTTTCCCACATGTGTTCCGACAAAGCCCCGCCCCCAGCCCCAGGGTTGCCTGATCCCTCACTCTCAGAAGAGGTTCTACAGTTTGTGATGTGAACTGCAAGCCAATCGCGGAGCAGCAGGCGGGCCTTTGCCTGAAAGTGGGTGGGAAAAAGGAAAGGAAACAAACGCGCCAAACGCACGCCTGTTTTCATCCAATCAGGAGAGGCTGCTGCGGGAAAATGCTAATATACGACTGGTGACTCTTCTTATTGGTTCATCCTGACCTCCCTGTGTATAAATAGAAATGGAGCCATCTGCCCTCTCCAGTACATCGGTGGACGAGTTGGGGTGGGACACAGAACACACATCCCTAAAAGAGAAAAAAGAAAAAAAAGAAAGAAGAGTGAGAAGCGGGATCTACAGTTTTACACCCCAAAAAGTGAAACAAAAGAGAAGAAATAAGAAGAGAAGAAAGGCGTGCAGGTACCGGGATATCTGCTGAGAGACTTTATACTGAGGCGTCCTATCGCTGGAAGTTACTGTGATTGTTGTTGTTGTTTTTGTTTTTAATGCGTTATCTTGCTATGTTTCTCGGTGACTTTCTGAATCGTCTGATCATTCCATCGGACTCGGACTCGAGTGGTAAAGTCTGACTAAAAGACTGACCTCCTGTCAAGTTTAGGGGAGAAAACTTTCGGGGCCTCCTGTCCCAATGAAACAACACACCTTTTGCTTCCAGGTTTTGTTTAAGGACTAAAACATTTCAGCGACGACCCAGGATAAGAGTCGTCTACTTTTTTCCTGCGTTTTTATTTTGTTTTCTATGTAGTTTTTTTTGTTTTTTCACACCGAGGACCTTTTATTCCGAGGGCCTGTAATAACGGGACTGACGTTTCAGGTTTCGGGTGATATTAAAGGAGAAAGCTGTAAGCTGGAGCAGCTGCCAGGTGGACAAGTTCACGTACACGGGTGCTTCACTCTACACCCACCAACCACACACGCGGGCACACACAGACACCTCGACTCTAAATAGAAGCTGTTTTAAGGACTGGTTAGGCTGTGGTGTCTCCTCTGGGTTCGCTCACATGTTCTAAACAGCTCCCCACATACAAAAACACCATTGCCACCCTGTTAAGAGAAGGACTGCAGTCCCGGTGCGGCACCACCAGCACCCCCCTCCCTCCCCCTTCGCTTCTGAGGGCGCGCGCCGTCGCATGGACTGCCGCTGACGCCGACATGGCCGCGGACCTCGCCATGAGCGCCGGCGAGCTGCCCAACAGCCCTCTGGCCATCGAGTACGTGAACGACTTTGACCTCATGAAGTTCGAGGTGAAGAAGGAGCCGCCCGAATCCGAGCGCTACTGCCACCGCCTGCCGCCGGGCTCTCTGTCCTCCACGCCCATCAGCACGCCCTGCTCGTCCGTGCCTTCGTCGCCCAGCTTCTGCGCCCCGAGCCCCGGCGCCCAGCCCGGCGGCCACAGCCTCGCCAGCGGCGTATCCAACAACGCCCCCGGGCCCAACGGCACCCCCAACGGCCCCGTAGGCAGCGGCGGTGGCCAGGGCGCGGCGGGCAAGGCGGCCCAGCTGGAAGACCTGTACTGGATCCCCAACTACCAGCACCATGTGAGTCCGGAAGCCCTGAACCTGACCCCGGAGGACGCCGTGGAGGCCCTGATCGGCAACGCGCACCACCACCACCATCACCACGCGCACCAAGCGTACGAGGGCGCGGGCTTCCGCGCGCAGCAGTACGTGGGCGAGGACCTGAGCACGGCCACGGGCCATCACCACGGGCACCACCACCACCACCACCACGCGCACCACCACCACCACGCGCACGCGCGCCTCGAGGACCGCTTCTCGGACGAGCAGCTCGTGAGTATGACGGTGCGCGAGCTGAACCGGCAGCTGCGCGGCTTCAGCAAGGAGGAAGTGATCCGGCTCAAGCAGAAGCGGCGCACGCTGAAGAACCGCGGCTACGCGCAGTCGTGCCGCTACAAGCGCGTGCAGCAGCGGCACATGCTGGAGACGGAGAAGTGCACGCTGCAGAACCAGGTGGAGCAGCTCAAGCAGGACGTGGCGCGGCTCGCCAAGGAGCGAGATCTCTACAAGGAGAAGTACGAGAAGCTTGCGACCCGCAGCTTCGGCGGCGGGGGTGGCACGGGGGGCGCGAGCGGCGTCGGCGGCGGGACCCGGGACCCCTCCAGCGGAAAACCCCCCTCCGCAGATTTCTTCATGTGAGAGAGACCCCCTGGGTCTTAGACTCTTTTTATTCCTCTGCCTCTTCCTTCTCTTTCTCCTCCACACCAACGCGTTAATCGCCATCATTAGTACCGTTTCTTTTTTTAAGAATCATTTTTTCATCTCTGTAAGCTTTTGTTTACACCCCGTGTTGTTGTGTTCAGACAGACTCCGCATTCACGCAGAGAAACACACGCACCCGACTTCATACACACTGAGTGTGACTTTATCAGACTATTAGACTATCATTAGAGCTCCTGAAGTCTTAACCTGTTCTAAACGTGGTGGGAGCTTCAGCAGGGGATCAGCAATCAGTCCAGCGTGTCCAGACAAACCACGTCCAATCAGAGCGCGGGGTTCTGTCCTCTCACTCATCACAGTGCATAGTTTTTTTTCCCTTATTCAGTAGTCAGTACATTCAGTAGGACCCATTAGTTCGTTAATTTATCGTTCAGTAGGCCAAAGTTAATTTGGGTTTATTTTTATTTTTATTTAGCTTTTTTGAAAAAAAAATCATTCGTTCAGTTCGTTATAGCGCGCGACTTTTATTTTTTTATTATTTTAATGATTAATAAACAAAAAGTCTTATAATGTCACTCAAACCCACCTCATGTTAAGACTGATCTCAGTCATTTTTACTCCAGTCAGATTTTACTCGTCTTATAACGGACCGACGCGAGTCTTAAAGTCGTGGGGGGAACTTGTGGAACTGCTATTTTATCATTCATTATAATAATTATTAGTAGTAGGATAATTTATTTTCAGTTTGATTGGACTAGATGGAGAAAAAATAACTGAAAACAGTGAACGAAAGGAAAGGGGAAATAGCAATACGTGGTGGTCTTCTTCCTCACCTTCTCTTTGGACAGTACGAGTGTGAGTGCGTGTGTGTGTGCGCGCGCGCGTATGAGTGTGTGGGAACTTCAGCATTGCACCCTCGACCCTGCATGCGGGACATGTACGGTGCTTCAACTCCCCACTGCAAACACACCTGGATGAAAAAGCATGACCCTTAAGACCACCTTCCTCAGACCCCCGACTTCTCCTCGCCCTCCTCTTCCTCTCTGCCCTGCTCTAGAAAAAAACAACGCGTAAGTTGAAGCTCTCCAGCTGCGAGGAACCGCAACAGAACCAGAACTTCAGGACAAAACTGAGTCCAAGCCAATACTTTCCACGAAGATTTTTTTCTAACGATCAAACCAATAACAAAAAGACACACGAACGAACTGAGCCAGATTTGATTTATTTATTCTCACATGTAAATACTGTAGAGATGAGTTTAGTGTATTAATTTACATGACTCTTTTTCCCGTCTCTCTAGTACCCCCTCCCTTTCCCTTAATTTTCTCTCTTTTGTTTGTTTGCTTGTTTATTTAAAACGTCTTAATGCAATGTTTGTATGTAAAAGCATGCAAATGGTCAACGATATTCTTCTTCCTATCCATAAATGTACAATATAAAAGAGAAGCCTACTGCACTACGACAAGAGGGACGAGGGGATTAAAAAAATACAAGACAGCCCAAAACTGATTTGTATTTGGTGAGCTTCTTCATCTAGGACAATGACTTCAGTTGCTGCTATATTCTATGCATCTAAATACTCAAAAGCAATTAACGAGCTCAGAATATGTGAATTTTGTGTGTGCTTCAACCGAAAAACCTAAACCATTAGATAAAATCTCTTTATAGCGGTGGGGTCGGATGTCAGACGTGGCAGGTTTAAAGAGCCACAACATCTCAAAAGTACTTTTTCCAACCTCCAAATCAGATTAGGCTTTTTTAGCTTAATGAAAAGTCTCATGTCCAGATGATGTGAGGAGTGGTGGGGGTTGATTTATTAAATAAGTCCTTAAAACATGCTCAGACTGTGGTAGGTTGTGGGGTGTAAACTCCCATATCCTCGTGTAACTGCCCAGAACTCCACTGCTGATGAGACTTGCATTGCAGTTTTTAGGCGTTGATTGTATGCAACGTGGCTGAATCTTGAATCATAGTTAGGGTTTGCCGTTCGGCTCCTTTATTTAGGAGAATGTGCAATAGAAATTACCCCCCTCCAGTATACTCAATACAAGAGCACCACTAAAGATAATCCGCAGATGTTCATCATCCATCTAACAAACAATTAATGACCCGAGAGGGACAACACGAGCCAACCCTGCTTTTCAGAAGTGTCCCCCTGGCTCGAGTCCTGTTTTATTTGGGTTCTACTGGTCAGTGGAGGCCTCCTGCAGTGCATTGGCTCATGTGATTCAGTCACATTTGAGGAAGCTCCTGAGAGAGAAATGTGCTGGACGTGTACAAATGACTGTAAATACGATTTCTATATATTTATTCCAGAAACATTTCATGTCCATAACGTGTCGATACGTCTAAACGGAAATGTTTCTGACTGGAATGGTGTTCAGACTCTTGTTTTCATAATGTTTAATAAAAAGTTCTGGTAAACGAAGTTTCCATATCTCAATCTTTTTCCCTTTTAATAAGGTAATCATCCATAAGAACCGCCGAACTCTTTAAACCTACTGTAGAAAATCACGAGCAAACAAACATTAACTTCAGATTCTCAGATTTTTCAGAATGAGGGACAAACATGATGGATTTGGATATGATCCTTATTATATTTCATTAACATTGCTTCAATATATATTTCACCCTGTTAATAATAAAAACAACGCCACCAACATGCAGTAACAATAACTACAATAATAATCGTAATAATAATTATGATAAAAATATAATTAATGTATAAATAATTTGATATAAATAATTCGATTTATTACGTCTTTCCGCGTTTTACCTGTCTCTCGCGTTTCTCTGATTTTGCAGATTAATTTCATAAACGTTTTAAAGTTAAGAATTTAGTAGGTAAAAATATAATACGCAAATATTTAAAATGCAGACGCAAATTATGAGAGCATTTATACAATAATAATGCAGTTATAATGATATAATAACAATAACAATAATAATAAATACAATAATAATAATTAAAATAATACGTTCGCGGACATACTTGCTCACGCATTATGATATGTGGTTATTATTATTATTAATGATTTTATTATTATTATTATTTGTATTATTATTATTTAAATTAAAATAAAACCTGGTGATTTTTTGTTGGTTATGATCTGGTGCTCTGTAAATAAATTAAAATCAGTCAACCGTGAGAGCTGTGATGTTCGTGCCGACGGTCTCGTGATGGTCTGAAACCGCGATGAGGGTCTTCAGTCTCATTTAGATGCAGATGGGAATTTATTTACCACACTGTTATCGAGTTTATAAACCGCACACTCACACACACACTTACGTCCCACCGCGCGTGGCTGGAGTCTGGTCTGTTAGATTCAATCATTTATTTTCCCTTTCATTCAGTTCACCTTTAACACTGATCAGTGTCTTCCACTGATCATGAGTGGAAGAGTTTCTACTGAACTCCAGAATACAGATAAAATAACCTGGAAGAGCTAAAGCAGTGGCACATGTGGCAAACCACTCTAATTCCACACATAGTCAGTATTGGATATAAAAATTATGTGTGTGTGTCTGGTAGATGAATATATAAATTTGCTCACCCAACTCCCTGATCTCTTTTTTGTCAAAGCAAGGCATATATATGCTGTGTGAAAGAAAGATAGCTCTACATGTGATACTGAATAGATACAGTGCTCCCAATTGTACACTTGAATAATGAATATATTAGATATGATCACTTGTAAAGTTTGAGCATGTGTTCTTACCTCTGTGTGTGTGTGTGTGTGTGTGTGTGTGTGTGTGTGTGTGTGTGCGAAAGAAAAAGTGTATTTGCGAGGACAAGTGTCTCCTCAGTATTTAATGGGTGTTTTTGAGGGCACACTGGTGAATGTGTGTGTGAAAGAAAGAAAGACAGAGAGAGAGACAGAGAGACTGAGAGAGAAGTTGAAAGTAAGGGCGAAGTGAGTATGAGTAGTGCGAGAGGTCCGCTGGAGAGGCTCCTTGGCTTTCTGAGCTTTAAGTGTCCGCATTGCTTTGCATCAAGCTGCGGCATCTCTGTGAGTCTCACTCCTGCGACAGGGATCCTCACTGGTCCAGAGTGTGTTATGACTCCCTGTACACACTTTTCAGTTGTGATTGCACTATTAACGCTCACAGATACACTCTTGTTATTTGAATAAGGTGGTTGTGACCTCAGTGTATTTTCTGTCTTAAGCTTGAGTGTAAATTACAGTGTTCGGTGTAGCGTTGGGCTTGAAAATATGAGAATAATGTCAGAACTGTCACTATATGCATTATTATCAATATTCATATTCTTAAAGAGGAGCTGTTACTTTATTTATTTATTGTTTATTGATTTGGATTATTCTTGATGTTGAATTTGCAGACCCAGATGTGTCTTTAGATGGAAACAAACAAGCTCATCAGGATGTGAAGACTGTCTGTTGGTGTGGATGCAACATATATTTACCATGTGGCAGAAAAAAACAGAAGCTCTGTATTAATGGATATTATAGGAAAAGGCTACTGACACTGACCCTGGCCTTTTGCGCACACACTGAAGGCCTGAATGATTACAGCCTTTATAACACAGTCTGAGGCTCTAACAGAGGAGGTTTATAAGCATGACATCAGTTGGTGTTACCAACCCAGTCTGGTTTGTAGATGTTTTCTCTTACTGTTCAGTCAAATTAGTGTTGCAGCCTGATGCTCAACTTCAGCACAGAGCCCTCAGTACACACACCCTTCTGCTGAGTCAGAGGGGCCGGGGTATTATATGTGTGACAGACATCACATCAGCCCTTCATGGTATCTGGCTGGTAAACTATTCAGTGAAGTGCATGTTTGTTTTCATATTTATGCAGTTCAGTTACTATGTTTTTCATGCTTCTCTGAACCATTTCTTATGTTTCCGATCTATCTATTTACAATAGATAGATAGATAGATAGATAGATAGATAGATAGATAGATAGATAGATAGATAGATAGATAGATAGAT
>JBBKCR010000101.1:10958214-10968602 GCA_037577295.1 Ladigesia roloffi | reverse complement strand
AGAAAAACAGCAGGAAGAGAGAGAGAGAGAGAGAGAGAGAGAGAGACAGAGAGATAGTCAGAGATTGAGAGACAGAGAGAGAGAGAGAGAAAGAGAGAGAGAGAGAGATCATTGGCCTGCCAAAACGAATGATAATCCAAAGTTCATTTTCAATTATCAGACACTAGAGTATTAACTCACAGAAGCATCCAAACAATTAATCCCCTTTCGGCCTTCGCTAATGAGTACAGCAGCATACCCCCAATGCACAAGAGTGTACATTCATTAATCTTTCTCTAACTCTCTCTCTCTCCCTCATGTATGCTTTTTTGTAGGAAAGATAGCGATGAGAGTGTAAAAGACTGAATCACACTGGCCAATTAATGAATTATTCATGCATACATTTTTTGCTCCTGTCACTCTTTTCTTCCCCCGTTTCTATCTCCTCTCTCTTATGTTATAATAAATCTGAACTGACATGTGTAAGTGACTTTTGTCTCTCATACAAAGACATGAGTGTCTCACCACTTCTGCTGCTAGCACAGAAGAGAAGGTCACTGGGTCAAAAGGTAAAGTGAAATGTGACATGTGGCTCATGCTTTTACCAGTTCATTATATTACTTTTTGAAGGACGATTTTGATGCGAACAGGCATCACATACTAATCTAAATAAGTAAGTGGAAACTAAAATGATTTATGTTTTTGAAATAATATAAGTCCTCATACGCTTTTATATCACTCAAGGCAGTAAATATTTTGGGGAGACCAAATGTGCTCCCAATAAAAAAAAGCCTCACCCTCCCCTGGAATTTACTAATACCCACATAGGAAATAAACTAATTCATAGTTTAGTTCACATTTTAAAAGAATTGCAGAACTGTATAAAATGTAAATTTTGTACGAGAGTAGAGATCAATCCTACAAAAGAGGGTTATTCTATCCTGCTGTTATTTTAGCAGCTATAAACAAATTTAAGTGACCATCAAGCCTCTCCTTAGATCACCCCCAGTGTTTACATGGCAGTATAATGAAAGCATCACACTACTCTGCTGTTTCTCTAGACTGTTGGAGTTCATATTGCTGTAAAAGTTAGAACAGTGGTTAATTAGGGCTATTAAAGTAACTAGACAGTTACATGTAAAATCAGCTATTGTGTGCTGTGTTTAAAATTGCAATTTTAATGACATAATGCTTGTCATTCTCTCTCGAGTGATGTCTCTGGAGAATTACCGACTTGCTGTCCCAGTAACCAAATACATGCCTCCCCATAAGATTAAGATCTGATTACAGCCCAGGTATTTAATACAACATTTTTGATGCAATGTTTTTTTTTCAGTGGATATGTATACTTCCCTGGACTTACATAACATTTTAATATAACTTCCGAAAATGCAGATAAAGAAAATGTGTCATTGTTTTTTTATTTTCATTGTAGATTTTTCCTCTCTTCATGACCATGGACATGCATTTCAGTAAGTTAATAAAAAATGATGAGACAAATTAATTTTATCCGCCTAATAATAATGGCTGATCTAATCTGTTGACTTGATAGCTGACCTTTCATCTCTCTAAATCCTTTCATTCCGTCAAATAATATCCCTGAGGTGAACATATTTAAACATATTTAACTTGTCATGGATAGATTCCCAAAAGTGCCTTTCAGCACATATGACTGGACATTAATATTAATAAGATCCTTTACAAGAATCCATAAGCATTCATTAGTTCTGTTATGCTGTAATTAGCTGTGACATGAAGGTTACAGTGCCTGGAACTGTACATGGCAGAGAGTAAATATTCACCATCACTGCCAGATGACAGGAATTTTTATGACCCATTATCTGATTAATCATTACATGATATTTGATTACATTAATCTGCGGTAGTAGCATGGATAAATTAATCTAAGAGCTGGGTGGTGCTAAAAGAGTTAAAGCCAATTATAATTATGAACAGTACTGGATAGATGGCTGAATACTGAATCTGCCTTTCTAAATGTATAATGTATTCAGTAATGTAGTCTGTTATCACATCTGATGCCTTTCATAATTTATCTTTAGTCTTTTATCTATGTTCTTATCTTTTATCTTTCTTTATTTGGTCTTTGTGTGTTGTGTTTTAGGATCAGATTCACCATCCCTGTCTAATATTAAAGTCTTAGTGTCCATTGTGATAGCATCACAAGGCCTTTAGCCATGACAATCATGAAGATGAAGTATCTTTGACATATTAACAATGACTTCATACATCAATAAGTCACATCTGTACAGAAATATATATATGAACCTGTTATATTTATGAATCTGTCATGGCGAAAAATACTGATACGTTTATAGTGTGAATTGATGAAAAGGAAAAAAAAATCTACCATCAAAATGACACATACTAAACAGGCTTGTATGCGCTGTAATGTTTGCCGAGCTCCTTTAACCCTGACCTGGTAGGACGTGCCTGCATGGGAGAAATTTAAACATTTTTAGTACACACTGAATATTAAATTGTGCTTTATTTCTTTCTCAGCATCTTTATTTAGCAATTACAGTTTTTTTTTAAATCCTTTTCTGTTACTGCCTTTCAAAGGATTATCATAATTGTTTAAATCTGTTCCTTATTTCTGAATGATGGAAGGAAAGAAACCCACTCAACATAATTTCATGTTTAACACAGTTTTTCAGGCCTTCAGAGCAAGTTAACACAACAGTATCGGTGTTTTAATTTCTGTAAAATGTTTATTTACAGCATCTCATCAGTTCTGTGAAATAAAGAAACAAATATGCCATTCCATAATTATAGTAAAATAATGTACATTTCTTTAAATAAATGAAAGAATTCTTATTTTCACTTGTGGAAACATCGTTCTTGAAATAGTATTTGTTTGTTTGATTGTTTGTTTTGGACTGCCATATCAATATATTATGACCCATAGAAATGGTCCAAAATTACTTGTAATAAAATCTTATTACATGAATTGTAAAATAAACATTTTTACTTTCTTCTTTTAATGTACCCTTTAGAGCAAATGAAGCTCTGGTATGACAGTATTTATAAAAAGCTTGATGAAGTTGATTAAGTTAGAGTTAGATTATGTTATCGCTGAATTTGCTGTGATGGTTCTTTTTTTATTTCAGGACTCTCTCCTGCAGTGAAATTAAGGAGTAAACGTGGACTTGAGTGGAACTCAGAGGCTTTGATTGTTGCTAGACAGACCTTGTGTCAGCAAGGTTATTTAGCTGAACACACACCCCCTCGTTGCACCATGGGGGCAAACAAATAAACTCACTCTCGTACCGTACACTGAAACCTCGAGCTGAAGTGCTGATGTCAATGAAACCTTTGATGACTCTTGATGAAAGGCATCAGATGTGATCTTAAGTAAGGACAAGAAAGCAAGGGAAAGAAAGACAGGAAACTACAGGCCCTGGAGGCCATGGAGGTGCCAGCAGTTTGTGTGAAGTGTGTATGTATGTGTTGACAGCTTTACAGCCTTTTATCACAAGTTGAATGAGCCTAGAGCTGTAATGGTGCTATGGTGGTATGTAAAGCTACCTGTCCAAGAAGTCAAAGAGAGAACATTAGAAGGGAATGAAAGTAATATATGCAGGCTGTGATCTAACGCTTTTTCGTCCGGAGCTGTCCGTGGTGCTGGAGCTTTCTGCTGCACAGGAGCTGTCTGTGGTGCTGGAGCGGCAAGGAAAGCTGCTGATGGTGAGGCCCAGCGCAGCTCACTTTGTGCTGAAACACAGGCCTGAAAGAGCTGCGTCGGGTCTTTACCCACAGCCCACTGAGACAGGCCGCCCGCTCACCTGAGCCACAAGCTGCCTCCCTCAGCGATTCACACACACCCTTTGATTGCAACACCACTTCCCCCCACCATATACACACACCCTCTCACTCTCTGAAACGGTCATCAGCATGGTCATTAATTGTAGAGTTCCCCTGAGGCTGATGGAGAGAACAAGAGAGGAAGAGAAGCAGTTCTATTTGATGTTGGCTGAGGGTGCGTCTGCCAGGCCCTTGGGTGGGTTTTGCTCTGTAAGCACTCTTAACGTGTGTGTGCGTGTGTGGGTGGGTGTTTCTGTGTTTGTGTGTGTGCGTATGTGTGAGTGCATTTGTGTATGTGTGTTTTCTTTTTGATTGTTTATTGTTGCTTATAAATGAAGTGGTGCGTTGTGTACGTATGTGTGTTTATGTATGTGCAGGTCTGTTAGCGTGAGCGCACTTGTGAATTTGTGTTAGCATGTGTGTTGCTGATTGTATATATGCCTCTTGCTTTTTACTGTTGTTTATAAATGAGTGTGAAAATGGATTTCTGTTCATTTTTCTTCAGCACTTGTGTTGAGGTACGTTTGTGTCTAATTAATCTTGATGTACAACACAAACGAATGAGTGTTTGTTTTCGTCTTTGGAGTGTGTTTGCATTTTTTTCTCATGGCGTGAGCATCCAGCGAGCCATAAATCCCAGCTGTTTGTCTCATTTCCGTCTCATTAGAGAGAAGAGCGTGAGCGCATGGCTGTGGACCATGAGATTGGTAATTAACGTGAGGCCTAATGAAGGCGAAATTAAAAACAACAGCACCACAAACCGAACCCATCAACTCAGAGCTGCTGACGAGAGAGACAAAGCGCTGAGATGTCCAATGATGCTCAAGAGTAACCATCAGATTCCTCGCACTGCATCCTCTTCATCAACCGCTTTATTCGCCACAAGCCGCCCAGTAGGCACTCCTGTTCTCGCTGATTGTCCTGGACAACAACAGTCACTCAGTACACTGTCAGCTTTTCATTCAGTCAATGGAGTTTCATTACGAGGGAACACTAAAATTCAGGCTCACTCTTTAACCAGCAGTTTTAACTCTAGTCTTTGGCTTATCATTTTGTTTTTTATTTAACAAAAATATCATTGAGTAACCAATTAAATATTTCTAACAAAATCTGGAGCATCATACAAACTACCAATATTAAAGAATAAACTAAAAGTTAAATATACAAAGTAAAAAAAAGAAAGAGAGAACATGTATTAAGGAGTACACTAAAAGTAAAAAAGACAGAATATGTGCTAAAAAGTGTGAGAGGAGAGAGAGAGAGAGAGAGAGAGAGAGAGACAGAGACTGAGAGAAAAAGATAGGATAGAAAAAAGTGAGAGTAAGGATGGAGAAATAGAAAAAGAGAAAAAGAAGGAAAGAATTAAAGTGAAGGGGGAAAGATGAAGGAGAGAAAGAGAACAGAGACAAGCGAGCTGGATAGAAAAAGGGACGATAAAAATTTAGAAAGAATTAGAGAGAGAGAGAGAGAGAGAGAGAGAGAAAGACCTTTGAACTGTGAGGAGTGACAGATTCATTTGCTCATGGCAGTGTGAGCCCATTTTTGAGTGTAATTTTTGTGTGTGAGCTGTGTGTGTGTGTGTGTGCGTGTGTGTGTGTGTGTGTATTGGGGGCTGGAGGGGTATTGGAGGACTTCGGCCTAATTCTCTTTGACGCTGGACAGACTCTGGATGCCATAGCTGTCCCTCTTCATTAGCCCCTCACACACACACTCTTACACACTCACAGATGAAGAGAGTACAGTTATCACAGTTCTAACTGAGACAGAAGAGGACACACTCTACAGAGTCTCACTGGGGGCACATTAAACACCAAGTTTTCAAGCAAAATTAATTCTGTTAAAATTGAACTTAGAGTTTTGAATTTAAAGTTTTTCCAAATAAACTTACAAATAAAGTAATTTGTTTGTTGTAATATATTTTGTGAATTTCTTTCTTTCATTCTTTTTGTATTTTTTATATATTTAAAACCATGAAGAAAAAGCAAAAAAATAGGAAGATAGCACAAGAATTCATGTCCAAATCTTATCAATGAATAATTTTTTTTTTTGTTTAATTTATTTTGTTTATTGTTATTGTTTTTGCTTTTAATAAACAATGACTTTGCACCTGAAATCTAGTGTTACTGAAACAATATTAATTCTATTGTGTAGGTATCATTTCAGAGTTAAAAGGTTTTTTTTATGACAGCCAAAATAAAAATATAACCCAAAAGTCAAAATGACCAGAATGCAAACTGTTCATGGAGGTGTTTCAGCAGGGTGTTTTTGGAGCTTTACTCGTATCCCAGACAGGCCTGAAATCCTTTTAGCCAGTCTGAGTGCCGAGCTGCAGTTATTTGGTTATAATCTTAGGCCTCTCCAGCTGTGGCTGTTTGTACTGAAGTGTGAGGTGGGGGGGAGGAGGAGGAGTGGGGGTGGGGGGTTACCTCAAAGCCTAATCCTGTGATGTACATATTTAGTCCTGAAGGCTCTGAAGCCCATAGGCAAACATGCAGAGAGAGTCATGTGAAATTTGAATTTCAGGATGACCAAAAAGACCTTTTCTGTGTGATTTTAGCCACACAAAATCATGTTTGGAAAGCATGGATATATTCAGATGTACAAATCAAAGGCAGGGTTTCACTTTTATGACACACTAAGGTTTGTGTGTGTGTGTGTGTGTGTGCGTGTGTGTGTGACTGTGGCTGGGTGCATCTATGTGTGACAGTAACTGACTGAGTCTCTAAATGTCCTGTGGCAGTAACGGTATGCAGGAGGAGTGTTGGCTCTGTGTACTAAGATTAGAAGACACATTGCAGTGTCAGTTTCATGTGAATCACACAACTTCAGATCTCTACGCCAATTAGTTTATGCATGAAGTGAAGAAATACTCTGAAATTCATAATTAAACCAGAGAAGCCTTTTTTCAGTTCATGATTAAACCATAAAATCATAGACTATCTACAGTATAGGAAGTTTATAAATACTTCTTATGAAGTATAGGAAGTTTATGAATTAAACTACCATTGCATTAATGCACTGTCAAGAATAGCAAATATATTGTTGCTTTATTAGTGCAGT
This sequence comes from Ladigesia roloffi, assembly GCA_037577295.1. NCBI lineage: Eukaryota > Metazoa > Chordata > Actinopteri > Characiformes > Alestidae > Ladigesia > Ladigesia roloffi. The sequence goes on along the minus strand of JBBKCR010000101.1, from coordinate 10,961,741 downwards.
AATCCAGACTGACACAATGAGTGCCAAGTTGGTCTCTCTCTCTCTCTCTCTCTCTCTCTCTCTCTCTCTCTCTCTCTCTCTCTCTCTCTCTCTCTTTCTATCCCTCTGTTTCTTTTATTCTTTTTCTCTCTTCTTACTCTTTTTCTACCTTTCATTTTCTATCTCTCTCTCTCATCTCTCTCCTTTTCTATTTCTCTTTCTTTCTTTCTTTCTTTCTTTTTAAAACCACTGACAACCACTGACAATCACAGTGAGTCTGAAAGGGATATTATGAGCAGTCAGTTCTTGAAGTTGATGTGTTGAAAACAGAAATACATGGAGTTTAAGAGTAAGTATCTGAGAGATTTGACAAGGACCACACTGTGATGTCTAAATGACTGGGTCAAACATTTTCAAAATAGCGAGTCTTGTGGCTGTTCCCAGTATGCAGCAATAGCACAAATCAATATAAAGGTGTCAGAACACGCAATGCATCACTTGGTATGAAAGGGGCTGAGTAGCCACATGTGTATTTCAACATAACCAAATGAATGTTTTTAAACACGTGGATAGCCGGGTGTGGATGCATTGCAGGATGCACTGTGAGAAGAAGAGAATTTGTCACTAAGCAAGTGGTAAGAAGAAACACCTGAAAGTTGATCTAAAGAGTAATATACTAGTATATAAGGTCATTTTATAACCTAAAAAATATTTTATATATTACCTTATGAAATAATGGAATAATTATTTGATTATCAACAGAAGTAAAATCACTTTTGCGGTTTTAACAAAGCTTCAAACGTTAGGTGAGAGACAAACACATCTTTTGTTTTATTTCCAAATGAAATACAATTCTATGGAAATGAATTTTGGATTATTTATAATTGTCAACTCATTATTAACTGTTCAGACAATGTAAAATATAGCTGTTTATTTCATACTGTATTAAAGAAAATGTACTTATGAGGTTTTGATATGACAGCAACAAAACGCAATTTACTTCTGATGAATGTGATTAGCAGTGTTGCTACTTGGACCATGTCCTTACAATGCTTTTACAGAATGGACTGGCTTTGCCTCATTGACTCTCTCTGCTTCATTCATATAGGCCGCATAGCTGAGGACATGAAGTAAGCAGGAGGTAATGGACTTTGACCATCAGCTCTAGACAGAGAATTTGAAAGGCAAACCCCAAACCTGTGAGAGAAAATAGAAGGAGACTGATGGATGGATGGATGGATGGATGGATGGAGGGACAGATGGGCAGACAGACGGGTGGATGGATAGATGAATAAAGGAGAGGGGATAAAGCAATGAGCACTTGATGTGATGGAATGGCCGTCAACATCAAACTCAGCCTGGTTATTGGAGAAAGAGTGAAAGAGAGGTAGAGACTAAATAATTTATGGTAAGTATTTCAATAGGCTGCACCCGTCTTTTCTGATGAGGAAAGTGTCAATCAGGGAAAGAACTCTGTGCAATTGAAATACTGGTTTGGAACCGTAAGGTAGTGAGCATGTATGAGTGTATGCGTGTGTGTATATGCCTGTGTTTGCATGTGTGTGTGAGAAAGAGAGAGAGTTTATTTGTACAACTAAGCAGTTAGGTACGTATATAATGTGTGATGTGCAAATAGGACTAAGATGGATTGGGAGTTTGTTTGTTTGTGTTTGTGTGTGTGTGTGTGTGTGTGTGTGTGTGTGTGTGTGTGTGTGTGTGTGTGTGTGATGTAAGCAGATGTGATGATCATTTCCATTTGCAGGGCAACTTGAGCAGACTCCCTCCTCCTTGTCCATGAAACTTTTAATCTCTACTTTTTGACATGTCCTAAGAGTGACAAGCATCAAGTTTGCCAGTTTCTAAGAAAAAGGGCAAAACATGGAGGAAAGCCCTGAGAAAAAAACAGTGCTGAGGTGGTAGATACCAAAGGAACATTGCAATTTTTCCTTCCAGAACATTTTATATAGCCTCCCACCTCAGTGGGGTTGATGAGAGTCTAATGGCCCGAAATGGCCGTGGTGGCTCAGCCTGTCAGAGCTAGAGAGTAATCAGTAATGCTAAGTTCTGACAGGCCGGACAGCTGTTCCACCTCACTGCCTGTGGCTGACAGTAATTAGCTCTTATGTTGAATCTGCTTCATAAGAATCACAAATTCTGCAAGGATTCGATATTTTAACTCAAAACAACACTAGAGTTATTATGAAAGAAATGTTTAAAAAATCTTAAAAATTCAAAATTAAGCTGGCAGAGTTGGGGAAAAAGCTTTAATCAAGGCGGTTTAGAAAATTACACAAAGGGTTACACAGTGTTAATACAGTATATTTGGATTGATGACATACAAGAAAAACACTCAGATGACCAAAGAACCATTCTTTACACAAAATTAAAAAAAAAAAACTTTAAGTTTTAATTTTAAAGCAAGGTACACAGTACAGTAATCAATGTTTTGCATGCTGTAAATGTATTACTTTTAATTGAATGTACTCTGCATTTTCAGGCACCCGACAGAATCTTATTTTTTAGTGTAAAGTGATAGAGCACCGCTAAATAACTTCGGGATGAGCTGGAGTGGTGTTTGTGATCCAGAGCTGATCAGCCTGCATCGTTACCTGATTCATTAAAGTTGTTGTGGTCGAAAACAATTAAAAACTCACAGCAATGTTCCAGTAAAGCGTTCTCGGAAGAGTAGAGGATTTTCCTGAACTTCCACTGACTTTAGGTGAAAGGTTGAACAAGGTGTCTACAGTACAAACATGGAGGCCCTGTTCAGCTCCATTTGAGAAACACCTTCTAAACGGGACCTCAGCAGTGGTGGGAATGACAGAACAGTGTGATTAGAGCCTGCACTCCTCCTCCTCCTCCTCCTTGAGCCTCCAAATTGCTTCTGTTGACCACTGAGGCGAACAATGTCCTTGAAGATGTTCCATGAGAAAAGAAAGAAAAAAATCTCCCTATGTTTTTTCCATTTCCTTTTCATGTTGGGCCCCTCCCCCTACCACACACGCACACACACACATACACACGTACATACACACTCTAGGGGGAATTTACTGGTTCAGTACTCCCCACCTGAAGGTCAAAGGTCAGCCGCTTGTGAGATTTCCAGCTTTAGTTGAACCCTATTCCGCAGTTTGACTTAAGCTGGGAGAGATGAGCTCACACACACACACACACACACACACACACACACACACACACACACACACACACACATACAGTGTATTGCTCATTACAGTACCTCTACTGAGGATAGCGCTGCTGTTGTTTGTTTAATTGCTAATGACAAGGTTCTTGTCACAACACTTATTTCAACTCTCTCTCTCTCTCTCTCTCTCTCTGACTCTTTCTCTCTCTCTCTCTCTCTCTCTCTCTCTCTCTCTCTCTCTCTCTCTCTCTCTCTCTCCCTATCACCCTGGTCTGTGTCCCTGTCCCTCATGCATGCATTCTCCGTGGCCACTTTACATGCTGTGATTTTTATGGTCATCTTTTATTTATCCGTTTGGCTCTTTCCGCCATATTTCTCTATTTTTATATATCTTTCTCTCTCT
>JBBKCR010000101.1:10913366-10925951 GCA_037577295.1 Ladigesia roloffi | reverse complement strand
AGAATGTGAGGGAGGGAGATAGAGAGAGAGAAAGAGAGATTGGGAGGGAGGGAGGGAGGGAGAGAGAGAGAGAGAGAGAGAGAGAGAGAGAGAGAGAGAGAGAAAGCCCTGCCCACCTGTGTAATGATGTACCTGTTTCCCTGTTTAATACCAGAGGGCCCAATTAATATTGCTCTGGCAGAACATGTCCTTAAGAAGAACAACTGCACCCAAGAGAGGTAGAGGAGGAGAATGAGAGTTAGGATCTAAAAGAGGCTTTGGTACTGCAACAGAGCCGTAGGACACTAATCAAAGTTTTTTCTAAAGCACTAAATGCCATCTGTGTGTGTCCTAGTACATCATAATTGAAAAGTGGAAATAAATCTTTAACCAGACTTTATTTAGCCTATCCAAAGCTGTCCTGGTGTAGCAAACTTAGCCCTAGGGTAGGTGGAAAACTTTAAATTGTATTTATTGGTGAATTATTCCTTGGAAAGTTGTAAAGGCTTGGTAGTCCTGGAGGCTGAGAAAAAAAGAAGTGGACTCTAATAAAGGATTCGGAATTATTGTGATCTTAATTTGGTTTAAGATACAAACAGAACACACTCTGAGCAGCTGCATGCAAAGTCAAAACCATAGTGGCATCTGTCATAGCATAGCGTGTGTTTGTGTGTGCGGGTGAGTGTGTGTGTGTGTGTGTGTGTGTGTGTGTGTGGATCCATGTTGGGGGAGAGGCAAATCCATGGCTGTTTCATATTTGTTGACTCATCACATTTCCTGTTTGTATTTGTATTTCTTCATTAGTTTTTCTTCTGAAGACAAACCAGTGTGACCAAAAATATTCATTTCAAGGAAAAGGTGTGAAGCTCAAGGATGTCAACAACATAGAATAATGTTTTTAAGTAATTTGTCAGCAAATCTAGCTCAAATCATACAAATGCATTTAATAGTTTTATTAATTTCATGAAGTTTATTTACTTGTAAAATAATTAACTGGAATGTATAAGTTTCTGAATGAGTTCTTAAAAGGCATAACTGTATTTCACTGTGTAAATGTAAATGTTATTTAAGACTTTTTCTTTCTGTGTAATTGTGGTGTACTGGTTCTCTGGAAAAAAAAGACAATGGGGAAATAAAAGCTGAAATCTTACACATGGTGTTCGCTGTATGGTGGATACACTGGGGAGAACACTGACAGCATCGATTACATCAAATATTTTAAATATGTAAATACATTTGCTCAATTTGCTCATATGGCTCCAGTATTAATCATTCAGATATTAATTTTCATAACTCTCTGGACACAGTTTGATTGTTCATATGCTTAAAATAGCCCTAATCACTGAAGCACCACTGAAGCCCTGTGTTCACACAGCTGTTGGCTGGGGAGGGAACAGCCCTGCAAGTAGAGTCAACAGGGAGATGCAGGCTCTGAGCTGCTGTGGTCTCGGCCTCTGACAGCCTGCTTAATGTCTCTGTTCCACTCTCGTTTGATAACATTTAACACACTCCAGTCGTTTCAATGCTGCTTTAATTAAGCCACACCAGAGCTCTCTCTTGTCCTGTGGCACTCTCCTCTCTCTCTCTCTCTCTTTCTCTGGATCTGAGCTACAGTGCTGGTTTGTCAATAGCTTTTCTGCTGAAAAGAAAAGGATTGCACGAGTTTTCCTGTTGTGTTTATTTAGCCCATACAACAGACAGCTAACCGACAAACTGAAAAATTTCACTGCTGGAATAGAACCATCTCCACTTTTGGTTTTTCCTTTATTTCACAAAAATGTAAAGCACTTATTTTAAGTTATCTTTGAAATATTATTTAGTAATTATTTGTAATTAATATGAAACAAAAATGTCAGTTATGTGATAAAATTGAAAAATTGATGTGTGGTCCTAATATACAAACCCTTAAGATAACCCTTATACAAACCCTTACGAAAATGATTTTTTTTTTATACTTTGCTAATTTTTGTTCGAAATGTTTAGTCTGATTTAGATGTACTTCCACATGCCCTCTTCAACCCTCCCCAACACACGCACACACACACACGCGTGTATTACTCTAGTTTATATCTCCTCACGGATGCCACAAACAGACGAACTGACAGTCTCGACTAACGGCTCAAGTCCGTATAACTCCGGGACAGAAAAATCATCCCCATAGCGTTCCTCCAATGTTACGGCTGCATTATCGCACTCTGACAGCATCAGCCTAAATATTGTCACAACGTTGTGGGTTCATCCGACACAAGCCGGTAAATCTACACTGACTGAGCCTGAGGGATCAGAGTGTGAGAGCGAGAGGGAGAGGAGGAGAGACAGAGTGAGAGGGGTGAGAGGGTACTCCAAAATCTCTGTTATACACTCAAATACACACTGCCGAAAAGCACCTTCGACCCACAGCCCTGCAGATGTGCATCATGCTCACTCCGTTGCTTTTCCACTTGCACATGCCTCTCTGGACAAAAGCGGAATGCAAGAAGTACATGAGAGAACAGAAATAACTTCCAAGCCTGGTTGAAAACAAACGATAAATCTTTATTTCTGCAAGGTATTTCGTGCTTGTACAAAGGGTAGACACTTTCGTTCATGCATTTTTTATGACAATTTACTGTCCTTTAGGACAGGTTAGTTCATTACTGTGTAATGCTCAGGTTTTGGAATTGTTTAATATATCCTGTTTGTGTAATTTGGAATTTAATTTTATGCCCTGTTTTGTCTTTCAAAATAATTTTAATCATTTCAAGTTCTCAGTGATTAGTAAGCAAAGATGCATCACACACTACTCATTCTCTCTTTTCCTTACAGTTACAACCAGGCCTCTTCCCACATCTCAGACTCTCTGGCCGACATCTCCTCCTGGATGGCGGCCCACCACCTCAAACTGAACCCCAGCAAGACTGAGTTCCTCTTCATTCAAGGGAGCCCGTCACCAAGCCACAATTTCACTGTTTCTTTTGAGAACTCAGTTATTGCCCCTTCTACAAAGGTAAGAAATCTTGATGTTACATTTGATGAAGATCTGTCTTACTCACCACAAGTAGGCTAGATCTCCAGAAGATGCAGATACCTTCTTTACAACATCAGGAGTATCCGACCCTACAAAAGCTACGCAGATTCTACTCCAGTCTCTTGTCATCTCTAAATTGGACTACTGCAACTCTCTACTGGCTGGACTTCCACAGACGTTAACTAAATCACCTAACTTATTCAGAATGCAGCCGCAAGATTGGTCTTCAATGTTCCTAAGCTCACTCACACCACACCCTCATACATGGCGGCGTTTGTCAAGCAATGTATCTTTTCCTATCCTCTCAGGACCTCAAGTATGGCTCGTCTTGAGCCTCCTCCGCTCATAAAAGAGGGAAACATGCTTCAGTCTTGGCCCCCTAATGCTGGAATGAACTCCCTCTCACCATCTGATCGGCAGAGTCTCTTGCTGTTTTCAAACGTCAGCTAAAGACCAACCTCTACAAGGAGCACCTTGGCGACTAACCATCTCTTATTTCTATTATTGCGCTTGCTTACAAAATGAAAAAAAAAAACACAAAAAAAACTCCTTATCTTCCTAACTTTGTTTTACCTTCTTTTACAGGTGTTGTCTTATGTGTCAAGATTGGTGTAGTTAGGTATCAGTGACAAGTGTTGATCAGGTGTACTGAGCTACAGTACCATAGGCGAGAGGTGGATGTTGACTTAAGTCTTGCTTTACAGGGCCTTTATACAGTTGTGGATTATTTGAGCACTGTTATACGTCGCTCTGGATTAGGGCATCAGCTAAATGCTGTAAATGTAAATGTAAATCACATATGATACCAATAGTTAACTTTGTATTCACCTTTGTGTTAGGCAAATTTAATGTAATGTAGCTATTTGTTATTTTATTCTCTGTGAGAGTAGAGAATGTAGAGGGCACCATCTGAGCTCACTCACTCTCTGAGGTTCTCTCTTCTTTGGCTTTTCAGTGTTTAAGGTCTCAAGGTTTATAAATGTCCTAAAAGTTAATATGAACCCACTCATGGGTGTCAATGTAGATCTCCCTGAAAACTCAACTGCATTTACAAAATGAAATATATTTTAGTGAATGCTCCAAAATACAATGCAAGATTAATTTACTGAACATAAAAAAATGAAATAAAATAAAATATGTTGTGTGCTGTTTTTTAAACTCTTATGCTACATGACTGCAGTTTATCCATGCAACAGCTGTAGATGAAAGTAGAGTCTTTCCCAAGGACTCATTTTGGTTTAGCATGGTGTTCTATTTTCTGGCCATGGGATCAAACCCCAGATTGCTGTGTGTATGTACATACAGCAGTGGCATTACTCACTATGTTACATCACGCCTTTCATATTTGTTCACTGTAGAAATAAAAACATTTTATAAAATCAACAAAACATGTAACCTAATTGTGTAGTTGAATATTTACCTACGATTGTATTTATGTGCAGTATCACTAACATACCTTCACTAACATACCCACATTTTTGACTGGACAACAACAGAATTTCAGTGCATCTTCATGGCCTTGCTCCTGGCATTGTTAAAACTCTTGCTTATGTAGAGTAGTATAGTGAATTCAGTGTTAATGATGCTACATATTACACTAATGATGTCATGGTAATGAGAATAGACAACAAAGGACAGTGATGACCCTGATAATGTGAATACTGGTGACAGCAAAGACAAAGGCACCTATGAAGAAATCATGGCTAATGTTCTAGAGGGACTTTCTTTAGTACCTTGATTCATCTAAATAGGTTACTTTAATGGTTCCTCATATCATAATGAGCATTTCCTTTCTGAGTCCAGCTATTTACTTTGATTCGGAATAAACTAAGATAAAATATATGATATGATGTCCAACGTAGCCATGAACGAATGAGTGGGTAGACCTACAGGGATGGCTTAAGTTAATTACGCCAGCTCTGTAAATGAAAAGGAACGAGAAGAAGGCAGCATAAAAATATATGGAGAATTTTCAGATCTTTCTCATTAAATATGCAGTTTCTGACTGAATTTAAGTATTTTACATTCAGTTAACCTAATTGTTGGCAATCATCATGCTCTTGTATATTGTTGTGATATTATATGGAAGCGATATAAACATTTAAACTCAGACCAACATTTCAGTTTATTCTTAGCTGACACATGTCTAAGTTCATTTTCAACCTTCAACTGGCCTCAGTGTATTTGTAATGTGTATAAAGATATGACTTGGGCATGCATCATAGGGCAGTCGAATGGCCATAATGATGAAAAGATGGTCCTAATCGGATCCACCCCGCTGCTTCATAGCCCAACTCATATCCCCCATCATCCCTTGATTAATGTTAATTTCATCGTGTGTCTTTTTTGGCTCAATAAACTCTCCTTCCACTCTAAATCAAATTGTTACCGATCACAGACTGCTACTATGTTACTCCTCTTTGCTTTCACAAACACACATTGCTGCTATAATGCAGTTTGTCATAATTAAGTGCAGCAGGTAATTAATAAAGTGGCCAAGATAGCAATTAGTGAGCTTTTGATGGGAACAATGGGTTAAGGGGGGCTTGTCTGGAGGGGCATTTCGAGAATGACGTTTATTGCTATTGAAACATTGGAATGCCTTAGAGCAATGTGGAATGACAAACTAATTTTTTTTTGTTGCATCCTGGATGATCCAAGGTTTAGAGATGTACACACCCACACTCTGCCGCCTTCCTACTGCCTCTCTTTATCTCCCTCTTACTCACTCACGCACACCCCAGCAGAGTGATGGGCCTGGGTATGCAGCATTTATTGACTGAACTACCAGCACTAATGGAAATGATGTAGAGAAGGAGAGACAGTTCAATAGAACTGAAGCTTGATTAAAGTGTATGTGGTGTGTGTGATTGTGTGTATGTACCAGCACATGTGCATGGTTGCAAATGCAATGAATAATTGTATGTAGTTTTCATTTACATTAGCACACTACATTTAAAAAAGACTTTTAATGATTAATTAAATGAAGCATTAGTTTAATGGTGATATAAGAGACAGCTATGAGGAAAGACCTCTGAAGACCTTTTGAAGATGAGCATCAAGACATTAGCAGGAGACCTAGAAGTTGTGAGTTGGGGCCTCCATGGATTAAACTGGTTTGTCCAGCATTTCCCAAACAAGATCTGGGGAATTTGGGAAGTGAGTTCCTTAAATATATATATATCATCTCAGATTACCACTTTCCATCACTTTCAATGTAACTGAACATTTAATATTTCATCATTTTGGATTGTTTCTTTAAGAGCTACATAAAAAATAAAAATAATGAACATTTTAATTTGACATCGTGGGCAAATAAACCAATAGAAATGCTTATATAACCTTACATTAAAAGTTAAGCATGTACTTCGAAGGCTTTCAAAGACACATTTTTTCAATAAATCTATTTTAAATGTAGTAATGTCTGAGTAATCAGATGTTGAGTGTGCCTAGCTGTGTATGATTCATTTTGTGGATTCTAATTTCAATCTTCTATTTTTTTCCTTCCTCCCAGTCTTTCTGCTCCTCATAGCTTTAAGGGCAGTGGAAAGTGCTTGACCAGAAGGGCAAGTTGGCCGTCAGAATGGAAACTGCTTGGCACAGCAAGCTAGTGACTCAGAAAAGTTCCCTAAGTTTCTCATCTTTTTTCCCTCCCTTCCTTCTCTCCCTCTCACACTGCCTCTCCATTCTCTCTCTCACACACACCCAGCCTCTCCTTCACTCTCTCTTTTTCCTCTCCCTTGAAATTTCTTTGAGAAGATTATCCGCAGGTAAGCTTGTTACCGTGGTGATCCTGCGTCAGCAGCTCTTCCCTCCATACTGACCACTGTGTGTCTAAGTGTGTGTGTGTGAGTGTGTGTATGTGTGTGGGTGTGTGTGTGAAGGGTGGTGAGTGCAGGTCACTTAGGATTGGGGAGAAAGAGTGAATGGGTGTGTGTGTGTGTGGTAAAGGGGCAGTGAGCCACTCCATATTAACGTGGCGTGACGACATCATAAGACGGCGTAAATGACTGGGACGAGCTTGGAGAAATGGTGGTTTGGGGGGCGAATGAAGAAATGGAGGGATGTGGATAGAGGGACAGCGAAAAAGGGAGGCAGGGAATGGAGTCTGAAGAAACTGACAAATGTAGGACAACCCAGATAGATGGAGGAATGGAGTAATATACAGTGGGCATAAAATAAAAATCACCTCTTAAAATAAAATGAAGACACAAACAACTTGGCCTCAACACCAACATTCACATCTGGTAGAAAGTCAGTACAGCTCCCCATCCAAAGAACACCATATCTACAGTAAAATATGGAGGAGGGAGCATCCTGTTTTGGTGTTGTTTCTCTGCAGAATAAATGGAGCACAACAAATTCTTGAACAAAAATTGCCACACCAAACTCTTGAGCAAAACACAACAAAATAGGACACAAAGTGGCTGGAACAGAAAAACATGAATGTAGTCATCAGGACCTTTACTATGCATGCCACTATGATGTGTTTCTTTTAAATATCATATAGTGCACCTAGTGAATACAGCCAGAAATTAACTTTTGTGTATGTGTTTTCATTACAGGCTGCAAAGCAACAACATGTGAATATTTTGAAAGGGGTGACAGTGGACGCATAGAGTAAGAGAGATATAAAGGAATAGATCAATGCAAAGAAAAAAAAGTGAATGGAAGAATGAATGAACAGAGAAAAGCAAGAAAATGGAAATGGAGGAACTTAGGAATCTGGTAATAGTGAAATGTGAGAAAAGAAAGACCTACAAATATATCTGTGGATGAAAAGAGAGCTTAATAATTCACTGGGGGATGAAGGGTAAAAAGTAATATAAATTAGGATGATGGAGGGATGAAAAGATAAATTTAGAAAGTATATGTGAATGGAGGGATGGAGGAATATAGATAATATAGGCATATATTTACATTTACAGTATTTAGTAGACACTTAAATCCAGAGCGAAGTACGTGAATGCTTAGTTCATGTTTCCCTCACACCTGTATGCCTAGACTTAAGGTAAAAAAGCTGCTAGTAGACTAAGGTTCTACCAAAACTTGTCTTCGACCAGCTTTGGTAGTGGGAGGTCCAGTCAGGCCATGTTTGATGCTCAAAGAGTGTGAGCTGATACCTGTTGGTTAAAAGCGTTGGTAGGGAAGAGGGAGGTAGACCATTTTTTGGCTTTGTAGGTGTGTGTTACGCTTTTGAACATGAGAAGTCACAGGAAGCCATGGAAGGATGGAGTGGGGTTGGAGAATTGTGGAGTGCATATGACCAGTCGTGCTGCTGCATCCTGAATCATCTGCAGAGGTCTTGTGGTTTTCAGATTGAGGCCAGCCTGGAGCCATAACGGTAAACACTTGAAAATTATACCGCGGACCGGGGGGTGGTAGTAATACAGTCTAAGCCTTGTAGAATGTGGTCCCCAACCTATATTTCATCAGGAATTGGTTTAATATCAGAAACTATTTTCACTAAGGATAGATTAAGAATATCCGTTTTTATATCAGTTTTTTTCTGTGCGGTCCGCGGACCGGTACCACATTACCGGTGGATGGGGACTCCAGTGTTACAGTACAGTCTTGAGATGACAAATGACTAGATCTGAGTGGCACCAGTGGAGAAGAATGGACAAATTATCTTGATGTTATAAAGAAGGTACCTGAAGTGGAAATATGAGGTGGAAATTAAAGCGCTTAATCTAAGATAATGCCTAGATACACTGGTGTGGGAATGCTGACATAATTTACAAAAGTGATGGCCAGGTCAGGTCTTGGGAATGCATTCTCTGGGATGTACATGATTTGTGATTTGGTGGGATTTAACTTCAGGAGATGTGTTGTCATCCAGCAGGACATGTCATTAATACATGCAGAGATCCAGGCTGAAAGTCAGCAGAGGTACATGAGTGAGGCGTGTATACAGCTATTGGAAAATAGAAACAGGCAGAAGCACAAAGCATTATTAAGTATATATGGAGATGTAAGGATGAAGAGATAGAATAACTGAAGAATATGAGGAAGGAGGGACATAGTAAAAAGACAATGGGGGAGTGTGGATATTGAGAGGTGAAATAGACTCATTGAGAAGTAAGTGAGTGGAAAATGAATGGATAAATAACAGGGGAATATAGGGAGGAATGGAAGCAGGAATTGAGTATACTAAACCATGTGTTTATGTTTGTATGTGTATGTGTGTGGGTGTGTGTATGTGTGTTGGTGTGTGTTTGTATTTTCATGTCTGTATTTTGGATGGAGAGATTTGTGGAAAGCTTCAGTCTCCGGGTGCTCATGCCCAGCTTTGGGATTGGAGCTGCTCATGGGAAGGGAGGAGAGAGATAAATGGAAGGAGATGGAGAGACGGGTGTGTGGGAGGGGGATCTTTTCTTCCTGCAATGGCGAGGAAATCTGCACAAATCTCCTCTTGTTAGAGGGAGAGGTAGAAAAAGAGAGAGAGGAAAGAGAGGGATCAGAGCTCAACTCGTTCAAACTCTGCCAGAAGGACAAATGTGTTTCTCCACTAGCCTTCAGTAGAGCTGGACTCTACCCCCAACACCCCCCAACACCCAAGTCTCTCACTTCTCTCTCTTTTTCTCTCTCTCTCTCTCAGAAAAGAGAGAAAGAGGAAAAAGAGAGAAAGGGAGTGATAGAAAAGAGTCTCTCTCAGCATCTTTCACATTTCTCTCTTTGTCTCTATCGTTTCTCTCCTCTTGTCTTTTTACTTCTCACTCCTCTTCTCACTGTTTCACTCAGGCCTTCTGTTTCCGTTTCTCTTTCTCTGGCTTTCTCTCTCCATGTGTCTTTACTCTCCTCTTTTTCTCTCTTTCTTTTTCTTTATCTCCCTCTCTCCTTCTTGAATTCACCTCTTTCTCACTTTCTCTCAAGATTTCATTCTTTTTTCTCTCTCCTTTAAAACTCTGCCCTTCTTTCTCTCTCTGTGTTTTGCCTGCCAAGTTGTTACATAGATTTTGAAGAACAAAGAAAAGAAAAAAAGAGAAAAAAAGAAAGAAAAGAAAAAAACGTAATTAAATAGAATTAAAAAGAGCAAGTAAAAAAGATGCACAAGTACAAGTTAAAAACAAGAAATAGAAATATCAAGCTGGAGTGAAAGATACGGCAATAACAAAGCAATTAGCTCTCCCTGTAGTTCTCCGCTCTTAATGAATAAAGCTTCAGCTCTGCTCGAGCAGCAGGCCCAGGAGAGTGACTGAGACAGAGGTGAGAAAATAACAATGCTGGGCTTTACTCCTCATCGCACTGGGTACAACCGGGGGCACACACACACATACACACATACGCACGCATGCACAAACACACTCACGCACCAACATTTACACATACATCTGTAGACGCATGTCCTGGGACACATGGGGATAGTGGACCACCGCGGGGGGTAGAAAACCTGCTAGGAGACTCTGACACTTTTTTCTTGTTTTTGAAGTGAATTCATTACCAGGTAGAGTCGTGCGGGAGTGAAGGATCATATTTTAATAGATTAGCAGATAAGGCACATGATAGAACCTGCACAGCTATATGCGCACATGTGTCTGAGAGTTCTTTTGTGTCTGGGCTGGAAAAAGGGTCTGTCAGGGCTGAGCAGTTCTTTGGGGACTTGAGTGTGTTTAATTAATGAAACAGTGTAGAAGTTATATATATAGATCCAGTTACAACGTATCTGGAATGTGTGCTGATTGCCAGATATATAAAATGCATGGTGTCATTTGGCGTTAAGGATTCTTCACTCATAACTCACTGCAGCTGATGATCAAATTCTTTCCAAAGTGTACACTCTAAACTTTCAATTAATGCTGAGTTATTTAATGTTTGGATTCAATGAAATATTATTGCTTTGCACAAAAGGAAATCTACTACAGGTGGAGACAAATACAAATACGGTATTCGGATTGGTACAAATAACGTGTTTTTTATGAATACTGTTTTCGGACAAATACTTTTAAAAATATTTGTATTCGGGAAACCATGACCCCCATACAAGTCACAGGCTCGCGTTCGGGAATAGATACTCCTTTCCAGTGCCGGTGCAAAGGGGGGGCATTAGAAGGCATCGCCCCCCTCTAGCGATTTAAAAGCCCCCCCACCCCCCAAAGCATCGCTCATATGTAGGTGCGGACTGGAACTTGTTCTCCTGGAAAATTCGTGAACGGCCATACGACTCCATACGAGGTATCTCCTTTTGCACAGCTCCCATTCTAAATATTCGTTCCACCTTAATAGCTCCTCTCCAGGCGGCAATATCACCATTTCTATACCTCTGTAAATGTACCCCCCTATAGGCGAAATGGCACAATTGCTGCCTGGAGAGCAGCATTTAAGGTGGAACGAAAAAATCAGCCAGCAAGCGTCAAAAAGCATAAACCCATCACCCCCCACCCCGGTCCACATCCGATAGTGCAGGCCCATGCACTACGAAATCAAACCCTTTAATTTTACCCCTTAATATAACCTAATTTTTCCCTTAATTTCCAGGAAAGTAAGGGAAATTAATAGGAGAAGTGCACAGATTAAGTTTGATGAAGAGGTAAAACTACAGATTTTTTCCCTTATTTTTACAATTTGCCTCTTAAATACTGAGCCTCCTGAAGAAAATGTTTAATGTTTAGGATTAAGGGGTTTCACACTCAATCCACATTTAAGGTAAAATTAAGGGAACGGTTTACAAATTAATGGCCACTTAATTCAAATTCCTGTGTTTGGCATATTTTCAGGGGTAAATTAAGGTAGAGTTAAGCATATTTTAAGTACATTGTGTTTCATAGTGATGGTCACTACCTACCCAGCTGGTCCACTCTGGCGCCGGCACTGCTCAGGAGTCGACGTGTTTCATTATAAATTTAACTAGAATGCAAATACAAATACTTTTCCCCTTTTCACAAATACAAATACAGATACAAATAACGGCCCTAAACACCCCTAAAATCAATTTTTTTTTCTTTCTGCCATATTATTTGCAGATACAAACCTGTCTATACAGAAACTTCATGAAATGTAAATGCAGCTGATTACTTGACCATACATACAATCAGATAATTCTGTGTTTCCTTTAGAATGGTAGTGCTACACAGCATTGATAATTTCAAACTTCTAACAGTTTATAGTCACAGTTTGTATCTTTAGGATTGTACTGTTTCTGTTGGCATTAAAATAAAATTTTTGTTAATTGAATTAAATAAAATATTTACTCAGCAGATTACGTAGGATATTTTTGTGTTGAATGAGTTGAATGAGAATGAAATATATATTTTGACGTGTGTGTGTGTGTGTGTGAATATGTATGCATGTGTGTATGTATATGCAGCTAATTGCTGCTTTTTATCAGAGTAGTTTCTGAAAAAAAAGCAAAGTTCAGTTGATCTACCATAAAAATCATTACAATATGTTTGCATGTAATTTAGCTTAATTTAGCTTGATTGAACTTTATTCACTCAAGTGTGTTACGCAACAGCAGTGTGCATATATTTATGTGTGTATGTGTGTGTGTGTGTGTGTGTGTTTCTCTTTGATCCAGCGTGGGAGTGCGGAGTGATCTGCTTCATGTTGGCATGACGACCAAAAGAAAAGGGAACAGATGAGAGCACAGAGGAGAGACT
>JBBKCR010000101.1:10902855-10913266 GCA_037577295.1 Ladigesia roloffi | reverse complement strand
CCTCTGACCTAAGGCCTGGTCTATCCACACCTTGTCTCGTTCTGGGGAACAAGAAGGCCTGAAAAAAAGCTTGTGCTGCATTTATGCTGACCACTACAAATAGATTAACGAGCTAAAGATCTGCGGAATGTTAATTAATTTGATTATACGCAGTGGGCCACAGGCCTGGGACGGTGGGATGGGGGGAGGGGGTTATTCTAATCTGGGACAGATGAGATGTATAGGAGCTTTGGCAGACTGACCACACCACACTGAATTTATAGTGTGTGCTGCCACATAGTCAATGCTGTTTTAATTCACCTCCTTACTATAGCCCCCACCCCTGTCATTATCCCTTCTCATTAATGGAAATCTAATCATCCACCATGCACTACACCATGCACACACACTTACACATATGCTCAAGTATGTGCATAACACACGCATGGTTTTGGATTTGCTGAACACACAGAGTAACTCTTCTCATGTTTGAGTGTGTATTTTTCTAAATTCTTCACATGCCTCTCCGCTGAAATGGATTACTAGGCACAACACAGATGTCTAATAAGCACTGATGACAGTTGGCATTAAGGTAGATCCACATGCTAATCTAAGAATGAAATCAAATTTCCCCTTTAGTTTTGTTTTCTTTGTTTCATGCCAACCAATAAGAATTAGAAAAAAAATTTGCAAAACCAAATAATATATCCAGCTTTGGATATAATGCACAGAATAAAATGCTCCATATCTGGGTCTAACTTTAATTAAGATATATAAGATTAGTAAAAAATGTGGAAGTGCCCCAGATAGGACCTTATAAGTGTGTTTATAACAAAAAAAAACATTTTGATATACAGTCCTTAATGACATTGTTCTATTAGGCATTTTTGTTTTGGGACATAATAAAATATTTGGGAAGTAATAAAAAATAGAAATTATGTATTATTTTATCTTATGTCTTATACATTCATAAAAAACAACAGTGGTGAGGAAAAAATAACAGGATCCGCTCATCTTTACAATAATGCATTGCAGCAGAGTAAAACTTTCTTTCCCCTCCAAACAGAACACATCCAAAAACAGCTCTGGGGTTCACCATTATTCTTCTTTTGGATGAAATTTTAAATGGTTCTGCATTAAGCCTCTAAACTCCTTCTGTGATCTTTTCTAAACAATGGTCTAGCGCGAGTAGGGCAGTTGTTAGAAGTACCTTTACTTATTGCACATTGCACGATTTTTTCTGTCTCCTCTGAGGCCAGTGTACATTTCTGTGTATGTGCGAGGGGCTCTGCTGCTGCTTGGCTTGCATGTCAGCGCTGTGCTCTGAAACTAACAGAACAGCATGTGGTCATCAGTATTATGCAGTGTAATTTGTGTGTACTCATGATTGTGCTTTGAAAATTGCCATAGTGTTTTAGGTAACAAGCTCAGCAGCAGCATGTTCAATGGATAGAGGTCTACAGATATAACTGTTGGTTAAAATCTAATGACATAATCACATAATTAATTGCATTGTAATATAATGCATTACATTTACATTCAGTTAACAAAGCTGTATTCACACTGTCAATTTTGTTTTAATATTTTTTCACCCAATTAAAGATATGAAAGGTTTCCCCTCTTCTTTCTACCAAAGGTGGTCTCAATAAAATCCATATTTTTGTGCTTGACCATACAGTGACATAGGCAGACTGTAACCAAGGCGACAAGGCCAGGCAGGCGCGGCTGAGCAGCTGTCACAGTGCTTTGAGTGTTCGTTGGTGGCAGAACCCAAAAAGCTACCAGTCACCACGTATCATCACCCAGCATCATCAGCAGTCAGGCACACCGGCCCCACTAGTCAGGTACAATAACAGAAGACGAAAGGAAAGCAGGCAGCGAAGGGAAAGACTGGAGTTAGCTTTTCAGGACCGATTACATTTCACCTTTCTCATATTCATCTTTCATATTTTCCAAACCAAATCAGGACAAAACCTAGCACGCCTACTGCTGTCATTGTCCTCCGCACTTCAGATTTCATATTTGTCCAATGGCTTTCACTTCCCCACACTATTTTTTCCATTTCTCATGAAGAATTCAGTGAGTCAAGCATGCTTAAAGGTACAGATTTCATTACTGTAACAGTGCTGACAGCTTTTCAAGCATTATTTATCACCTGTCACACAGTAAAATGCAGATGAAAGTCAGTTTTGTGCAGATAATAGCCTCTATTGTTCCCTCCTCTATTATTTTAACATTTCATATAAAAGCTAGACAAATGCTTCACTCTCATCTCTTTTTAGTCACTTCAGAGCCTGGGATTTTGTCTTGGTTTTGACAAGAGAGCGGTTGAAATGAAAAAGCACTGGGGTCTTTAAGGCCCCATGTTTGAGTGCCTTGCACTGTGACAAGCAATGTGGAGTCTTTCAACTAGAGTCTGTCCATTTCATCACATCCCGTCTCCAGAGCATAGCCTAACTGCAGCCTGACACACCACCACTTAGATACTCTAAACCTGTTAGCTTAAAGTTGGTCCTCCACCGACAAGGCGTTCGCACTTTGTACTGAAAATAGTTTCACAAAACAGCCTAAATGTGTTCATATTCTGAACCTGCTTCCTAAACAGATTCTCAACAGTGATGTATCATTCACGAACTCTTTTGGTGAGTTGCTGGGAACTGACTGTTTCTGAATTGTGTTTGTTGTTTTTTAATCGCAAATAGATTCTAAGATGCTCTTGCTGAGAATGTATCAGTGTGCTGTGGGCCTAATGGTGTTAATCATATGCAGTGTGACTCCGATTGAAATGCATCCACTGAAACTTCTTTAAAACATCTAACTCGTTTGCTAAGCTTAGCTTAACAATTTAGATTTATATCTATATATCTATCAAAAGTGCAGCAAGAATGGTGAGACCTGTTACTCTCACCTGTATTAAGCATAGTCAATATGGGTATATGGGCAATTATGCTGATTTTAATGATGCCCATTATGCATCTGGGCTTTTTTTTCTTGACACTAAAGCCATCTCAATAAAATTTTGACATTTTGAAAATATTTTTGAGCATAATCAGCTATTTGAAGCATCATCAGCCAGTTAAACCCCTCTGCCCCTGCCCAATGTGAGAGATTGTGCCTCCATCCGCTTCCCTCCTTATCATAGTGCATCTCTTCCACAGGAAAGCATCAAACATGTATGCATCAGTCCTGACGATGTAAAAGAATATGGGGCCAATCAGACCAGGCCACCTAATACCATTGGTCCATGGTCTGGTTCTGATGCTCACATAGCCTTTGTCAATCCTTTAGTGAAGACTGTTTTCAGACATTTTCTTAAATCTTTAAAAATTGTGTATAAACATTTCAGAATCAGAATCAGAATCAGAATCAGAAAACTTTATTTATCCCGAAGGAAATTGTTTGTGGTGACCGCCACATTACACAGACACAGACCAACACGAGACATCAGAATAATGCAAATTAAGAATAACAATAGAATAGGAATAAGAATAAGATTACTACTATACTGGGATAAATAAATCAGGTGTAATACAAGTCTGAATAAATCAAACAAAATAAAATAAACCCAGAAAATAAATTTGAGCATGTCGCAAATACACAATAGGCACATAAGTATTCACATATTATGCTATGACACTCAAAATTGAACTGTGCATCCACTAGTAGTAAATACATTTGACTGAACATGATTTGGAATGGCACACACTTGTCTATATAAGGGGTCTCGTTGACAGTTGAGAGCAGAAACCAAGCAATGTAGTCCAGGGAAATGTATAGAGAACTCTAAGACCACGCCTCACTAAATGGGACATGGCAGCCCGCTGGAATTTGCTAAAGAAAGCACATTCAGGATTTGCAGAGTTGGCTAACAGCAGTGTGAAGCATGCTGGTGGCAGCATCATGCTGAGGGGATTTTGTATGCAGCAGGGTAAGATGTCAGCAGCCAAATATAGATAAATTCGTCAAGAAAACCTGTTTCAGAGTTCTCTGGAACTCAGACTAGGGTGAAGATTCATCATCCAAAGTGATCAAAAGTACACAGCCAAGATAACAAAAGAAGTGGCTTCAGGAGCAGTATGTGAATGTCCGTGAGTGTCCAGCCTGAGTCCAGACTTGAATCCTATAGAACATCTCTGGAAAGACCTAAAAATGGCTGTTTTCTGCCGCTGCCCATCCATCATGACTGGGCCTAAGAGGATCTGCGGGGAAGAATGGGAAATAATCCCCAAAAACAGGTGTGCCGTACTTGTAAATGATACCTAAAAAGACTTGAAGCTGTGATTTCTTCAAAAAATATTAAGCCATAGGTGTAAATACTTATGAAAAACTGGATTAGCAAGCTTTGTGAAATAAAAAAGTGAACATCTTTCTAAAAACATTTTTTTGCCATGTCATTATGGGGCACTGTGTGTTGCTCTTTGAGGAAAACCTATCCTCAAATCTATTTTAGAAAAAGTTTGTAATGTAACAAAATGTGTAAGATGTAGAGAGGTGTGAATACTTTCTGGTGGCACTGTATTTTAAATATGAGAAATCAAAGTTATATGATGGTAGAATTAAATTTAAAGAATTAAGATTCAAAGAATGAGCCTCAGAACTGCAGTACTCAGTGACCTATCACAGAACATGAATCGTTTGTGAGAATATTGCCATTAGCTAGAACAGTTATATGAGGTAATTCTAGTTTATTCAATGGGAAATTGGCTTTTCAATGATAAATAACATGACGTGGCTTTGCCAAGTGAGGGTGGGTGGAGCTAATTCTTCATTAAATTTACATTTTGGAAAATACAGTTTGAAAGTGACTGTCAGTTGGTTGTTCTGGATGTTAGCCGTCTCTCTGGCTAGCTCTTCAGCAGAACTCCTGTTAAACGCTCCGTAAGCACTTTATCAAAAACGCTTGTTCTTTTGGTCTTTTTTCTGCTTTCTTGTTGTTTTGTTGTTCTGATTTCCCACCTCCCTTTTTCTTCCCGTTGAAAGAAAAGCACAGCCCTGACACTCATTAAAACAGAAAAGCAGGAACATCAAGCGCAGAAAAGCAAGGCTGTCTCCGTTCAACCTGCGGTCACAAAGCCGTCATGCAGCAGGAGCCGCACTAGTTAGCTTGTTAGCTCCCGCCAAAGAAATGCGCAGCTCCTGCCCCCCTCCTCCAACTCTTTTTTCCTCTTCATGTCTTCTCATCCACTCGAATACAATCAATTATGGATGAAATAAAGGAAAGGCTTTAATTTAGCAATTACTGGTCAAGAGAGGGGATATAGAAGGCACTATGAAGGAGGGCCATGTCCACTGCATTAGGCTCTCTATGAAGAACTGAAGTCTAATCTTTCATAGATTTCCGATGTCATAAATGCTAATATCTTATTTAGTACTTTAAGCATTTTTTAGATCAATTTTATTTGAAACACTTACTGTTGTCACTTCAGCCAAAAGAAGGGAACATTCTTGCGTTGAGGTAAATGGAGTGAGTAGAAGTGACATTCTTATCTGGTTACACTAGAACTAACAACAGGACTGGACGTATTTTGGGTTTATGTGTGTGTGTGTGTGTGTGTGTGTGTGTACGTGATGGGTACTTATCTCTCTTTCAGCTCTGAAACTGTTTTGGTTTAAATGGAGATAACACCACCACGTCACACCATCTCATCCCTCTCTCCTTGCCTCCTCCCTCCTTTCGTTTATTCTCCTATCCTCTCCATCAGCCTCATTCATAATTTATCTGTAGGGTCTTTTTTCTGCAGACACAATCATAGTGTGTGGCAGTGCGCACACACATATGCACTCTCTCCTGTTACTGCCTGCCTCTTTCCACACCAGCAGGAAATGACTATCAATACAGACAGGAAGTCAAAGCAAGCTGTGACCCTTAAGTGACACCTTCTACCTTCAAACACATTAAACACACACATGTGTGCGCGCACACGCACAAGTACCCTTTTAGACACACACATAAACACACGGTGAGAAAAAGTGATATTTTAAATCCCTTTCACACGCACACACAGGTTGAGGATGTCCTGGATATCAAATTGCCCTGAGCTTCAAGCTTCAATACATTAGTACACTATATTCTTGCTAGTCTAGCCTGGCAGAGTAAAGAAGGCCTCTGCAGGCAGATCACATGCAGCAATCTTGTGAGTGGAGAACTTGTGCAATTCTGTAAGTCTAGATGATGACAAGCTTTACCTGTATCATCAGACCCTAAGTCATTGGTATATTAGGTTGAAAGGCTAAAATCATTGATACAGCTTAAACAGTTTAGAAACACAGATATACACACATGCTCTCTCTCTGTCTCTCTGGAATAGTCTGCGTCCAGCTGGAATTCTGCGTTGGTCTTCACTAAAGCTGCTAAGCTAAATGGGTTTCATCCCAGTGGGGGTCGTTAGAGAACAGCATAAATTAAGAGTGTCCTGGGGCATGTGTGTGTGTGTGTGTGTGTTTCAGCCTCTGTGGTCTGCGGTGATTACAGGTTTCCGGTGGTTAACGAGAGAAGTGAGGGACTAATATTTATTTACAGTGCCCTGAGTCAGTGCTGGCTGGGGGATGTCATCAGTTAGCTCTGTGTCCTTTGGGGAGGGGACAACAAGCAGCATGACTTTCAGTGCTGTGTCTTAGTTGATCATGAAAATGGAAGTAAATTTATGTAATCAAATTTCCTTGTTCTAATATTCCTACTCTTATTGGAATCAGATGCACTTTTAAAGGTTTCTAAATAGTTCCTGACTTTAACATAGGAAAAAACTCTAATTGGTTCACAGCCTTTATGTTATAGTTCTTCAGACTCACATATCTCATTTACATAAATTATGCTTCAAAGTATATCTAATTAAAGCTTCTTCTGGAAACCAAGTTTAGTTTCTTTCTAGTCCACACTTAGAAGTGCTTTGACTTGTCAAAAACAGTTGGCGCCTGTATCTGTCTGTCAGTTCCTGAAGTACAACTTTAAGTAGAGGACAGTTTTACCATCAATTTATCATAGTTTAAACTTGGACTGGAATGGTTAAAAAAAGATTAAATAGATGCACTCAGGTTTCATTCTACATGTTTTCCATGCATACCCTCGACCCCCCCTCCCCTGCTTTGTTGCAGCAATCTCCCAACACGGGTTTCTGGGAGCGAGTTGCACGTCTTTCACCCATAAACGGACGGCTGCAAATGTGCTGTCTCAGCACAGGCTGCCTCACAGCAAACATCAAAATATCAATAACCTCTTATAGCATTAAGGAAAATGCCTAAATCTTACACGCTCTCCTGTTTTTTTCTCTCTGGCCTTTTTGCCAATATCTCTCAACCACTTCCACTTGGCACTGGCCTTGCTGGAGATTTTTACGTGCACATTAGGTATTCACTCTCTTGGCTTGTCTTATCTACAGCACTTATTTGAATATACAACATGACATAGATTTATAGAAGGAGATATGAAAAATGTTGAGAATGACAGTTATGAGCTCTCAAACAAGATACTGATTACCTGAAACATCTGACATCTGTCATTGTGTGATTACTGCAAGAATGCTTCGAGTGTTCATATAAAAAAACTAATCAAGTGAAGTATTTTACTACAGGACTGAGTCTTTTACATTTAGAATTGGCTTTGCATTGTGACGTATCTCTCTGTACCTTAACATGTTTCTATGAGTAATATTGTGTTTCTTTGTGAGCTAATTTTCTCATACTAATTTGTCTGTTATTGTCACATGAATGTATGAGGAGGTACTACCTAGGTGTAGCGTGGTGGATGAGTCCAGTCATGGAGACACACGAAAGAGCAGGTGAACCACACACTTCACTCTGAGAAGAGATTCCCACCAAGAAACCCTCGTTCTCACACACATGATGGCTGGCAAGTCTTATGCGACATGTCTCCTAATGTCTGGGTGCCGGATATCACCTGTTTCTTGTTTATACAACCTGAACATGAGTTCTTGACCTATGACGTCGAGCGTCCTAGTGCATGTGTCCGTAGCCCCGCCTCCAGGACCAGCTGGACCCAGATGGGAGGAAACCCAATGACGGTAGTCCCAGATGAGTGATGGATCCAGGGTGTGGCCCACAAGATACTGGGTGCCACTGTCTAGGAGGCGAGGCGGAGGGGGAGCAGGACCCTGGGAAGACAGAGGAGAAAAAAAACAGGTTTAAATTGGGACATGTGGAATACAGAATGAATGCTGAGTGAGGCAGGCATCTGGAGCTGGAAGGTGACAAGGTTAATGCGTTTTATGATTTTGTATGGTCCGTTGAAATGGGGGGGGGGGTGTTCTGGAAGTATCGCGGAGTCGGAAGTTCTGAGTGGAGAGATAGACCCTGTCACCTACACGGTACATGCGTCTCGGTGTGTGCCGGCTGCAGCGCTGCGGGGTGTAACGAAGGTTGGCGTGATGGTTACAGTGGTCCATCTAGACTGTGAATGGATCACTGCCACCCTGGAGCCAGTGACACCATTCCTCTAAAGCCCACTTCATGGAGAACAGCTAGCAATACCCTACTTCGTATCACTGCTCGGTGGGGTTTAATTTTCTAGAGAAGAAACTGCATGGATGCAGTTTCTGGTCTGGGCCTCGCTGCAAGACGAAGGCACCTATACCCACATCGGAGGCGTCAACCTCGACAACGAAGGATTTGGTGTCATTTGGATGACTGAGGATGGGTGTGGAGGTGAAATATTGGCAGAGGTCGTGGAATGCTTGGATGACAGTAGGGTTGAGAAAGAAGAATCCGGTGGTTGGTCTGGTAAGAGGTGCCGCCACTGCACTGAAATTAAAGATTGATCGCCGGTAGAAGTTGGCAAACCACAGAAAATGTTGTAGCTGCTTAAGTGTTCTGGGTAGGGGGCAGGAACGTACAGCCGCCAGCTTCTGAAGATCCATGGCCATGACCTGGAAGAGATGACAAACCCAAGGAACATCGTGGAGCGCTGGTGGAATGTGCATTTCTCCAACTTACATTACAGCTCGGACATGCTGAATGTGCTCCTCTTTAGTCTGGGAGTAGGTGAGGATGTCGTGTAGATATGCAAAACACCACCTGCCCAGCATGTCCCGTAGGACATCATTTATGAGGTTCTGAAAAGCAGCCGGACAGTTGCACAGGCCAAATGGCATAACCAAGGTCTCCTAATGGCCAGTGGTGGTTATGAATGCCGTCTTCCACTCCTCACACTCTCTGATGCTGACCAGGTTGTAAGCATTCCAGTTTGGTGAAGATGTAGGCACCAGAGAGGGTGTCCATGGTGGTGTTGATCAGAGGGAGTGGATGACATATTTTTATGGCGACGTTGTTGAGCCCCCGGTAGTCGACACAGGGGTGGAGGCCGTCGTCTTTCTTCTTTACGAAAAAGAATCCCGTGGCCATGGTGGAAGAAGAGGGACACAACATGCCATTGCAGAGGCCCTCCATAACATAATCCTCCATGGCCTTTTGTTTTTCCTTAGAGAGGGAGTACAGAAGGCCATAGGGGGGTACCACGTCTGGGTGGAGGTCAGTGGCGAGGTCATAGGGACAATAAGTAGGAATCTGGAACTCAAAGAGAAAAGAAAGTGTCACATTTGGTACTGGTTTCATCTCATTTGTCTGGCAGGGCTATGTGGGGAGTAATAGGACTGGGAGGGGGAAGAGGTGCGGGTTGGCTCACCGGCTGGGGAGCCGGCTCAGCAGGGCCGTCCACAGGAGCATGTCGCAGTGTCCAGCATTGTCCTTGTGCAGAGTCCAACATTCTCCACGTGTGGAGTCCAGTGTTCTCCGCATGAAAATTCGTGACCTCCTGCATCCGACCCACGATCTCAGCTGCCTGGTGAGTGAGGGCTTCCCAGATTCGGTAGAGATCCACTGGGCTCACTTTGGACCCAGACATTCTCTGTCATGCCGTGATGAGAATAACGGCGGTATAAATAAACAGCGTTACTAATGGCAATACTTTTTTCAGTAACGAGTAATCAAACCAATTCTTGTTTCCACCGTTACAATGCCGTTACTGTTACTGACAATAAAATGCGCGTTACTATAACTGAGAATACTGATGCGGTTTTCATGCGAGCGGCGTCTCTAAGGCATTTCTCTGTAATGTGTGTGTATGTGTGTGTGTTTGGGGCCAGAGCAGGACACATAACCAGTGATGATGATTGGTGTGTCTGTACACGTGGTGTAACTGAGAATGCGATGATTGGCTGAGATTTAGTACATTTCCATGGTTTGCCAATCAGGCACAGTAGGTGGTTCTACACGGGGGCAGCCAAGTATTTAAATATAATTTTTATAATCTCGACATGCGCTGGCTTGAAGAACGAAACTAACACTACGTGTGTTCTACACGAACTACTTAAAGCGCTACACGTGCGCTGACACACACATGCAACCCTCCACTCCGTCGGGGGAGGGTTGCATGTGTGTGTCAGCACGCGGGTAGCGCTTTACGTAGTTCGTGTAGAACACA
>JBBKCR010000101.1:10873186-10884315 GCA_037577295.1 Ladigesia roloffi | reverse complement strand
AGAGAGAGAGAGAGAGAGAAAGAAAGAAAGAGAGAGAGAAGAAGAAAGGGGTGGGGGGTGTTTCCAGGCGTGTTGAACAGCCTGCGGCTTTTTCCTCTAGGGCTCCTAACACACATTACCCACTTCACACAACACGGGTCACAGCAGCAGACTGAATGCCCCCCTGAGCAGCATGCAGGTCTACAGAGTGTATTTGATGTTATGTGGTTTTCAGATTCCCCCACTCTTTATTTGACTCCAGGGAAGAAAAGAGAGAAAAAAAACAGTCAAGTGTCAAACGGAATTCCTGAAGGGCCACAGTACACTTGTTCCAGTATACTTAACCCAGTGACATTGAAATAAACTACTTAAGACCATTTTTCCCCTTTTTTTTAATCAGCTGCTCTCTATATTGAGTGATCATTTCATGACGAATGGGCCAATAACAATGATTAACATTTCCTTTTTTGATTTTTTTTTTATTATAGTAATAGTTAAGAGCTTTAAAGCTTGGAATGGTTTCCCTTTGTCCTGTAAAATGACTGTTTGGGAGATTTTGAGGTTTTGTTATGACAGCGATGATATACACCATGTAATAATGACATGATACGGCTGCTTTGGTTTTGTATTGGCAGTTGTGGATGATATATGTTACACAGGAAGCTGTGAGATTTCTGCATCTGACCACAATATGATGAGCATATCATGGTCAGAAGCTGTAAACTCATATAGACCCTCTATCCCACAGATTCAATAACCACACCAACAAACAGCGTTTGCTTTCAGGCCAAACCAATATTTATGACAGGAACAAAGCCAGGCCACTCTGTGGGGCAACTAACAGTCTATTCAGGCAGAGGACTGTAATGATTACTGCAGTAATTTTAGAATAGTACAAATATTTGACGTGAAAATTCTTAACAATTTAGAGTTAGATGAATTTGGAGGGATAGAATCTTTTGTAGTCAGAGTGATTGAGAGTAGTTCAATATTTTTACCTGGGATCCTTCTTAGCATCAGCCCACTTTTAATGTTCTATGGAAAAGTTCTGTGATGTTACTGAGATATTACAATGTGTTACAAGGAAGTTGGGAGGCATAAAATAAGCCCATATGAGAGTAGAAAGAAAAAAAACAGCAGTATGATTCAAGTTCTCCAACAATAAGCATCCTTCACGATTTGTGAACAAATTCAGCCAAGGGCCTCTAAAAATACTTTAGAGAAGGGCTGCAAAGAGACGCAACCTTGGAAGCAAATGGGGGTATGTGTGTGGCAAGGCCGGTGATGAGAAGGGGCATTCAAAGACTTGGCAGTTCCAAAAACAAAAGAGAGGGGAAGACAAGATAGCTTAGAAAACAAAAGAGAAGCAGTATAAACAAACTGGGAGAGAGCGAGAGAGGCAGGGGAGAGAGCTGGGGGCGATGCTGAGATTTAAACCCATTCTGTCTATGGCTCCATTGGATAATGAGCTGACTAAGCAGACATACCAGAGAGAGACGGGTGGGGGGATTTCACTCAAATTTCGTCCTAAAATCTTACCATGATCTCTGCAGAGAGATATTTCTTTATGTTATTTGGTTCCAAATCGGCTAATCGTTTTGACAAAATGCCACTCTAATCTATTTCTTTCTTTTTCCTTCCAGATACATTTCTGCTTTTATACTTCTTCCATAAAATCCCGTTCCTCTGCCTCTGCTAGTTATACCTTTACCCTCTGTCCATCATCTTATTTGTACTGTCCACATTCATTATGACTTATCCTCAACCTCCCCTCCCCACTCATTCTTTGCATATTCCTCACAGTATAGCTTTCCCTTCATCCCTCTTTCACTCATATCGGTTTCACAGCCCTGTGTCCCACCTTACCACTCTATTGACCCTGTGACCCTTCTTATATCCAGACCCTTATCTCTCGCTTCGCATTCTCCCCCAAATGCTGGCCTCCTGGCCCCTTAAGTCTCACTCACTCTCTTTAAAATACCCTGTCTCTATATGGGGCAGGTCACAGTAAAACTACTGCGATTCTTTAAAAGGGAATTATAATCACTTCTGTGTAATAGTTTTATTTTCTAGTCTTAAAAAAATACAAATTTTTAATTATGAGAGTTAATTATTTGAGCTATTATAATCTTCAATTAATATAAGTTAGACTAATGGGTTTATTCAACTTGTATTCACTTTTAATTTAAATTTAAATTTTATGTATTCCTCAGACCATGGCTTGGGCTTTATAGTTATAATTGAATTGTTTTAAATACGTTCAAGCCATTAAAAAGCACAAAACAGCATTAACTAAAAGATTTCATTGGATTTTACATGAAATAAACAAAGTTGCGTTCAGTAAGTTAGATATTTAATCCGTGCCTCAGTGCTCAGTGGATGCAGGTTTGTTTTCGCGTCCTGTATTTTTTATTTAATTTTTTTTAGGCTGTAAACTTTTTCTTTTGCCATTTTTTTCAGCAGTAGCCAGGGGACAGTCTGCTGGGAAACCAGCAAGAGACCAATGAGGTTTGGCCCAGGAGAACTGGTGCCGGTCTGTATCACTGCCATGGTTGGTAAAAGATGGTACAGAGTGTTTAAAATATATATTTCAAGTAAATATTAGTCTTGTTAAAATGCACATGGTAAGGAAGCAAAGAATATTATTCATATGAACTGTGTAATTCCTTTCTCTTTTAATTAATCTGGAGAAGCAGTGGCTCGGACTATTTTCAAAGGTATAAAAACAAATTGAGGAAAATATGTCTGAGATTCTCTACAAGACAAATATCCTGGCATTCCCACATCTCTGGACAGCAATAGCAACGTTTGCTTTGTGTACAGTGCTCCCATCTGTCCAAAAGACCAAATTGCAGAATTGTTCTATTGTTGCTATCACCGGTTAGAGGTGTTTCAGTACAAACATCTATGAGTCACATGGGGGTTAAGGCCCTAAATCTTCACATGTTCAAATATAACACAATTACTATTCATGGCATCAGTAAATTACTTATTCTAAAATGCAGATTTCTCAGGTGACAGACATGTAATGATGGATTGCACAACTGAGTTGCATCCTCTATGCTTCAAGCTCTCCTGTTAATTAAACATGCTTATAATTGCAGTTTTTAAAACAGACACATGAAAAATATTAATGTGAATGAATTTTAATATATACTACGTAATTGGTAAATGCAGCAAAATAATGTGGCAAATATGCTGTAAGATGTGAAGCATTTAAAAAATAAATAAAAACCTTTGCTGCATTCAGCCACATAGTACACACATACACAGGACTGGCACATCTCTGTGAATATTAATCCTTTTCCGGGAGCTGACAAATAGTGTGAAGGTTAGATGGTGATATACAAACCATAAATAAATTAAGCCAAGGGAGAAAGAGAGTGTGTGATACAAGCACACATGCACACACACACATACACACTCAAGATGTATCCTCACTAAGAAGGCAGAGGAGAGTGGGTCTCTTCATTCCTGGATAGTTGCATTCATGAACTTTTTATGGGGTTCTTATGGAAAAATGAGGGGCATCCTCAGTTCCTCAGTGACCATTTCCCTCCATCTCTATTCTTCCTCAATTCAGATGGGGATATTTTGCCCCAGGGGCTCGAGGTGGGTACCAGGTCCAAAGAATATGATATTAAATTGCTGAGCTGGGAGACTGTTCATGATACCCATGTTTACACAGGGTTATCAACAGCACTGGGTCACACAGGAAACGCATTTCTACTTGCTTCATTATACATTGTCCTTTAATTTAGCATTAACTATATCATATTGTGATTCAATTTAGCATTTTGCTAAACTGTTTCTCTAGATTAATTGTAGACAATGTCACAAAGCAATATTTAAGACATACTCATGCTTTATTTTTCCATTATTATTTGATATACGTTCCAAAAACGTTCTTCATAAAAGGTGGGAATCTGATCTCATATATTTATCACATTTTGTTAAAATGTATGTGCTTTTTTACTTCTGTTCATATCCAGAAACCTGCAATCTGTGTTAAGGACCAGGCATTGGCTTGTCTGGAATAATCACTGCCTAACCCATAATATAATAATATGTCTGACATTATATTGTAAACATGTCTTACATTTTCTTACATAA
Organism: Ladigesia roloffi; assembly: GCA_037577295.1. Taxonomy (NCBI): domain Eukaryota; kingdom Metazoa; phylum Chordata; class Actinopteri; order Characiformes; family Alestidae; genus Ladigesia; species Ladigesia roloffi. Next base: position 10,880,223 of record JBBKCR010000101.1, on the reverse strand, counting down.
TAAACACATATAGTAGTATTATGCCTATTGGCTTTGTTTAACTGTGTGCAGAATAAGTGTGGCTGGGTACCCCTATGCATAGTCATAAATAGTGTTGCTGTTTGTTTGTTTGTTTGTCTGTATGTATGTATGCTTATGTGTTATTTATTTTATTCTGAGACTGGACAGCATTACCTCTGAATTATGGAGCAGTCCCCTTTCTCTCCCTCAGTGAAAAATAACATCTGTCCAGCAAATGGAAAGCTTAGTGTGTCTATATAATTTATGGTAAAAGCCTCCAGAGTATGACATAAAATATATATGGAGAAACACTGTAACAAAGAGAGCAAGAGAATGGGGCCAAGGGGATGTGGATATGAAAAAAAGAAATAATCAAATTTCTCAAAGAATTTTGTGAAACCATAAGGCATCAGGCACCAAGATATACATCTCTATACCAATCATGTGTAGCTGGTCTGTCTTGAGATCTAATTTGAATGGGTAATTTGATGGGTCTCTGTCCACTCCTAGCAAAATCAAGCATTTGTGACACATTCAAAGAAGAACATGATGCATTTTCTTCAAAACACAACAGCTGCACAGCCCAAGCTGAAAATATGACTCTGTTTAGATTAATGCTTTAATCTTTTACCCTTGAGCCACTATTCCTTTAAATGATTTCATCCAAGTGAAGATATGTATGAGCTATGGAAAAACACAGTAGGTTTCAGTCTATGGAACATGAAGACCCCGAACAGGGAATGTCAATGCCAATAGACTTTAAATTTTCAATAAATTTGAGTGTAAAAATGGTTGAATCTGAATAAGGAGAAATTATTGGTGCCATTATATAAAGAGTACAGCACATTGTAATGCATTATTAAAGCAGAGATAATTTCTACATTTTAAGTGTATGAAATTGGTATTTTTTATTTCAAAAATCAATAAACTAATAAGGTTTACAACTGACATAAGGGCTGATATAATACAATTGCAGAGAAAGTACATTGTAGAACAAGGAAAGGGTGCCATCTACTGGACGACAATGTGTTCCAGACACCCAATTTGTGGCACTTCATTGATCTAAAACTGACTGTAAAAGCAGTTGAATAGAATTTAAACAGGCAACCCCACATTTTTGTTGATTTTCTTAGGGAAGATAATGTAAAATCGGCAAAACCTGCTTACATCTGGCACATCATTTTCATTTGTGCAATACTGCACAATTATTTATTTCCTAAAGAGAATATAAAAAAATAAATTGAAATGTAGAAAGGTTTTGGCACAAATCGAGTCAACTCATTGTATTTCTTGTGAGGGATCAGAGTTTATCTGAAAAATCTAAAGGAAAATAAAGTGATATACTGCAGGACTGTACAGTGTTGTCAAGATACTTTATTTGTCACGTGCATAGTCATGCACACAATGTCAAGTTATCATAATGATTACACCCAACTAATGTCATCTTGACATTCCAAAAACCGAGTGACACATTATGACAACAGTCATAAACATCAATAATGTGTCATGAATGTGCATGACATGTGTCATGTCATTCCTGTGATGGCTACATGTCACCCGTATGGTGACCCCTTCAAATAGTGTTACAGATATTTCAGTTGTTGTCAAGTCATATATTCATTTGAAATGGTCAATAATACTCTACACACTGCTGGGTAATTTAAAGAGCTTTAACCTGGATTTCTTGCTGCAAACATTTTCTTGCCTTTAGGAATGAGGAGTCATAGAGAAGGGAAACTCTGAAGTTCTGGTACATTTGTATGTGGATGATCCTTCTATTTTACATTTCTTATTTTAACTTTCATCAATGTAACATGCTGTCAGGCTCCACAGTTTATTAAAATAAAAGTGAATTTATGCCACATAGCCCAAACTTTTCACATGGTTCCATCAATTTATTTTTTCATTTCTCTGTAACATTTCCAAATAAGCAAGTTCGTTGTTTAGATGTTCAGAGTATGCTTGATCAGCTTAAGGCAAATATTGAAAAAAGAAATCTGCACAACCTTTCTGTTCATTTGTCACTAATTTTTAAACTTTTAGATGTTTGTTCAGATGTCTCACAAATAAACATGCCAAAGCCTGTTGTGTCATCTATCCTTATTCCTGTACAGTCTTGTCATCTATTTTTATTTTCTCAGATGGATGGGACATTCTCTGTTTAAGAAAACATTAAATAAAATTTACATATCTTCCTAAATTAATGGATGGATTATGTTCAAATCAGTAAACACTTTCTTGGAAAATAAGATATATAGTGTATGGGAAATGTATTGGGACACACCTGTTTTTCAGGGCTTGGGCTTATAGCCTTATTTAAAGTGAAATTCAACCTTAATGCTTCAGCATACAAAGACATTTTGGACATGTCCATGCTTCCAACTTTGTGGACACAGTTTGGGGAAGAACCTTTTCTAATCCAGCATGACTGTGCCTTAGTGCACAAAGCAAGGTCTTTAAAGACATGGCTGGATGAGATCGGAGTGGAAGAACTTGATGCGCCTGCACAGATCGCTGTCCTCAACCCCATCCAACACCTATGAGATGAACTGGAAAGGATCTCATACATACTCTATAGAAAGACTGGACACAAAATCACACTGAAACAAAATCTTGTGGAAAGTCTTCCAAGAAGAGTGGAAACTGTTATAGCTACAAATGGGATCAGCACCATATTAAAGTCTATGATATATAGCGCCATTATGGTCAGACAACCCGATATTTTGGTCCATATGTATATTTACTCTCCAAATAACTTCTACTGGGAAACAATATCTTAAAAGAACAGAGGAGCTTAATGCTTCAGTCACATCTTTTTTTATATCTATCTATACTTTCAAGTGTTTCATAAAGGCAACATATAATTAGCAGGCAATAACTATCATGTTCACAAAGGATTTTCCTGTACTCTCTAAAGATGTAATGTTGTAATTATGGGATAAACGAGTCTGACTAGAGACACTAAAGCCTGCTGTCATGAAGAATTTATATATACAAATGGTGTTGCATATCCCTGGGATATCCATAAAAAATGAGAAACAATTCATATTTCCAAAATTGATTTTTCTGTGGCACCACACCAAACAAACATTAACATTCTGTGCAAACAGGTAAATATGTTGCTGTGTTGCTTGGACTCTCCAAGCAACACAACTAGAGACTGCTTCAAGAAAAAAAATAAAATATGTAATCAGTCTTGATTCCTTCATACCTGTCAGGCCTGGTGTCTGTGATGGTTACTACCTTTGTAACCTACAGAACTGCAAAGTAACTTCTAAGTACTTCCAGGAAATCTCTTAGGAAAAAGAGCTTCCATTCCTTTAGGCTCTCCCTTTGGGATTCTTATGGTCTGCTATAAAATAACAAACCAAGTCAGGGTTTTGGCTGCATTGTGTTAGAAATTTTCTCACCAATGTAACAGTGGCAAAATGTTATTTGTGCTTGAGTATGAATTGACATTACTTAAATCTTAAAATGTTCCTTGAATAAGTTACATAAATATAACTACCCAGCTCTAAATGTGACTAGTGTATGTAATGTTTATAGCTTTATTTAATTTTACTTTAATTATTAATAATCAAATACATTTTTATGTTAAGTGCTTAAATATTAATAGTCAGAAATGTATTAATTTTCTTTCTGCTGCCACTTTTTTATTCACCTGTGAACTACATTATTACGTGACTTCCTTATAGGCATTCCTCAGTCTTTTCAGTCGGTAACATCTTCTCATAACATGTTATCATAAATAAACACAGATAGCAAGCTTGATAGGCACTGTTGATTGTGAAATAGGCAGTCCTGGAAGAATGAAAGCATTGTAATTTTGATTACTTTGAGTTGTTTTTAATTTAATCTAAGTTCATTTTCGGGGTTGAGCCGCAAAAACCAAATCCTCAAAAGCAGGATTTGGAAAATATCTCACTCATGCTCTCTAACCTCTAAATTCCTATTGGAGTCTCAGGTAGCCAGAAGCTATTGCGAGGTCAATTAGACACCAAGCCACTCCAGGGCACACACACGCCATTTTCTTATACACTCACATACTGACACCCACGGTTGATTTAGAATACACAATTCATGTGGATGTCTTTGTACTGTCGGACAAACCATAGACCCAGGAGGAAACCCACACCACCAGGAGAAGAACAAACAAACTCCACACAAACAAGACCAGGACCCAGATCCAAACCCCCAACCCTGGATGTGTAAAGCAATAGCACCTATTGCAGCACCATGGGACCTGAAAATTATTTCTTATAATATAAATAAATTTAGGGGTTTTTCATATTGTCCTGAGGCAAAATGCTACACAGTAAAACAGTAACCCTCAAGATAACCCTCAAGATTGGTCCCCCTCCGTTGCCTCCCTACAGGCGGATCCTGTTCACTGCTGAAGCCTTCAAAGAAAAATGAAAAATCTAACTGCAGACCATATCAAAAAATATACACACATGCTAACTATATCATTCTGTAAAATTATCATTTGAAATAGAACAAATACCTCCAAAATAGTGAACAAACCAAAAACATTACTTCAATCAATGGAAACTAATGCAGTATAAACAGAAGCACCCGCTTAAATTATGACTGCTTTTTTTCCTAATCATCAGACACTTGACACAAAACTTAACTTCAATGATTCACCTGAAAAATAAAAATGTTTCCAAAGTAGACTGAACAAATGGTTAAAATATTCATGTGAGAAGAGGAGATAAACACAGAAATGATTAATTATTTAAAATGTATCGCCATTTTTTGATTATTTTGTAATAGTATACTTGAATGAAACAGATGTAACACAAAAGACATAAACATATAACAGATGTAGCATGTATTATAACTGCAATGAAACTAACCTGTGGTATGCCCACAGTGCAACACAAGACACAACAGTATTGCACAGCGTGTCCTGTGGACTGCTGCAGGTGAAACCTTTCAGTTCATTCAAAGTGTTGCCAAGCTCTGTGCAATAGATCCACAAGCAAAATTAAAGAAGACTCTGGTAACAGGCTACAGCTTGTAACAGATATTAGAGCATCTTTGGATGCCTGCTAAAGTCAAAACAATACAATAAAATCTAATTAATTAAAATAGATAAAACAGGATTTCATGTTTGCATAAAATGGGAAAACAATGTGCTTCCAGTTCTAATTCACACTACATATATTGTCTTTTCTGTAACTAAAATACCTGAAGCACTCTTGGTTCATCAGATCTATCACTGCCAAAGGTATTTTTTCATGCCAAATAAACCAACTGAAACCAGTGATGGCTGTCCAGCAAAGTCCAAATAAAAGCTTTCTTGAATGACAAATGTGAATGCTGAGATGATTTACAATAATTCACAAATATAGAATTCATCAGTTCTTATGAAATTTCCAAAAGGATGGTTAACTACACAGTTTTTTTACTGTTATATATAATTTGATAGGACACTGAGCTACTAGTTTTTACAGTATAACATGCTAACACCGCAATCAAGACTTAACAATATAACTGGCATCAGCATGACGGTAACAACAGTTTTCCAATTATTACACAGATAAGACTTCAGGACAAATTGAGTGCTCTGAATCTCATTCAGGGCTTTTTTATGCTCAAATTCAGCCTCCAGATTTCAAACCCTGCTCTAAGTATACCTCACCTTTTCCTCACCCTAAACAACAATCGGTGACAGTATTTTAAATAAATGCATGAAAGGACAGATATGTGTCCTTTTTTGGCTATACTTAGTTTACATTATTACAGGTTTGTCCAGAAGTATTCCAAAAAAGAAAACAAAAAAGTCAATCAGTTAAAAAAATGTTAAAAATGATGTTTGCAGACATTTGTTTGTGCAAGATCCAAGCCAAACTATCTTTTTTTCAGATGGTCAGCCTTACCCAGACTAATTCACCCACACACAAATAGTTTTAGTTGTATTTCTTTTACTCCCAGTGAACAATTCTTCTAGAGAGAATTCCTGTTTGAACCATTTAAAACACATTTTGAGCTGATGTGTATTTCAGTGTCTTCACTATTCAGATTAGCAGGTTACTAGGTGTTGTCATTTTGAAAGAAGGTCATAGAAAATTAGAAACAAAGTACAGAAATGTTCTCTCACTTAGTTTAAGTAAGCATAGCAGGTTTTATCTGAAAATGTATCCAATATTAAAATGCTATACAGTAAGTCATTTTATTACAAAAAATTGTTTTAGAAATTATAATAAAAACATTCTAACCAGGAATGTTGCCACTGCAATTATCAGTATTGCAGCAGGAAAGTAAACCAAAGAAATATTCCACTCCAATTCTAGCTGAGTAGATTATGACCAAAGCATCTGCATTTAGCATCGAACCTTATGTCTATTGCAGGGAAGAAAGTGCAACTATGGTAAAACTCTCCCCAGATCCTTTAAGAAGAAATATGAAAATTGTTCCAGCACAAGTATAATAGTTCCAAAAGATTCTAAAGATTTAAATTTAAAGATTACCTACCTGCCACAATAACATTAGCTCTGTAAGTAGCACACGGTTCACCTGTACCACACTGACTGGACTATATTGTACTTCACTGATCAGAACTAATTGAACATTGGAGGAAGTGCTGTGTCCAGACTGAGAAAAGAGCAAATCCAAAAAATGAGTGAATATTAGAATTATGTTATTCCTTTTGCATTTGTAAACCATGACCTGTGATCTGTGTATATCATTGTGCCCTACAATTCCCATTTATTATGTTGTTATTTATTATGTCATTGTTAGATTTGTATGTCTGATGTGTAGGGGTTTATTAATAATTAAATATTAATATTCGGCCCCTACTACTAATAATTAGTGATGGCGACGAGACCGCCTTTGCCGAGACCGAGTCAAGACTGAGTCTTTGAAGGGTCGAGACCAAGTCGATACAGAGACCATTGGTTTTCAAATGCAGTCGAGTCTGAGTCAAGACCGAGTCTTTCAGGAATCGAGACCGAGTCGAGACCAAGACCAGAAAAACAAGTCAGTTTTAATAGCCGTGATTTAATATCACCCCAGTTAATAATGAACAG
>JBBKCR010000101.1:10860128-10873086 GCA_037577295.1 Ladigesia roloffi | reverse complement strand
TAATATATTATAATTATACCTATATATAAGCACCAAGAAATCTATGTTTTTTCACATTTTTGTTTTGTTTTTTTTGTTTTTTTCGTTTGTTAAATCACATTATATCATCAATTTAATGTGGTAGTTGCACCTGCTTTCTCGCCACAAGCTGGTCTAAACGAGGCAGGCACGCTGACCAGAGCTTGTGTTTTTCCGTGGCTGTCTTAGAGCTTGTCCCGACTCCCCCGAGCCCGTGCATCTTGTGTCCAAACCCAGACCGGCCCGACTCATTAACTGTAATTATCGGCCCATTACTCAACTGTGGGTGTGTTCATCAACTCACACTCTCGAGCTCCGAGCCACTCAAATGCTGGATCACGGCCAGGACCCGGGGATAGTAGCAGGAAATATCAGGCCGACCCGACCCGCATTTACAATGGAAATCAAATATAATTGATAAACATTTACAACTGTTAACTTGGTGCAGAAATTGCATTTTGTTTCACATGTTAGTGGAAGTAAATAACATTATAGCAGTGATAAAAGGATTTACAACATTTACAAGCAAAATAAGCAAGCTTCTTATGAATGTGTTATATGTTTTAAATCTTTCAGGGTTGTCATTAAAACTAAATTATATTTAACTAGAAAAAAGAGTGAAACATGTCACCTAGTGTGGTATATGTATTCAAGTATGAATTTATTTTTTGTATTAGTAATCCAAGCTGAGCTTGGGGGTTTCCACTCAATCCTAGAAAATGCAAGAAAAACATTGCTGCTAAAAAACATCAGATTAAATTAGAGAATAACTCATGCACATATTGTACATGAAATAAGGAGTAAAGAGCTAAAGAGCCCCAAACATGTCTGGGCTGTTATGGGAGGAGCATGTTGTAGATTTCCAAAATCAACTTTCAGTATTATTTTAAAAAATGCTAAGCAGTTGCTGAGCACTCCCTCCTCAAGTATTTGGTTCATCATGTTTGTCTATTGTCTATTGTTATCCATTAATCAAACAGAAAAAATCCTCAACAGTAAATTATCTGATTTCACAGCCTTCACTACCTCATCCCAGGTCTGCAATAATTGGCCAAATGCCCTCGACTCCCCACATGCTCCTCCCTATCCTAGCGCAACTGCTGTTCAAAGGTCTGACAGACCTTGTTGTTCCTGTTGCTGTGAACAAGAGACTCTCAAGATATTCTTCCAGCAAAATCTATCACTATTGACTTTTAACTGTGCCAACTCTGTTAGCGATAAATGAACAATCTGTCCAACAGTGATTAAGCTGAACGCAAAGACCTTCTTTTGTTAGTTTTTCTTCTATGTTTCCTCTTCTCTCGAGAGAGAGATTTACCAGAGAAGGATGTGCTCCCCGTGGTTCCTGGTGATATTTCTTCCTTACTTCTGTCACCCTTGGCTTGGTCACTAGGGACTTGGACCTGGATTCTTTTTTGCTTTGAGACAACATTGGTTGTAAAAAGAGTTATATTACTAATAAAATAATATATATCCAAATTAAATTGTTTGAAATTTTACATTACAGTTTAATAATGCAAGGTATTATCATTAGCCCCACATTTAGATAATAGCTTTAATAGCTATGATTGTAAGCCACTAAGCATATATCTTTCCTCAGTGTTTCGGTTTAAGTGCAAGTTTTTAATCCAACTGAGCTGCGGGTTGTAAGAAAGTTGCCCTTATGACCATACTGTTCTAAGTTTGAGTCCCACGATTGTCAATAACACAACTCTTGCGCTGGAAACCATCACACATTGCCCATGATTGCTGGGTCACTGGATGCCCACTGCTTCACTTTGATGAATGGATTAAATGCAGAGAAATAATTTCACACCGTGTGCTGTGACAATAAAGTTACATACTGATATTGCATTTAAATGTGTTTTATGAAGTTATTATCTGGATCATATGTATTGATAAGAAGACTTTTGTAGATATCCTTAAGTTCTTGCGATGGAATAGCTAATTTACTTACATTAAATTGCAACAGCAAATTTTGTGGTAGCCATTGATGATTATTCTGAACCTTAAAACTCTAAAACTCACAAACTACAGAAGAATTGCAATTATGCACATGAGACAGAACTGTACCAGTGATGTTGGGACTGATGTGCTAATTTATTCTGCATTTAGCATTGTGACCAGATCTACAGCACCTGAGTGCCAGTTGCTAACAGTATAGCACTCTCACACTTTACTGGTAAAGGCTGGAGTTTGACATTGACGTGAGATTGTATCAGTGTATCTGAGAGTGAATGTGAAACAAAGCAAGAAAATTAGCCTAATGGTCATTCATACTAAGATTATCTTCCAATATAATCTTAATATCTGAATTTTTATAAATGTGGGAGAGATAAGCAGCTTTAATTATTTAAGCAGCTTTAATAAGCATGGTCTGTAAGATACACTGATACTTTTTTTAAATCCTTTGATCTATTTTGTATTTTGCCAATCTTTTCTGTTTATAATCACAGTCTAACATTCAGAGAAGTCCCATACCTTGTTTACATGTACACTGAATGCACTTGATCCAAGGAGTGCAACACATCTCCTTTTACCAATACCAATGCTCTTTCAGATCAACCTGAGAACCTCAGCATTTCAAGGTTATCTGCAGCTGAGGATTTTTAAAGCTCAGAATATTACATTAATGTTGGAACTGAATTCAAAAGGTATGCACAAGATTTGTACAACCTTATACCATGGGGATACATTTGGAGGTGTCATTATCCACAGCGGAACACTACTCTAAAATATACACAATTGATTTAAGAAAAAATGTGAGGAAAGCAGGTCCTTTTAGGCATTATAAAAACTAAATCGGCAAAAATGTTAATGCTTCCAAACCAACTTTAAATTTTGATTATACTGTTTATTTTCCGATAATTGCAAAACCAAAAAAAAGAACATTGAGCTGGTTTATTAAATTCCAAAGCACAGATCTTCAGATCTTGTCCATATTTAGACTTACATAAGACACCAGTGATATATATATAATTCTGATGGGCCAAAATCAGGTCTTCTGAGTACCTGATTATACTAGAATATTTGAGCCTGACTTTTTCTGTCTGCTGAATCAACATATATGGGGAAGTTATCCTTGCATTTATCTCCAGTCATTCTTTACCCTTGTTTTGTTTATTCTAAACTCATCTTAATACTGTACTCCTGTGCTCCATTTCTAATATCTTGGACTTAACCATTACCTGACAACAGTCATATTGGAAGACATAATGCTGATCATCAGGTTATAGCTGGAGAGGCTTATATAATACAGAAGGGAATAAAAAAATCAATACAGCAAAGTGCAATATAAAATAAATATAGTGTGTATCTTATAGACTCTGTAATAACATTCATGTATAATGCTCTCTACTTGACAAAAATATAACAATGCTTGAAAAGAGGACAAGACATGTAACAATGTACCATGCTTAATCCACATGAAGTTAAGAGCTTGAAGGTAGCTGTGCTTCAGGGCAACTGAGGAAATCGATCTGTCGCTTAGCAGAGTTCAGGGAAGCTTTATGGATTGAAGTCCAGGTCTGATAGGCCAGTTTGTCTGATTGAGGCAAAGGGTGATTGCAGGTATTGTTGCCCCAAAGAGGACAGTTGTACTCTCTGCAGCCTCAGATAAGGTCTGTGGTGTGTGAGGTACTCGCATTTTCAGCGTGGGTCTTCAGCAGGTCGACTATTTCAGTGTGAGAGGCCTTGACAGCCACAGACAGAGCAGTATGTCCCTCCTGTACAAACAAAAAAACATTACAGAAGGCACTAACATGCATAATCTGACACAATCAGTTTGTAATTATAAGTAAATCATAAGTCACTTGTTGACTCTATGGGCCTGGAACAAAAATTAATGGAGAATTATATATGTTTTAATCTGATTGGGTAGAATGCACTGAGCAGATATCCCTTAAAACATTGCTGGGAAAAAACATATAATAAATAGAAAGTTTTCATGATTTTTTCCCAAATAATTAAGGTAGTCAGGATTCTATTGGATAACAATAGAATAGAAAATAATATATTTTAGGTTATTGCAATACACAGGAATGTACAGAGCAGCTTTGTAGATGCTTGTAATTTGCAGCTCTGTAGATGCTTAAAAGGTATATATAAATAAAATGTAAAACAATTATAATCAAGATCTCTGCAGGGAATTATAAATCTAAATTCAACAGGTTAAACATTCTGCACAGGGTGTAGTTGTGAGCATTCAGGTTGATGTTTTTGAGAACCACTGGATGGAGTAGAGCTTTATTCAGCACAAAATGTGAAATTTGAAATGTCCCTAAGAAATTAAAGTAAAAGGGGAACTACAGACATGACGGCAAGGTCTATAAGACCAAGAAAATTCTCGAATACAACTACTTGTACGCAGACCAGCAATTCAAACACCACCACATGACAGCAAAGGACCCACACCAGTAGTCCCACTTGTGGGACTAATAAAGGTTTATCTTAACTCTCTCATCTTAAAATGTTAGAGGAAATTTCAGCTGCTAAGTTAGACGTGGTCCACTGTTCTGCTGTGCAGCATTGCTTGCACAAACATAATAATTATGGAGGATCTTTAGAAGGACTACCTGCAATTTAAAGTAAAACATGTGCTCTGGAAAAAACAAAACTCTCTGGCCACAATGAGTAAACAGGAACATTCGATGAAAGAAAGTATGTCAGTGGATCTTAAAAATTCTGTGATAGACAATTGTGTCAAAACTGCATTTAAAATGACACTTTTATAAACTAAATATCAATCTATATTTACATGAAAAATGCAGTAAACTACTCAATTACCATTATATATAATAGTGACAACCCAACAATATAATCTTGGGTTTACCTATTTTTCTAATGATACAGTGATACAGGCCATAGGATGGCATAGATGGACGTTAGGGGGCTCCACCACTTCATTCTTAAATACAATTTATGGACAAAAATATTGGGACACACTTGTTTTTCAGGGACTAGGCCTCTTTTGTCTACTGAATCATAACAAAAAATTTTGGACAATGCCATGCCTCCAAATTGTTTGACACATTTTGGAGAAGAAACTTCTCTATTCCAGCATGACAGTTCAGGTAGGACAGACTTGACTGGCCCGTACAAAACCCTGACATTGGAAAGCCTTCCAAGAAGATTGGAAGTTTTACAACAGCAAAGGGGGGGCAAACTTAAAGTCTATGTATCTGAATGCAGTGTCATTAAAGTCCCTGTTGGTGTAATAGTCAAGCATCCCTATAATTTTGTCTATATTGTGTAAGTTTTACTAAAAGAAAGGGAAATTAAAATCTAATATTGCTTTTTATGGCATTGCATTGTAAATTGAATTTACATTTCAATTGCATTTTATTTATTCCTCGTTCCTCCATGTTAACAACTGTAGAGGAGTCTATCTGTGAAGTGCATCTCTGTTTGTGTGTCTCTGAGTTTGTTCACTCTCACCTTATCTGTAAGGCTAGTGTCACACTCTGGCGTTTCCAGTAGCATTTTGGCTATTTCAGTGTGACCATGCTCGCCCGCACACATCAGGGCAGTGGAGCCATCTTGGTCTTGTATGTTCACCTCAGCTTTGCAGCCAAGAAGAACCTGCACCATTGCTGTGCGGCCGTGACTTACTGCCAGCATCAGTGCTGTCTGGCCTGACTACAGGAAGATAAAGTGCCACAGATGAGCAAAACATGAAGAGAGTACACAGGTTCATCAAGATAACAACCAGGACTGACAGTTTATTCACCCACAGCACTGGCTGTACAGTGAACCCTACAGCCCTCAGCAGATTTAATCCAAGACCTTGCTATGCACTGCAAGCGTACACTAAAAGTAGTAGTGTCTCAAACATGGGCAGCACCACCATTCAACTAGAGACACGTCCCCCTCACATTTACTAACTATTTGTTTGGACCCCGGCTTTTAACAAATAATTAGTTCACCAGCTCTGTTGAATCTTGAATCTTTCACAAAAGAATCCACTCCACTTAATCGATAGAGGAACACACAGCACTGGAAATGTGAGCAGCCTGTCTGAAGATTCACTTCATTTACACTTGGTGAGTTTCCAGTGGTTTGTGTTCTTCTATCAATTAAGTGAATTGGATTCTTTCATGAAAGATTCAAGATTCAACTGGTGTTTCCAAACACCCCCACCCTCTAAAATTATGAGATTTGGACGCACGCAGCAACCCTGCCCCCACACAAATCCCGCCCCCACATGTCCCCTTGGTCTCAAAGAAAAAAGAACTAGTTGACCATTTTTAAATTAATGTTTTTTGTGTTTTGTTATTGCACTTACGAGTTAATTGTGGAAGACTGGTCTCTTTTACTTTATTAAACTTATGTGAGCATTGATTTCACACTATATAACTACAAGTTGTATAAGTTATAATACAATTTAAGACCCAAAATGTAATGATTTAAAAGACAGGACACTTCCAAAAATTCTGTAAATTGTCATTTTATAATGTGCATTATGAAAACTTTTTATCTAGGTGGACATGAAAGCTGTATGATGTTGTATCAGGACCATAAAGTGGGAAGCGGGGTACAGTGGGGACCTTTTTCATCATGACATAATAAAAGACTTGTTGCCTTTAAAGCATAAGTATGGTGTTTGTAAATGAGTTGGCTGCCAGTTGATGTTGTGTTGATGTGGTGGTAATTATGGTTTGTGCATAACCTTCGTTTCTTTTGTGTAGGAGAATGTTTTTCTTATTATTAATAATAATAAAATTAATGATAATAATAATAATGGCACAGGATGGTTAAAATCACGTTGTTAGGATAGTGATTAAGAGAGAGATTACAACCAGTCTGAATTAACAGAGCTAAATCTGGTGTGTTCTTAGAGCACAGGATGTTGTCTTGCTGTGTGTACCTGGCTGGCCTGATCATTGATGTTGCCCAAACTCAGTAGCTGTTGGGCTACCTCCATGTCCTCTGGCCCTTCTGCTGCAGTCAGGGCTGCCAGCATTATCGCAGTGTAGCCCGCCTTGTTCTGATGATTCACCTCACACAAACCTTAAAAACCAAATACAATCAAATATCTTTTTATTTTCATTTTCATCAAATTAGCAGAAGTGTTACTTGTATGGATCGCATGATCAATTAAATTATGTTTTTGAAATAACTATATACAACGTCTTTATTTCTAATTAAATATACATATTTTAAAACTGTATAATTATGTTTAATTGTATTGGGGATAATTGTTACACATTTTACTTTCTGCCAAAACATTGTATAGTCAGAATTTACTTTCGGAACACAATTATGTGTCAGGTACATATAGACATACACACTGGTAGAATATATTCTCTTCAAAAGATAAAGGCTGTCAAATTCACCTTGTGCAGATGTGACAACCAACACCATAGGTTCTCACATCATATGGGGTTGGTTGTCCCTGTGTTATTCTGATATAAAAAAATAAAAAATATAGGCATGTTTAAAATTATTTGATTTTTTTATTTTCAATTAAATATCAAACGAAACAGATCTTGTTTGTATAAATACGACAAATAAGTTTAACCTTCATAAGGTCTTCGGGTCTGTGGAACCAGGTATCAGTTTTTAGTTTAAGAAAAATTATAAAAATAATTATTTTTCAAACTGAGATTCATTGGCCTTGGCTTATTTTCTGTGAGGAACATAAATCAGAAAACATTCACATCTACTTTTACTACTATGAAATCTGAAGAAACTCAATTTCTCCTCAAACTGAAGTTCAAACAAGCAGCATAACTCATGCAAAAAAAGAGCACAGGGGCAACTAGACTGTATAATTCATAACTCAGACCTAAAGAAAGGATGATTATTAATTAACATTCACCAATCACTATCCACCTCAGAGTCACAGTTCTGACGAACATAAACTTTGCAGTATTTGTGGAGCCCACCTCACATGATGCACTGTAAAATGTGTGACAACCAACCCCCCAAAAATGTGAAAACCTACCCCGACTGACATTTTTAGCTATTTTGGGGTCTAGTCCAAACACATGTATTAGCGTAGCTAAGACAAAACGGAAGTAAATCTCTTTATACTTTAAAAAGGTAATAATTATTTTACTGTCAACTCACAGTGTAATGAGTAAAAAGAAAAAGATTCCTCAAAATTACATTTTGCAAATGAAAAACAAAGTTTCTCACCTCTAGGTTATGCTGCATTCACCTCCACTGTCACACTAATTATGAACATTTCTGTGTTAACGGTTTTAATCAGCACCTTCTAATGGCTGAGATATGTGTCAACCTACCCATGTGACAACCAACCCCACTCTCCCCTAATTTAAATTTTAAACTTCATATAATTAGAAAAAACTAACTGTATGAGATCTTGACATATGAGATTAACAAAATCAGGCTCACCTGTATCCAAAAGCAGCTTGACCACTGGGAAATTAGAGTGGGAAACACTGTAGTGTAAGGCCATGTTGCCATTGCCATCAGCCAGGTTAACTATATAGCGCAAAAGAGTGGGGGTTTGGTTCCCAACCTCCCTCAGGTACAGAGTGACTGTTTCTGCTTGGGAGTCCTTCTGACTTGACACGCGAAACCACTCCTGATAGAGTATCATCAGAACCTGCCTCTAAAGGTGGTAAACAGGAGAAATCATGAGACCACAACATCAGGCATCAATGCATGGTGTAAATGGGAGTGACTATTATAGCAAGAGAAAGCAAATTAACCAAATAAAAGTATTTGCACTATATGGACAAAAGTATTGTGAGAGTTGAATATTACACCATCAGATATTTTAATTATATTGCGTTCAAATATATAGAATTGAAAATGGATTTGGACCCCTTTGCAGCTATAGCAGCCCATACTATTCTTGTAAGGCTTTCCAAAAGATTTTGGAGTTTCTGTGGGAATCTGGCCCATTCCTTCTGTCGAGCATTTATTAGGTAGTGCAGTCATTTTGAACGAGAAGACTTGGCTCATGATCTCTGTTCCAGTCCTTCCTAAAGGTGCTGGGTGGTCAGGGCTCTGTGCAGGTCAGTCAATTTGCTTGCGTCCTGGGACAAAGATTATTCTCCAAACTGTGTCCAAAATTTGGAACCATGGCATTGTCCAAAATGTCTTGGTATGTTGAAGCATTAAGATTGCTCTGCACTTAGTAAGGCATAAGGAGACATAGCCCAAACCCTGAAAAACAGGGGTGTCCCAATGCTTTTGTCTATATACTTGTTTTTTATATATAGTGTATAGCATATATTGTGTATAGGATGCAAAGATTTAACACCCCATGTTAACACATCTTCAACAAAACAAGCATTTGTATCAGATATTTATGCTTCTTAAAAAATAGATTATAAACGAAATGAAGTATATATCCCTGCATGTCTTACCATCTCTTTGTTTGGGGAAGAGACCTCGGCCATTCTGTCCTTCAGGTAGTGACAAGCAGCCATAAAGTTTTTATCAACAAATTCACTGCAAGAGCACATTAAAAAATCAGCAAAAGGTTTGATTTTCTACACAAACACTATATGTGCATTCTTGTATTCTTAGACTTTGACTACACAGTCATGGCCACAAGCTGAAAAATAAAGGATTATGTTTAATATCCATAAATATTAAACTTGGAAATGGCAAATGGCCCGATGTAGTCAAAGCTTACTGAAAAGCTTAAGGTCATGCATACTCAGAAACATTCATTCATTCCACTAAGAAACAGATTTACTGTAGACTTGAGACTACAGAAATCCTGTTTGAAATCAATTCAAATAAACAAGAAGTGCAAAATAAAAGTATATGGTAGCTTTGTTTGTAGAGCACCTAATTCAGGAGTTCCTCTTCAAACAATTTTTACCAACATACTTAATGACACATGGAGTCCTTAATCACTCAACATATCCTAGTTCATCACATTATGCCTGTTTAAAACAACCTGCAGTTTCACTAATAATGTAAGGCATCCATGCCATCATCATCTCTCACGCAGACACAATGAAAGGTTTAATTGTCTGGAGGTCAGACCAGCTGAGCATGTTCTCATGGAACCGCCCAGTGGTGGGGTTTAATGAGCCTGTCCATTAACACTGTCTGCCTTCACTTTTGGGCTTATGAAAAAGTATAAGCCTAATCAGTGTAATATTGATATGGTAAACTGACAATATTCAAATGGGTGATTTTAGGTTCTATGAAGTGTTGACAAACTTGTGCATAAGAGTTGTTTCATTGAAAAAACTGGAACAATGTTCCTGATTGCGCAATTACACGTATCAAAATATTTTAAAATTATATCAGCAAAGGGCAAAATACACACAACTGTTTTATAAGATGTAAATTCTATAAGCAGTGTAGACCTATTTGCCATTTTAACTTAGTATAACAACTTGTGACTGCATCTGCAATGTGAAATGTGTAGATTTCATAATATACACCCCTGAGCCACTTCTGTCACATTCATTGTCTTCTTTATCTGCCCCACTGACCATATATATGTGCTTTGTAGTTTACTGTTACATACTAAAGCCCATCTGTTTCTCTGCAGCATTTGCTGCCCCCATTTACCATGTTCATCAATGGTTCATAAGTGAGCAGGTGTTAAATAGGTAAATGTTTCATTATCATAGTACAGACATTGACAATATAGACATTTGAGTTCAAACTCAGTTCAATGTCACAGCAGGGCTGAGAATAGACGAACAACTAAAAATATCCAGCCCAGAGTATCTTGTGGTCAGAAACTGACCATTGATGAAAGACTAGAAAGAGCCAACACTAAACATCAGGAGGACTACTATCAGTAACTAAATGTGTATCTGAAAGGTGGGCCATCAGGTTAGATGAATATAATAAAGTGGACAGTGTTTAAAAGCTCTACTAGAACTGCTGTTTGCCATTCATTCTGTGCAACACAGCCACTAACATACCAGCCATACAACCTGCTGACTGGTGGCCCTGTGAAGGTGCTGATCGTTTACGAAAAAGATAATGAATAATGTATTGGAACTACAGTTTCAAAGCAACTATATGTTAAGTAGAGCTGATAAAAAAGACAACAAGTGTCAAAACGTAAGCTCGTCACGTTGTGTAATGTTTTCTAGATTTTTGTGAGGACTGAAATTATTTATTGGTTACTGCTTACTAGAGTACTTATAGAGGCTACTAAAAGTAAAAAAAATAATAATTTTCAGAAACCTAAAGAGAAAACATATCATAATCCTGCTTTGCACTTCCCTCCATTGAATCTAAGAGTCTTCTTTCCACTCTTCCCCATTTATTTTAATAGACCTTTCTCATTTTCTTGAAACTGATTTCAGTTTTCTGTGATGTGCCATTTAACTGTTTTATCCAAAACCACTGGCAAACTATGCTTAGATAGCTGGACTAGGATTATTTGGACTAATCGTATCTCTTACTAGACCTTGAAATAAGGATTATCTGGACCCGTTTTTTCCACCTCTTCTTGTCCACCTGGCCCCTCTGTCTCACCTGACAGGCTGCTCCTCCTGGGGACCAATACTGGCCTGTGGCTCTTTAGGCTCCTCAGAGCTGTCTAACCCCTCAGCCTGAGCTTCATCAGCTTGCTCCCCAGTAGCAGCAGCCACCTCCTGGGCCGCTCCACTCTCCTTCTCCTCCCCCTGCTCCTCTGGTTCGGAGCTATCCACCTCCTCCTCCTCCTGCCTCTCGTCCTCCTTCTCCTCCCCACTGGACTCCTCACTGGAGGTGGTCTCATAGCTGGACAACAAAACATCCTAAGTCATGGAAGTTTATTTTTTTAAAGACAAACTGGAGTTATATGTGACTCTCAGATAATCATTAAAACCACCAGCTAGAGAGAAGTTACAGAACAAAAAATGTAATGAAATAAAACATTAGAATAGAATAATAGAAAACAATCAAATAATCAAATAATAAAAATGAAATAATTAAAAAGCTCCATGTCTGTGTATGTATTCTGTAAACTGTATTCTGTAAAAAAAAAAAGTAGGCCTCAGGCATTCATTTATTTGAAAGCAAATACTCTGCTGTGAAAGGGCAAATGGAGTGGGCGGTGTTAGTGAGAGGTACATCCTGCGAATGGTCCCTGTGGTCATCCTGACTAAAGAAGGCCTCTCATTCATTAATGACTTCCTGATTACCAGGAAACATGCAACCACTATAATTAAACACAGCTGAAGCTCTGTAGGTTCATGCATACAGTGTGTTTCATTTTGATTGGATTAATTCCAGATCAAAATTGAAGAAAACCGCAAACGCCATAAAGTAGAGATGTCGAGTTACAGCTCAGTATTAAACAGCCTTTCATCATTTTAATGATCAAAATGAGCAGGCTGATTTGGGGCAATGTATCAGTGCTGTAGTTCTCCAACTTATAATCACAATTTCACTTTCACTCTTTAAAAACATAAAGTGTGAGCAATGTCGTAGAAGAACCAGAAATTCTATGTAATAGTCATACACAATTACTTACTGCAGCTTTTAGGTGAGACCATAAAATAATAATCTTATTAATCCTTCACTCAAATAACTGTATTTATCTTGTCCCTGCAGTGAAAGAGGGAGGCTCTCAGACTAAGTGAGCTGGAGTTATCTAAATTTAAATGTGGTATGTTGCTTGGTTGCTCAGATCATCACCATGTGCTAAAATGTTTTTAATAACTGGCTGTCATTTTTAACAACAGCACTGTCAAGATGTTCTTAGGATAATAATAGCTGAGCCTGCATGGGCGCAAACAAGCCAAATTTGTCACCATTCGGCCATAAGTCGTGGCAAAACCTGCAGGTTTCAAGCCACCAACATATCATCCTACATGGGCAAAGAAAAGTAACTACAAAAGAAAATGTGCGAAAC
The DNA here is from genome assembly GCA_037577295.1 of Ladigesia roloffi. Lineage (NCBI taxonomy): Eukaryota > Metazoa > Chordata > Actinopteri > Characiformes > Alestidae > Ladigesia > Ladigesia roloffi. The sequence goes on along the minus strand of JBBKCR010000101.1, from coordinate 10,860,272 downwards.
AGCTTCACAGGTCTGTTATTTTCCAGTCATGCATATACAGAAGGTATACAAATGACAATGCAAATTTACATTTACGGCATTTAGCAGACACTTTTTATCCAAAGCGACTTCCATTCCCTAACTACAGGGGACAGTCTCCCTGGA
>JBBKCR010000101.1:10847076-10856808 GCA_037577295.1 Ladigesia roloffi | reverse complement strand
GGTGCTGGGGGTAGGATTCAAACCCAGGACCTCATGGTCCAGAGGCAAGTACCCTAACCACTGAGCTACCTCCACCCTCCACAAACTTTTGCATACACCTATATGCAAAAGTTTAGGCTTGCCAGGTCAAATGAGGTTTTGTTGATATTCTAAGTGAAAATAAAATGCACATCCTTTACAGAGAGCACACTTTTGCACATGTCAATCCAGTTTATTTTTTAATAATACTGTTCCCTTACTGAATACCGCTGGGTTCAAAAAAGACCCCACCACCTCTTTCACCTCCTGCCCTACCAGGCATAAAATTGTTTGCTAATTTTCTGAAATGGAACGGAGTAAGCCGAATTAGTTAATTTTCCACTGTGTTATATGATTCTGTCATTCCAAATAAAGCTTAAACAAGCATATAAAATGCATTTTTGTTCAATCTTAATGTACAACTGTATTTATTGATTTATTTTTGTGTATTTTAACCAGAAACAATATTTCTATGAAGGTATTGGCTTATATTGCCTAACAGAAATCAGAGTTTCATGTTTTTTAAATATTGCGATAGTTTGGGCTGACTTCTGCAGAGGAATACCTATAAGAAAATGTCAGTATTCAGAAGGTCACAAAATGTCTGGTATGACTAGGGTTAATAGTTCAAAAGAAATTATTGAATTAAAACTGGCAGAAACATTGACATTTAGGTTAGAGTGTGTGTTAAACTGAAAAACATTTACCCATGGGCAGTCTGGTCTTAGCATACCACTGTATCAGTCAATATCATTTAATTTATATATACTACTACATGATAAGCTGATAGCAACAGAACTGTTGTTGCAATTACTACTTCCTTCCTCTGTAGGGCAGCATAACCCATGATATTTCTTTTTATCTGCAAAAGGCCATCAATCCCTACCCCGGATCTGTATTTTAAAAGCCTACATATTCAACTCATATATTCCAGTGGTTACAGGTCGAAACCCAGATGTTCTCTCATGAAGCTGTTAAAACAATCTGAGCTAGAGCAGAGTGGGGCCAGACAAAGGGAGACTGGCCTTAGCTGACACAGGCACTCATTTCTGATCAGACAGTGGGGTGGGCCAACTGTGTGCTCTGTTCCGTCAGGGTAATTATCTAAGTGCTGAGGGCTGGGTGAACACAGCTGAGCTAGAGCCAACAGCACCGCCAGCCTGCATCCATCACTCCTCACACACTCCATCACAGAGAGAGGACTTTGTTCTCACAGAGGTTTCACTACTTCTCACTCACATTTCACCAACATCAGGCGTAAATGCCAACAGCAAACAAAGCAAACAGCCCAGATGCTGCCTGAGCACTGTGTTGATGGATGGACCAGAAAGAGGCACACAGAGAGCAGTGTTAATAAAACACAGACATAGTTCTGAGGGCTGATTCTCAAATGAAAGCATGCGGCAAAGAATAAAAAAGCAGTTTGTTCACTTTTTACGCATTATTGAACATGATTTTGCAGAAATGCATTCTGAAATCATTAGCAAGTTTGGCAGCAGGTTTTGAATGAACAGGCCAGCAGTATGACAGGTTCTGTTTACTCTAGAGAAGACATGCATGTATGTGTATCTTTACAGTCACATCTATTGTAACTGACACATTTTGCCACCAGTGCTGTACTCAGAATTTAAAATGGTCTTGGCCTGTAGGCAGTGTTTCTTAGCCCCCTTCATGAAAGGCCTGTTGTGACAATAGGGCAGGTGCTGCCTGCATATTTTGTGCAATCACCGAGGCCTCAGAAATGTACCATTGTAATCCTTTGTAAAGTTTAATGGCTATTTTATTTCCAGTCTGAAATGTAGAGACCCCAGATTAGCACAATGATGGTAAACTATTTTTATTCAGTGTGGTAGAATGTACCATTTAGTGCATTTTTTGTCAGCTGCAAATCAGACACATTCTGCCAATATGAACCTGACAGACGAGCCTAAATAATTTATACTGTGTGCTTGGTGAAACACAAAAGTCATGTCTCATGCATATGCACACGTGTGGCTGATTACACATTCCACACAGAGACAGAGACATGAGTTTAAAAACATGTTAAAATAATGATTTCAATAGGTAAATGGAATGTTTAAACTCTCTGGATCCGACAGACTGGAGTCAGAAGAATATGCTGTTATGTGGCTTTAATTTGTATGCACAGTTTTGAGTTAAGATTCACAAACTCTGTTTTCCTACTCTGCTTTCGAGAAGACCGTAAACTTTGAAAACCTAACTGGGAAATTTCTGATTTATGAAAACTCTGCATAAAATATGGATGTCTACAATCAACCCTTTGCATTTTGTTCTTTTCTTTCCAAGGAAAATGTTATTACAGATGCTTTGCATTAGTGTATGATAGTCTGATCTACATTAATTGCCAATCTTATTTATATCAAGCAAGCTTGCTTAGACTAGTGGGCTAAAATCAATTATTACACACATTAGCAAAAACTGTAACACTGCTAATATATATTAAAGTAAAATGGAGAACACTCTCATTGCAGTAGTTATGACATTAAGTCAGGTAAATTAAAAGCACTGAGTTTCTGAGAAATATCTGACCCAGCCATGCAATCAAACTAGTCAGAGCTTGTAATTGCCCAATCCGACTTGTCATGAAGGCAGTATCTCCTGAAGAATGTAAACATGGGTAAGAGCTACATTCAGTATTACCACTATTCCTTTGTCACTGAAACTTTATTTTGATGACAACTTCTAGTTATGAGACCCTGGGCTAATGAGCACAGCACAATTCGACTTGTAAGCTATAGCTTTTGCAAACTAGCCTTTTAGTAAACCATTAAATGTAGGTGTATTGTGAGCACATATTGCTGTTAAGAAATACAAATGCTCAAATACACTCTGCTGACTTTTGAAAGATAATTTCACCTGAAAAGGAATGACAATGTTGGAATGATTTGTTTAAAACAATTGGCACTAGCTTTGGCATCTTGTTTTCTACCAGTCTGCTGCATTAAGGTCAATTGAGTTACTTACAATTCTATATCAAGATATTAACATAGAAGTTTCCTAGTAGTTACTGCATGGCTCATGTAAGAATGCAATGTGTGCTTAATAATAAAAACAGAATAATTAGGCTGGATTGTACAGGCATAAAGCTATTAATTCAAAGCTTTCACACAAGCTTACCCCTATTGTCTTTGGGTTGACTTTGACAGTATACAATGGGAAATATCATAATAAGGGCAGAATCAGATTATGCATTAAACAATATAATTAGCAGACTTTTGGACTTTTGAGCACAACAGTGGTTTCAAAACTGTGTAGCTTTAAACGTACTGACCATAAAGGGCATGGAAGCCTAATAGATACAGCTATAGGCAAGATATCACATGATGAAGCGATCATTTTCACTAAAATGCAGTAAATTTTAGTCATTTATGTTGTGACTAAAATTACAGATGATGACAGGACTAAAATGACAATGTATTTTAGCACTGGTACTGATAATGGATGACAAAATTACAGAAAGGGAGAAAAAGGCCAAACAGGGTGTTATTAGAGGAGGTCAGACAATCACGGTTATAACATTCAATTAAATGCACTTATTATAAGTCATTTTTATGTGTACAGTAATCATACATAGTAAAATTAGCAAACCACACAGCCTTGGAAGATTAGTACCAAGTGATCTTAATATCTTACTAAAACATAAAGAAAATATAAAGTGAAACATCTGTACTACTTTTAAAGATGGTAACTGTAGGCAAAGTGTGTAAAGCATAACATTTTGCCACAGGCATTGTACAGATAATGACAAAAAGAAAATATTTTACCCTCCGTTTACACCAACAAACTTGAGGTTTTTTTTGACCCCTCCATTCCCCTGCTTGTCAGGATAGTCATTCTTCTTCATTATGGATTTGAGGCCTGTGGAGGGGAAGAGTAGTCAGACATGGGGCTTTCAGCCAGCCCTGCTAATCCTGTTGATCCTACCAGGGAGTGTACATGTGAACCCACTTAGGGGGTCAAAATATATTTGGTTGTGATGTCACTATTCCGATTCCTTCAGTACCAGTATACTGACAGAATCCAGTATGAACAACTGGTATCTGTAATGGTAGAGTTCCAGAGAGTAGAATTTATCCATAATGTAGTATACCAAACTGTAGCAGCACCATCGACAGAAAGGCCTTATAAAATGAGAACACTTTATTCTAAACTTTTTCAGTCTGGTTTCATAAAGGAAAATAATAATGTCCAAATATATCGATGCAATGTATGAGAAATGTATAGATCGCTGTTGATTATTTTCCTATATATTCAACAAAGTGTAGAATTACTAGATGCCTGGTTGCCATAGCAGATGCAGCATCTGGGTGAAATTATGACTCAACATTACCAAACAGACAATTTGGGCGGCACTCCAATGTGACTGACCACATGCATTCTGCAGGACATAATGAATTCTATTTGAACAACAATACTAAAGAATAAAAGAAACAGAATGCTTTTATACAATCATAAATGATGCTGTTAAATTGAATATACTGTTCACGTGTAGAGAGATTAATTGAGAAAGTTAAAAGATTGTGGTAAAACAAGTGCAGGCATATGCCAATATTTATGAGACCACAACCTTTTGTAGGTATTGTAATTTAATCCAGATGCTTTGAAAAATTTCACCATGCTATAACAAACCATAAACCATCCTAGTACACAGAATGCAAATTTCCATCAGCACAGTGCTTAGTGCTGTGATGCATCATGGATTTTCCACAGCAAACAGAATAAAAACTATTTTATGTTTCAAATGGATTGCTAAGCATAGAGCAAAGTCATATCAGATAGTTGTATAGTGCTATGTATTCATTTGTAACAGTTCCGGACATAAAGAGGTTCGAAAAGAATAATAGCTAAACAAACATCACATACCTCAGGCCAATTAAAAAAGATGTATTTATTTAACTATAAAGATTTTGTTTTCATTTCTGTATAGTGCATAAGTTAATTATTAACAAAACATATATCTCAACATATAGTTAGGCATCCAGAGCTTCTCTTCCTCGAAGTTCACAAAAATGGTAATAAAACAGTTTATAACCAAAAAGCGAAAGATTAGATTTTTCATTTATAATTAATTTTCTTAAAAACCAGACACCAAGTGCTCCTTATCTATCGTGCTTGATCTAAGCAGTCATTGTTATCAGAGTAGCTGGCCCTGGGGAAGTTACATTTGGGCTTTCACTGATTTCTGCTGAGAAGTGAAGAATTATTAATCACCGATCTGCATCACTGTGTACAGAATGTTGTTGCTACTGTAAGAAAATCTTGTTCATCTGACAGGGAAATTTCACAAGAGTATGTGAAACGTTAGGTGTGATCTCAGACGTACCCTCCCTTAAAGCCTTTGACTTTGGCTGTTGGAAAGATGCTAGATGTTAAATATTAGAGGATAATGTATTGTTACCACATTTTCCACATTCTACTGTTTCTCTTTAATAATGCAGATGTTTGTAAAAAGAATTACATTCATGTCAAGCATTAAAGAAGTTAAAATGTCAGATTTCATAGGAAGTTGACTAGTGTATTGTGCAATTATGAATTGATTGCAGCTTTAATAAGAAAGGTGAAGCCTTGCTACCAGAAACACATTGGATAGGTTTCTTTACACGAAAACAGAAATGCACATAAAACCGTACAAATACACTACTTGTAAAGATGACTTGAAATATTCCTGCAGTTCTTTGAGTGAAAAAACCCACAGCCAAAATGTGCCTGTGTGTTTGTGTAAAATGGACTATACCTGATTGCTTTGCTGCGCTTCCTTTTTGAACAGGAGAATAGAAGGCTGAGAGGGCACTGAGGGATCCTCTGAGATGACTCTGGATGGAGCTGATCTTTGAGACTGGCTGTTTCTGTGAACCTTCCCCTTTTCCTTCTTGACTCCCACTGCCCAGACTGGCCCACTGCTCATTAAGAAGTCCCTGGATACGATTGACAACCTGGCCTATGGCGGCAGGTGATGTTGCGGTTTCAGCTGCCCGCTGAGGCGGAGTGTCTTGCCTTTGCGCTTGCTTTTGGTCTTGCTGAGATTGTCCTGTGCTTGTTTCTCCTTTGGGGCTCTCTGTTAACACATTTTCCACATTCACACACTCCACCAACTCATTCTCCTCAGCCAAAGACTCGACAACTATATTCTCCTCGGCTACAGTCTCAACTGTTTCAATTTCACTTTCAGCCTTTTCTACTATAACATATTCTTCAGCAACATCAGCCTCAATGATGATACTTTCACTCATGTCCTCTTGCACCATTTCATTTTTGTCTGTGCTGTTTCTGACTTCAGCATTCTGCCCATCTGCTATTGGCTCAGATGTATCTATATGTACAATATCACTTGGACTCATTGAGACATCAGTCTCAACTGCCTGGTCACATGTAGCAACTTCCACTCCCACGACTTTCTCAGTTGTCATCACATGTGCTGACACCTGCATATCTCGAGTCTGGACTATGGTTGTTTGAGTGCTGGAGCACATTTGGTGTGTCTCTTTGGGACCATCATCAGGTTGAAGTTCAGCATCTGTCAATACTGCTTTTTCAGAAACAGTTTTGCTATCTGTACTGACTGATGCATCACAAGTAACCATGAGCTTAGGCTGTGGTGGAACTGCTGCCTTTTGCTCTAGGCTGACTGCAATGGTCTCTTTTACTTTTTCACTAAGATCCTGAATTGTTTCATCTTTGAATCTGTTCTCCTCTATCTGCACTTTCAGTAAGGAATCTGTCTTTTCTAGCTCACTGCTGGCCTGGCTTAATCTCTCCTCCAGATTTTTGACTTTGAGTTGTAATTCTTGGATAATGAAAGACTCTTGTTCGATTGTCGCAGAGCTCCATTTTCCTTGTGCAACATCTGATCCTTCAGTGGCTTCAGTTTCCTCAGTTTCCCCTTGGACCGCTGTGCATTCAGCTGTATCTCCTTGTTCTTCTGTTGCCAAAGCCAGTTTTGATAGCTCTGACTGTTTATCTTCTATGGAAGTGTCTGGTGTTTGCTCTTGCTTTTCCAGCCCTTGTTCTGGTATTTCAGACTCATGTTCAGATTCTTCCAATGGATGCTCTGATTCTTCTGAATCAGTAGGGCTCTCCACTTTTTCGATTCGGATCACTGGAACAGAGACCACAGCTGTTACAGGCTTTTCCTCTGGCATTGTAGTTTCTCCAGCTGCCTGCCACGCAAGGTCTTGTGCCACTGAGTCTTGTCCTTCCACCTGTGGTTCTGAAGCTGACTCCTCTAGTGGATTTTTTTCTTTATTGTCAACTACAGTGTACTGGAGATGGGATGGGACTTCTTGCTGCTGTATTGCTACATCACTGCTAGCTTGGAATAGAGGTTGGGGTTCTTCACTTGATTTCACCATTCTCTCAGACTGGGCTTGGATCCTCTGAAGCAGTTGTTCCTTCTCTTCTCTAAGTGAAGTAATCTGAGCTTTCAGTTCAGGTATGGTCCGGACCTGCTCTTCAAGCTCACGCACTCGTTTCAGGGCTGCTGTTATCTGTTGATGCAGGCTGGACCTGTCCTGGGGAATGCTTCCTCTTCTATCGTTACCATCTGTAGGACGAAAAAGTCTCTCAGTTGAGCCATTTTGGGGCTGAGGGCTCTGCTCATCAGCAGAGTCCGAGGCTTTCCTGTGTGGGACATTCACAGGCATGCTGGATGCCCGGAACAAGTGTGGCCTTATATTAAGTCCCAGCTGCTGCTCTTTGTATGAGGTCTGAATAGGGACATCATCTGCAGGTTTGGGGGATGAGAGGTAGCCACTGCTTTGAAACTTGGACTGACCAGCAGTAGAGCTTCCACTACTACCACCAGCACTGGCATCTCTAGCTCTGAATTCAAAAAGTTGCTGAACCTCAGTAACACGTGACTTGGGCTTGGACCCTAAGGTAGACGTGTTGGCCCATGTGTCTTTGGCAGCAGGTCTTGCACCATGTCCTGGAAGGCTGAAGTTGCGTGGCAGTGTGCTGTATTTTGGACCTCGGTTCTTTCGCTGTATGTGCACCCTCTTAATGGTGTTTCCCTTCTCGATGTCATCTACATATTTTAAGAAGTCCAGATCAAGATGGAATCCATAGGGTGTCTCCACCGAATAGGGCAGCTGTTTTCGCTGTCCCCCACTCTCAGAAGTCTTGGAGGGAAAGCCATTTGCTGAAACACAAATCACAACCAACCAGAGTTACTATTAGCTGCTTGTCATCTGGATATATACAAAGTCTGCTGAACATATGAGGCAATTGAAATAAAACAAGAACAAAGCTAAATATGTTACAAAAATGGATTTGGATGTCACTAGATGCAAACAGTTTTGTTTGATCATACCTATTCAAAATATGGAAAGCTAATATGATCTGAAAATCTAATATAAAATATAGAAAATACAAACGTATAAAAATAATTAGAAAAGGTTTCGCTTACCACTTTTCTTGTCCATCATTTGTGTTTTCCAGTGTCATGGACACTTTGTTGTCTATAAATGACAGCAGGCTGTGAACAGACAAAATACACATATATCACAAAGTATCTACAAACATTTGATCATCAAAAACATGCAGTTTCATTCGGAGTGCATTATTATGCTAAACAGCAATAAAACAAAAGTAAAGAACTTTTTCAAATATATAAGATATCAGCTATTCTTTCCAGATTTTGAGTACCCCATACTATCATTTAAAAAGAGCAATGTTCAAAGACATAAATACACTGCAACAGTGAGCAAAGCACAATGACCTACTAGAGACCATTGGGGTGCAAATCTGTTTTATTGATCCCAGATGGGGATGGAAAGAAACTACATCAGAATTTACGCATAGTTGAAACAGGCAATGGAAAACACTTTTCAGATATTTGAAGACCTTATCCAAGATAAATATATGTTTTAGATCCTCTTGATTCTACTCAGGAGTTTTGCTTGCTTAGTCAGACATTGCTGCATATGAATGAAGGGACAGTTAAACAAAGAAAATAGTACCCAACAATAATAATGCAAAAATAAATGGGGCAGCTGGTGGCATATTGTTTCGGCTCTAACCCTTACAATCAGAAATTTGTGGGCTTGAATTCTAACACTGCTAGTGACAACACTGTGGTATCCTTGAGCAAGATAATGTCTCCAAACCCTGCTCCCCATGCACCCCTCGTTGGTGGCAGCCTCCTGCTTTACTTGGTGAAGGAATTAAACATTGAGGAAAAAGTTCACATTGTTCAAACTGTGTGCTGTGGTGTATTCATGCATAAGACCACCTTAACTTGCTTTAAATTTCATGCAAATGATATCTGACCCAGAACCGAATGTTTATGGCTGCAGCTATTATATAGAAGAAGTGCATAGTAATTAACCAATATTTGCAACTTTATGAAAAAAATTTCTTAGCCTTGTCAAGTAACTGGTTACTCTGAGCTTGATTCCTGCTGAATGATCAGATCACATCAGTAATGAAAACTGTAGCTGATTATGTAAAGTGCATTGCAATTGTTTATGCTGGATGCCGTGTTGACAGCAAATCCATTAGGGTCTTTAATATGGAATTGTTTTGTCTAATGATAAATGAAATGTGAACCCTCAACAAGTAAATATCTCTCTTGTAAATTCTACATGAGAGTAACCATGGTGAAAATCCTGAGGGCATGTTTGTGAATCTTAACTACATCCTGAGTTCTTGAGACAGGGATTTAGCCAGATGTGGCATATGGGACTGATTTCGATC
>JBBKCR010000101.1:10803247-10830833 GCA_037577295.1 Ladigesia roloffi | reverse complement strand
GCAAACTGTTGTAATTCCTACACCGTTCACCTGATTTGGATGTAAATACCTCAAATAAAAGCTGACAGTCTGCAGTTTAAGCACATCTTGTTTGTTTCATTTGATATCCATTGTGGTGATGTATAGAGCAAAAAATATTAACATTGTGTCGATGTCCCAATATTTATGGACCTGAATGTATGTTATGGCAAAGCTAACGCTACCTGAAAATGTTTAGTAGGATGGTGTAATGCACATTATTTGAAACACTGGCACTATGGTTATATCTGTGCAATACTTCTTACGTCATCAATATCGAAAAACAAAACAAAGTAGTGATTCTTTACTTTATTTTATAATATATTATTTATAGTGTAAACAGCACAAAATTATTCCTCTACAGTTAACCCACTCACCACATGTAGTGGCGGGTAGCCATGGACACAGTGCCCTGGGGAGCAGTGTGTGGGGATGGGATCATGCACAAAGGTACCTCATAGGAGTCACTAGCAGTCTTGGGATTTGAACAAAAGACTTTCGGATTGCAGGGCGAACGCCCTATCCACTAGGCCATAATGTAATACATGAAAATGTCTTCATGTGTTGAGATATTTTTGTCATACTCACAGCTGTTCCTGACAAAGTAGAACTGAGTGGTTTCCCAGTCCCTCAGCAGGTATTTTAGTTCAAAAAACCCTAAAAGTGAAAACCACAGCATTCCCAGATGGTAAGCAAATAAGACATGTGCTTTAGCAATGCAGCCAAACAAACAGAGCAGTCCATCACCAGTGCAGTGTTTAGTCTCCAGGGTGCCAGTTATCTCCATTTCTGGAATGTCTAAATCATAAACTGTACCATAAACTGTGTTTCATGATGGCCAGCCTAAGCATCTAATGAAGTTTCTTTGTGTGCTGTCAGTGGGAATCCGTGAAGTGCTCCCCATCCCTGCATACCAAAACACTTGACACGACAAGCCCTGTCAACACAAGAGTTACAAACCTGATTGTTTCCCTATCAAACGCCATTGAAGGAGAAACCAATGGTGGGCACACTATTTTTGATCTTTTCTTTTTTTGTCCTCACACTGTCTAGGCATTTTGAAGTGTACCCAATGTGCTCCCACAGCTTGTCTTGTTGTTTCCTTAATTGCTCATATGAAGAACAAATTTAAAGACTGGCCCCGGTATCCAAATGACTTCATCTATTGTTCCCATTTCTGTATGCTGAGAAATGTTCTTCAACAGGAAACAAAAGACAAGGGATCGCCCCCACAGACCCTCGCATGACCCCCTATGAGACGTCACATTCCCTGCTATAACAGAGACCCCCCTTAGTCAGTAAGTGCTTTAGCGCCCACAGCACTGCCACCAACGAGGGTCAAGACTTTCATTTCGATTCCAAGACAATGGAATATAAAACTGCCGTTGTTCACATCCTAACATATCCAATGTAATTAACAATGGATGAACATATTGTGCCAATCTTTGGTCATCTACAGTTTTTCCATAATGTCAGTGTTTCCACTGAAGGCCCAATACAGCGATCCACTGTGCTTGGGTAACAGGGATTGTCGTTATTGTCGCTCCAATAACAATGAAATCCACATGATATCTTACAGGAGCACAGACCCATCCGGTCTTTCCTCTCACAGCGCTAAGGCTTTCAACAAAAGGGAAGGATACACATGTCTAAATCCACAATAATGAAAATACTAGTTAACACAAAGCTTCTTCAAAAGCTTGTTGCACAGGTTACCCGATTTCCTGCACTTTTGAGTGTATTCCCAGCTGTGTCAATTCAGTTCCAGGAGTACTAATATACTAATAAACTGTGCGGAGAAAAGTACCTTAAATATGTAAGACAGGAGTACTCCAGGACTGAGAATCACTGGATTAGGGTCATGTAGACCATGCATACCAATATTAAGGACTAGAAAAGTGAAAACAAATATACAGGTTCATCATCTGTGTATTCAAGCAGCCTTGATGAACAGAACATCCACATGTCAAAAGATGTCTTCAGCCAAGATGCAACAACAAGAAGTAAGTACGTTTGAACAAACAGTTTACAAAGTCTTTGTTAAATAATATTTTACTTTTTTAATGTAACCACTGATGACAATAAATCTCTGCAAATCCAAGGCAGAATGTGCAAATAAGTCTGCTGAATTTTATACTTATGTACAATTTGATATAAATGAAAGAATAACTACAGAGATAACAAAAGAGATTCCAGGTTCATGAGTTTACTCCAGAAATACAAGGGAAGACTCACATTGGGCTAAAAGCATTGAACAGTTTCCTTCAAAGGGAAGGAGAATATTCTTGGTATGTCCAGGATAACAGTGCTGTGTTGGAAAGCCCAGTACAAGCTGCACAGAGAGGTTAGTCATCATGTGGATAACATCAGAACCCCTGGGTGGCCCCTTGGATCACATGCCTTACAACCGCGCACCCCTTAAAATCTACTGGACCAGAAGATATGACACATTTCTGAAAACACTTTCAGGAATAATCTTCACTTTTTAAAATGCAAGCTTACTCAGTTATATTGTTTTTTTAGTGTGGGCCACTTAGTTTTATAGGTTAAAATTCTCAATGTGGCTGTTTTTTCTTTGAAGTGAGGGTAGAAGTGGAATTCCACTGATTTTTCAAATTCTCCCCATAATGAAATGAACAAAGCTTATCGGTGCAATTAGATGTGAAATGCTCCATTCTAACTAACTAAAAATAGGTTTATATACCTAACATACAAATCCAGACAACACACAAATATTCTGATGATTTTGGATAGTAAATAAATAGCCATGTTTATGTTATGGACATTGAAACTGGTAAAATCAGCACCATTATACAGAAATCCACCTCTTCAATCAATACACCTTTTCACATCAAAACACTCTGATTGATTTTATCCATCTAAATCATTGATTTATGTATATGTTTTGAAAAATCTCATTTAATTGCAGCCCAAAGGTGCTGTTTTTGGGTTGGCAGTCTAGGTCATTTTCACACATTTTAAGAGTGAAAAACAATTCTACTGGCTCCTAATAAGCTGCATTTGCCACCAAGCAACTGGCCGACAAGGCTCCCGCAGGAAGCCCTCTTTACAGCTTCCTCCAGCCTCAGGAGAGTGGTGTAATCTCAGCTCACTCGTTTCCTCTCCATAACGCTCCAGATCCAGAAGGGACTCTCCATCAGCAGAGTGTCAGAATGAGAAGAGGAAGCACACTGGCATAATCAACCTGGTGCTGCACTACAGCCTGATCACACACACCGCTCCTTTCACGGGCTGGCTCTCGACAGGAACAGCCAGCTGGTGGACATTACCACAGCCCAGCAGGGGGGTCCTGCTGAAACATGGTACAGCCAGGCACAAGACGAGATGAAATATGTAGGTAAGACGAGATTAGGAAAATAGTGAGCAAGGCAGGGTGATGGAGAGGAGGAGGATTTCAATGATGGCTGAATTCTAAATGTGAATGGTGGTCTTGCATGTTTAGTGTCAGATGGAACAGCCATCCTCATTTGCATTTTGCTCCCAAATGAAAAAAACGAGACAGGAAAGCATTCCCAGACGTTACTACAAGCAACAACATAGCAGTGATGCACAAGTGTGGAGATGACAGGCGACGAATGCATAATGCATAATCTTACCTCAGTTAGCTCTGTCTCTGAGGTGCTCTTCCTTTACACATTCACTGCAGAGGCGAGGCAGACCCAGAAAAAAAATCCTGCCAAAAGAAACAGCAGCAGACGCGTCCCTCCTCTCTCTCCCTCACACATGCAGCATCTGGAGCTGCAATACAGTTGTTACTGAGGAATATGAAGGGGGGTGGCAGAGTGCTCCCAGAACACAGGGTCTATACTGTGTGACTGAACACACCCCTTCTCCTGGAGTTCACCCAATGGCAGCCAGAGAGTTACATATCCATACGTACACGTGCATATACACTCCCTCAGCAGCCGACCATCACCCTCAGTACCAGCACAAGCCCTCCTAATGCAGGATTAAAAAACCTTCACTACATAGAGTGAGGGGATTTCTGAAGGGCTTCATTTCATATCACAATGTGCATATATAATACAGTCTGGAAGGCTATATGTTCTTATACATGTATAAGCATAGCCTTCGTAGATGCATCAGTGCAGCAAACGCCAATCAAAGAACGTGACCTAGTCAATGAAAGATGCTTCTTTAGTACCATTAATAACGGCAGCTCTGGGAGAGTAGAAGCCATGACTGCAGAAGCAGCACGGTGGGGGTTGACAGATTCCAGGACATGCCTCTCATTCTTGAAGTGCACTGGTCTGTTTCTCTGCATTTCCTCACTTGAGTGCTCCATCCCAGGGGCTCTGTGCAGACCAGTTAGCACTGCTTTACCTCCTACAATGCATACAGTGCCTGATGAAGATGAGCAGCGGGATTGTGTGCAACACACACAAATATACTTGCCAATGTTTCTGCTCAGGCGCAGGTATACAACCCTTCCACACCCACTTAACGACAAATATTCACACGGCGTTTTAGCCAGTGGGGAAAAACGATCTAAAAGCACTTATAGGAATTTTCACGGTCTGCTTTGTGAAAGTGACGTACGTTGTAATCAATGTAATACTGACCCGAATTGCTGCATGTGTATCGTTCCTGCATCAACCTTGAAACCTTAGCATTTGTTGTAATAAATATATACAGATAGGCTACACGCGCGCGTACACACACAGACACACCCACACATATATATTTGGGTTCTTTTTGCAGGATATGGTGTGGTGGTCAACAAACAACAACCACAACAGTGAGAGTAACAGGCACGTTTCTTCGTATTTGAACGGTCTTGTTTTTATTTTATTTTTTCTTTGATTCTGGCTCTTATCTGTCTTATCTGTGTTTTTATCAGTGAGCGGCTGCTTTTCTTTAAATTCTGGATGTGAAGTCCCTCTGCTGGTCAGAAAAATATTTTTCCTTTTTACCACGTGACTTCATGATAATTTACATTACATAACAGTGTCTTTATCCTTTTGTATGTGTAATATTATCAATCATTATCTTCCTTTACGTGCTTTTGGACAAAGAATTGGACCCGTCGTTCAGCCTCTCTTCTGTATTTGGTCCATCAGTTGCATCAATTTGGGACCTAAATTGACCAGACAAATAATACAGCAGATTCAATGTTTAACTGCATTTTTGTCTAACTGTGTCATATTTTTATATTTAGTGTGTTATTAGAAAATTATTAGAGACCTGGAATCTCTGGAGCATGTGTAACAGTGTCTGCTGTGTAGGCTAGTGCCACGTTTCTAGTTC
The DNA here is from genome assembly GCA_037577295.1 of Ladigesia roloffi. Classification (NCBI taxonomy): domain Eukaryota; kingdom Metazoa; phylum Chordata; class Actinopteri; order Characiformes; family Alestidae; genus Ladigesia; species Ladigesia roloffi. Next base: position 10,825,547 of record JBBKCR010000101.1, on the reverse strand, counting down.
TGGGGACCAGTAATGTCAGGCTTTGGAGCTTCAGGGAGCCCACTCCACGTATATCCGCATAGATTGAAGGATAGATATATTGATATTATTACTATAGACAGATAGTATTACTATTGTTGTTGTTATACTTATTATTTTTATTATTATTACGCCACTACAACTACTGATATTTTTACTGTTAGTATTGGTTTTATTTTAACAAGTTGTAATACCTGGCGATTTAATGCTTTATCATGGCCCGGCCTGGCCTGAGGGAGGTGGCAGAAAATATCGACCTGACCCGACCGGCGGACCCGTCTTGGGTTCGGGCAGAGAATTTAAGCTCTACTGCCAGTTCAAAAAACGCAGTCTCGCACAGATACGTGGAGAGGATGGGCATTGTTTGGGGGGTGCTTCTGAAAGAAAAAATCCAGACTTGCTTGCTTTGAACACTCCATGATTTATTTACAGCTCTCTTAATGCATGTGTCTTTGTGAAATGCCACTCCTGTGCCCACACCCAGCTCTTCCCACCTTCTCCATTCTCCTCCACCCCCTCCTTGCCCCTCAGCCTGTCTTCCTTTGTCCCTCTCAGCAGATGACATCAGAAGAGAACTGGGTAGACTCCATCCCAGTAAAGCTGCCGGCCTGGATGGTGTCAGTCCAAGGGTCCTCAGGTACTGTGCTGCCCAGCTGTCTGGAGTTCTACATCTCATCTTCAACATGAGTCTGAGACTGCAGAAGGTCCCGTCACTCCTGAAGACATCCTGTCTGGTCCCTATCCCCAAAAAGAAAAACCCATCAACCCCCAGTGTCTACAGACCAGTGGCTCTGACTACAAAGGTCATGAAGACGCTAGAGGAACTTATCCTGAGACATCTGCATCTGCTGGTGGAGCCTTGGCAGAACCCCCTACAGTTCGCTTACCGACCCCGTATCGGCGTGGAGGACACCATCATCTACCTGCTGGACCAGGCCTATTCGCATCTGGACATTGTTGGGAACACTGTGAGGGTCATGTTTTTTTACTTCTCCAGTGTGGCCTGTATCAGGATGAACAGAGGAGAGTGGTGGACAGCTTTTTTAAAGGGGTGTGAAAAGAACCACCTACAGTTAAACATCACTAAGACAAAGGAACTGGCTGTGGACTTTAGGAAGCAGGCTCCTCCTACCACCCCTGTCACCATCAGAGGGACAGACGTGGCGGTAGTTTAGGACTACATTTATTTGGGGGTACACATTGACAGGAAGTTGGACTGGTCCAAGAACACAGACACTGTCTTCAAGAAAGGGCAGAGCCGGCTCTTCCTACTGCATAGACTCAGATCTTTCAATGTGTGTAGGAAAATGCTGATGATGTTCTATCACTCTGTGGTAGGGAGTGCTGTGTTCTTTGCAGTGGTGTGCTGGGGCAGTGCAGTGAGGACAACTGATGCCAACAGGCTGAACAAGCCCATAAAAAAGGCTGGTTCGGTCCTGGGTGTCAGACAGGAGATGCTGACAGAGGTGTCTGAGAGCAGAATGCTGAAAAAACGCCTCAGTATTATGGACAACCCCTCTCACCCCATGCATGCCTCCATCACGGGCCATCACAGCACACACAGCAAAAGAGTCATTGCCTCAAAATGCAGAACTGAAAGCCACAGGAATTCCTTCTTTCCTGTGGCCATAAGACTGTACAACTCTTCCTCATTCAGTAGGGAATTTTCTGAGGATTAGTACTAATGTCAATTGGTTTCTCACTCGGTTTTGGCAATATTAATCATCTACTCTTACCTACTCACCTGTATGTTATTGAATGTCTGTGTCATCCCCAGACACATGCTGCTAACTCTCTTTTTACTCATGGTACAAACACTGTCACTTTTCAGAACACCTGGACCATACACTATGTCACTATTTTTAACTACTTGCACTAATATTGTTATTTTATTACAGATGCCGTAGTAATATTTTTACTTTGTTTGTTTACCTGATATTGTATTTGCACTATTCTATTGTTCTATTCTTTTGTACTCTTATTGTATATGTTTATTTACTCCCGTTCCTCTTGTTGTATTGAGAATGTATATGACAAAAGAATTTCCATCGGGATAAATAAAGTTCTTTCTTATCTTTTTATTTGATCTTATATGAAACAAAGAGCAGAATGCTGAACATTCAAGAAAGCTGAAACAAGGGGCGGGCCGTGAAATCGAGGGGGCCGGGCGGGGTGCACAGTGACTGCAGCACTAAGATCAGAACTGGAAATGATTGGTGCAAAACCCAGGCTCCACGGACTGGCAGAAACGCTCTCACGGACCGGCGCTGATCCGCGGCCCATAGTTTGAGAAACGCTGGTCTAATGTGTCTTAAGAGGGTCCTAGACTCCCAAGTGTGTCCATTTACCACAGATCCACATAATTTCCAGGAAGCATTGAGAAAAATAATAAAATAATGTATTGATATAGCAGCATATTTGCTTCATGTGTTTACCCAATATAAGCATTTTTCATCTGTTTAAAAAGCTGATAGGCAGAAAAATATTTGTGCAAAAACATGAAGATCAATGCCATACTACCTCACTAAATGATATTTATCAAAAATAATAGAAGTACATTCAGGAATGTGTAAAGTATGAAATGTAGTTGTTTACACAGCTCAGAGGTGTCTGTGGGGAATATAATTTCATTGAAATACCTGAGCTAATAGTTTTTTAAATAATGAAAGCAACAGCAACAACAAAAACAAAAATAGTTAACCAAAAACAATGGTCAAGTTTCGCCACGTAACTGTTAAATAGCTTCTGTTAACTTTAGAAATGTATCCTTCATTAGTAAAGTAAACTGATTCACAATACTCTCCTGTCTGAGTGAAAAAAAATTCAATGCACCCTGACACACACAAAAAACTTGCCACATGAATATAATGCACATCAAATAGAATATAGATATATAATTTTATAAAGGAGTATCCATACGTTCCGCTGGGGTCTGTGCAAAATCTTAAATGGCTTTTTTAAGACATACGCAGTTTGAGAGCAGATGCCACTATTTGATGATCTCCGTAGTGCAGAGTGGAAGGAGTCAGGAGTTACACTACTAGGGACAAACTGGTACAAGCATGTTTAACAGAGTTTAGACTAGGCCCCTTGCTTCAAGTGCATGGCAATCTTAAATCTTCATCAGACCATTATATTAATAATATATTGACTGGCCCGCTCAGAGCCCTGACCTCAAACCCATCATCATGCATAAATGCTCTTCAGAATGATAGAACAAATGAATAAATTCCCACAGATACAGGGTGAAAAAGGTTGGAAACCCTTTTAAAAAGAAGAGTGAAAGCTGTTATAGCTGCAAGAAGGGGTCAGCTCTATTTCAAAGTCTGGATATTTGAATACAATGTCATTCAAGTCCCTGTTTGTGCAATGGTCAAGTGTCCTAATACTTTTGTCCACTTGAGCTTGAGCCCTCCTTTCTGGTGCGAGTGAGGGGGGGTTTGAACCGAACACGTGAGAAATGGGTCGTCTCACAAGCTGCCTGTACGGTTTTTCGAGTTTGAATGTAATATTAGCGAAATGATGGTTCGTGGCAGTGATATAACCCTTTGTATTGATTTGTAAAACTGTACAGTTTATGTTACATTTTAGTGTTAGACGCTGTATATTAAATTAGCATAGTCTTCTCAGCAGGCTCTAAGCGGGAGCAGGAGGAGCTGATGCTGGAAAAACCGCCAAACTTCTGCCTTTCAGTGAGAACGAGTGTCAACTAAATCCTGTTTCTACGTCTGTTTACACTACTTTCTTCCGAAACTGCTCGAAAATGTAACAGACGGTGCATGAAAGTCTCCAGGTAAAGCACCCACATTACAGTTAAATGTCTTTTTTTGCTTTCTTTTGAAAATCAGGAGGCTGAGGTAAATAGGCGTCGTGTGCAGCTGTTAGCTAGTTTAGCTTCATTTTCTGGCTTCAGGTATTAGGTTTAGTTTAATGAGTAACTGGGACAAGCTTTCCATTTGTGACATGTTAATTCTCCTTCATTATATAAGTAAACAATTATTTGTGAAATGTCCTCAATTATGTCTAAAACATACATGTCATGGTGACTACCTAAGTGGAAGTGTTAGCTTAGCCCACACGCTGCGTTGCAAGGATTTCTTATGTGTCTTATAAAACCCAATGCGGGTAGCTGATATTACTTGTTTATTTCTGTTGACAGTTGCAATTTGCGACTTATTTCGTAAGAAAATAAATAGGGTAATTGATAAATAACCGTATAGACATAATGTTGATAGGCTAACTTGGCTAACAAGTTGTTAGACATTAATATTTTTCTTTCTCCAGAGAAACATCATTTTGCCTGATTTCTCCGTAGTTTATGTAGTTATTCTGGTCTTCTCTATCTCCAGAGATGCATGTTGTGTCTCATTTGCAAGTAGTTCCTATGTCGTTAAATCTGCTGTCTTGTTTCCCCCCACATTCACAATTCAATCCGATTTGAATGTAGTTTCTATGTAGTTAAAATCCGGCGTGCTGTTTTTCCCTCTAGAGATTCAAATTTCAGACTGATTTGCCTGTAGTTTCTTCGAAACGGTGGAAGCAGAATGCCTGGCTTGCAGGGCGAAGGAGTGGCGGGTGCTCTGGGAAGCCCCAGCAAAAAGAGCCGCCTTTCCCTCAAGTTCTTCCAGAAGAAAGAAACCAAGCGAGCTCTAGACTTCTCGGAACCTCAAGCAGAGGAGGCGAGCGCCGAAGAGCCAGAGCCAGAAGAAGCCACAAGGTGTGTTACCTTAATCGAGAACTCAGTCTAATGTCACGCCGATGGCAAGCTTGTATGAATGCGATGTTTTGTTTTTTACAGTTGTGACCAGGTTGTTCCAGGGCCTTGTCCTTCATCACTTCCCTCTGGGAAACGAGAGAGTCTTGTCCCTTTTGTGGGCTTTAACAATTTGGGAAATACTTGCTACCTGAACAGCATTCTTCAGGTATGTTTGGAATTTTTTATTTGATCTTCTTTGAGTTACACATTCATTACATTAACCTATGTTCATCTTACATTGCAGGTCTTGTATTACTGCCCAGGATTTAAAGAAGCTATTAAGTCTCTGTATATTTTGTCCAATTTGAAAGACAAACAGAAGGAAGATGGTACCAAAAAAGAAGAGGTTTGTTAACATTTGCAGTTTTTAAGCACTGAGCAGTAGTCTTGGCGGCTGTTTATAATTAATTTGTACTAGAACGTGCAGCTGGACAGCTTGGTAGGTGATTGGTAGGTGATTGGTAGGTGTTTTAAGTTGATGTGTAGCATTTGTATTTGATTTGAAATTTGTGTTCGAACCGTCACATTTATTGTGATGTGTTCTGCCCCTCAGCATGGAGAGTCCTCTGATGATTCCACATCTGTTCCTATGGAATTGCTGAGCAGTTTTCACAGTCTGATCTCGACTATAGAGCAGCTGCAGTCCAGCTTCTTGTTTAATCCTGAGAAATATAGTGATGGAGAGTTAGCTACCCCACCACGCAAAGTTCTCAACACACTCAGGTATGTTTATTTCTAAAATAGTTTGATTTATAAAATACATGCTTTATAACAAAATTGTGATGTATATTGATGTACTGTAAAATTAGATAATGCATAGTCAAGACTGGACATAACATGATATTTTCTAACTTAGTTTAAATTGTCGGCTCCAAACAAGTGCACTAATCACAATGTGCCTTTTTTTTTTGCAAATTGCAGGCAGCTGAATCCCATGTATGAGGGATATTTGCAGCATGATGCACAAGAGGTACTACAGTGCATTCTTGCATACATCCAGGAGGCTTCTGACACCATTAATAAAGAACTGAGAATTAACCAAGATGATTCTAGCAAAACATCAGGACAAAATAACTGTACCATGAAAAACAGGACAGGGAATGAATTCACAGCTGCTCAAGAGGAAGAGGAGGGTGCCGATGGCCAGCTGAGCGGGAAAAGAAAGAGTGACACAGAAGCGGGTAATGCCAAGAAAAAGCCCAAGTCACAGAGCAAACCCAAAAATGAAGAGGAAAACAAACCATTCACTCGCTCAAAGAGAAAGTCTTCAGGTGAAGGAACTTCTGTTAGTGATCAGAGAGAGGAGAAGGAACATGTGAAAGAGGGAAGCATCAACACTGAGGAGGAGAAGAGTGATGGAACCCCAAAAGAGGTGAATAAAAGGAAGAAGCAAGCAAAGCTGAGCTGGTTGAAATCTTCAGGGAAGCAGCCTAGTATTTTCTCCAAATTTCGCAGCATGGGCCGTATCAGCTCACATGTTGGGGACAGGCCAGAGAGCAAAGGCGACACTTGTGATGATGACCAAGAAAAGGCCATTCCTGAAACTGACAAGCCCACAGAAAGTTCTGAACAGACTGGAGCAAAAAGAGAAGGTATTTTACACAGTAAAGTTTCTGTGGCAGGTTTGCCTCTATTGAAATGCTTAATTCAGCAGATCCTTTTGAGTTGGATAATTTCACATTTTCTTAATATTCAGGAAGTTGTTGCATGTATAGATCTGTATTGAAATGTCAGTTTCAAGTGTTGAGCTTTTGCATGTGTTAATAAAGGAGATATATATATAAGCAGTGTTATGTAAATCGCATATAATTTTTTTCCTATTTGTTTTATAGAACTGCAGGGCTTGAACATGCTGAAACGACTCTTCCAGGGTCAGCTTGTGCTGCAGACACGCTGTCTGGAATGTGAATGTTATACGGAGAGGAGAGAGGACTTTCAGGACATAAGTGTTCCAGTTCAAGAGGAGGAGAGCAACTGTTCAGACACCAGTTCCGAAAGTGAGTGAATTCAGCACTTGCATTCAGAGTTCAGAGAAATATGTAAAGTATTACTTTACGGTTTGATTTAGCTGAACATGTAGCTATATATCCTATAAGGGTGGATTCCACCTTATTTTTTTTGTTTCCCTCCTCTTTTTTTTTTAGTTTCCCCAGATCCCAAGCCTGAGCAGAAGACACTTAAATGGGCCATTTCTCAGTTTGCATCTGTTGAGCGGATTGTCGGGCAGGATAAATACTTCTGTGAGACCTGTCATCATTACACAGAAGCTGAGAGGAGTCTTTTGTTTGACAAGACCCCTGAAGTTGTCACAATTCATCTGAAGTGTTTCTCAGCCAGCGGCTCAGAGTGCGTTTCTTAATTTTTATTACTGTACATTAGTTATGTGCCCTTAGACCAAGGGTGTCCAGTTGGTGATTTTCATGACAACTAAGCAGGAGCTTACCTGGCTAATTTAGTTGTTCTCAGACTTGACATAAATGTGTGCGCCAGCTTTGTTGGAATGAAAAACAGCAACCTAACTGGCCCTTCAGCATATACGACTGGATGCCCTGTATATTAATTTCTGAAAAATGCCTGAATAATTTAAATAAATTGTTAGGTTCCTCTGTGCCATTTAATTACTCTCTTCTGAAGCAACTGATCTATTGGTTAAACTTTTCTTTTTTTGGGGGGTGCAGGTTGGACCCATATGCTGGACTGTCCAAGGTGAACACTCCTCTTCACACCCCTCTCAAGCTTTCACTGGAGGAGTGGTGCACCAAACACTCGGCCTCTGATCAGGGGCACCACTACAAGCTCTTTGCTGTCGTCATGCACAGTGGAGTCACCATTAGCAGTGGTCATTACACCACCTACATCCGCATGATGGATCTCCACCACACGGTCCTCAAAACTCAATCCCAGATGGAGGGGGAGAAAGAGGAGGATGGAGAAAGGAAACCTCTGAAGAAAGATGAGCCTAACCCACCCGACTACGATGATGGGGAGGTATCATTCAGTCTGAGAGGCAAAATGAAAAACATGACCAATGGATCTAGTGTAACAAACTCTGCTAGCAAAGGTGGGAAGAGGTCCTCTGAGGGCGTTGGTCTTTTGGGGGGCCAGAGGAGTATCTCCAGCTATGAACTTGGCAGCAAGCATACAAGTTCAGATAAAACTGTGAATATGGGTGGTTCTGCCATTCCCCCTGTGCAGAATGGAGTGGTGAAGAAAGAGAAGGAGGAACGAGAAGCTGTTAAAGAAGAGTCTCTGGTGAGCTCTGACTTGGCTCTGCAGGACCTTCTGGACTTTGAGGGGAAGTGGCTATTGTTTGATGACTCTGAAGTGAGACTCTTTGATGAAGAGGACTTCCTTAGAGCCTGCTCTCCAGAATCCTGTTCCACATCCACACCATATCTCCTTTTTTACAAGAAGGTCACAGGAGAAATTAACTAATGATTTTCCCATAGAATTCTTGACAAATCCACTTTCTGTTTTTGATTGACTTTGGTACAGAAGAGATTTAGGCTCAATGAAGGTAAATCATCCTGGCATTTCTATTACGTTTGTACCTGCATATATAATTCTTCCACATCAATGTTCTACCATCGTTTGTTGTTTTATACTGTCATATTCATATCTCTCGATGTACAGGAATTAAGGATCATCTTTAATATGGTCCTCGTAAAACGCACCTTGGCATTTACTGCAGTGCACTTATTTCTGTACTGCAAGCCTTTTTTAAACAGTGTGACATGAGACAAGTAGTTTGCTCTTACACTTTTTTTAATATAAATATATATGTATTTGGATATTTTTAAGGATACTCTTTAAAATAATTTCAATTAATCCCTGAAATTCTGTTAAAAGGTAGTTAAACTGGTGTCCATAGTAACTTCTACAATGACCCGGTTAAAGCAAGAAACAATTTTTTATACCAGCTTTGGGTTCTTGTGCTGATTGGCAAGACTGAAATGTTTGGACACAATGCCAGAAACAACTTTATCTTGCACTGTTTGGGCTAGAGTGTAATTGTCCATGAATAACTGCAGGAAATGCTGAACTTAGTTTTGTAGTTCTTTGTTACTGTACCTCATTCCAGTGAAAGAAGCTTTCCTCTATTGTCCTTTACATGTTGTGAGAAGAGCTGGGCTTTATGACTGAAATCTGATTCATTTGGAAGGATTTGAAATAAGAAACTTTGGAATAAGCTATGTTTAAAGAATACATTTAGATTAAGCAGACTAAAGGGTGGGGATGAATAAAGTTAAAATGAATTAGGAGCAGTATAATAGCAAAAGACTCCAGTGGTAGTTTCACAAATACAGGTACCAGACTTACTTAGTAAGATGGCTCTATAGTCTTAAGGCCCTGTTCTCTTCTATAGTAACTGGTGTAAAACAAAAGCCATTGTAACTGCCTATAAGCAATAAAAATGGACATTGTTTGGATACAGCAGTAATATAGGACTACAGTAAAGGCTGTAAGATTATATATGAGTAGGAATATCTGTAAATATTTCAACTTTTCTATATTTTGCCCTGTTTTGTAAATGCATATACCCTCATTAAACACCAGCATATACCCAATTGTGACATTTATGTAAGAAAACAAAGCCACTGTGCATTAAAATATTTATTTAGTAAAATATTTAAGGTAAACAAAAGCTACATAAAATTATTCAAGAATGTTTAAAACATTTCAATAACTTTAAACAAATGTAACAAAAAAGATAAATAATGGTACCTTTTTTGCTTGTTTTTCATTCGGATTAAATAGTAAACTTTCAGAGTCGTACCATGTGTGGTAAAATGGATTAGGACATTAATAAAAAAAAAGTGCACACAGGATATTTAATACAGTTGACACATGCCGCAAGATCCACTTTCAATCCGAATGATTGTAACAGGCCATTTCTGTAAACGCTCACAAAATTGGAATGACATACCAACATCACACTTTAGCTTTTCCTTTCTGGCAAAAATAAAAAACACTGATTTTCTGAGAATTTAATATTTACAAACAAATAAATAAAATGTTGGTTTAGTTTTTCCGGTTCTTCACATGTCAAGCTTGCGAAGGCTCATTCTGCTAAAGGAGTCTCTGTGGGTGGGGAAAAAAGGCAATGAGCACACGATCTTGAACAATTCATTTTCAGGTACGTTTTAGTATATTATCCAAAGTCCATTTGAATTTTCTACCTTGTCATGCTGTCCTTTTGCTGCTTGTCAAAGTGGCAAGAAAAGGGTTATCAGACATGCAGTATATACTGTAGGAATGGTCTTATTAATGACCAATGACAAATTCAGCAGCTCAGATTTTTTCCCCTTTAATATGAACTGTTCATCATGAAACCTGAAACCGCACACTGTAGAGATACTAGACTGCTGTGCCCCCTCTCCCTACTTGGCAGCAAAAGCCCAGATAGCACAACAGTTATAACCAATTGTTATCCCATGGGCCTTAAATCTTCCCTGATTATACCATGGGCTGAGGTGTGAATAATCTAGTCTTTACTCCTCTGATCTACAACCAGTCCAGTCAGGACTGTCCTGACAGTGAGTCGTAAATATGAATTATTCAGAGCTGAAATAAACTAAGTGTGAGGTGAAGTTCTAAACATGGCAGCAAAATCGAAATCTAGATGGACTACGAAGTTGCAACAATAGCTGCATCAACAATACATTGCATTTCAGAAAACTGGCATTTACCCCTAATTAAGAACATGATATGAGCATAATTGTTAACTATGCAGTTCCTTTCAAAACAGATCCTGCAATGTGGGAACTTTCATGACTGACCAAAGATTGATGAAAATGTGGGGTCAATCATATTTTCAGCACCAGTTAGGATGTTAAAATCCTTGGACTTCTGTTGTTTTCACATGCTTATAAACAGAATACCATGTACTGAAAATTAGTCCCCACATTACTGTTTATTCTCTGACCTGTGAGAGTTGACCTGTAGCACAGGTTTGTAGAGCTGGGGAATCTTGCGGTTAATAAGGGGGTGAAGAGCCTCCTTCAGCCTGTGGTAATTCCTCTCCAGCTCCCGCTGATACTCTTTCTGGTCAGGGCCTATCAAGCTTTTGTTTTTACGTAAGGCGTCCTCACACCTTATGTATGGAAAGAAAACTATGTTTAAATTAGCCGTTACGCCACTGGGATTCTTTTATTTGTGCAAGAGAGTCTTTTTACCGTTTAGTGAAGTCTTTAAAGCAAAGCCTTAGTTTATTATGGTGTCTGTAGAGTTTAGGATCACTTGGAATCTCAGACAGGAACACCTGGGCAACCTCTAGTGGACCCTGTTGAGAAACAAACAATATAACAATACGGCTTCAATTACACTGAGGAGTTATTTTATGTCACCTCTATGTTGGTGGTAGTGTCACCTCTAAGATCTTCTAACTGACTGACACCCAGACTAAATGGCAAATACATATTCACACCATATTTAGCATTCCGACTTATAATCATTACACTATATGATTACCTGGTTTACTGTGGTGCCCACAGACCCCTGCAGCACCATTTGTAGCATCTTGGCATCAGCTGGGTCCTGGTGGGTGGCAAAGGCTAGTTCCTGTGTCTTCTTCTGCATGTCCTCAATGGCCACCTCAATGGGCATGGAGATGATCTGAGGAAAACAGAGGGCAAATATTTTTATTCTAGAGCCCTTTGGGATTTTTGAATGCTTTTGAGAAATCAATTCACTACAAATACATTCTGAGGGCTTAACTGGACTTCCATTAATAGAACTAGCCTACAAAACAGTCTCCATGCAAATATTTACACAAAAAGCAACTTAATTTTACAAAGTTGTTCCGGGTTACCTCCTCCTTGTGGATGATGTTTATGCGGGTTTTGATGTAGGGGAAGGCGTGGCTGGTGGTGAGAATGGTTTTGCGCTTGTACTGCTCATGCAGGTCTCCATGGGCGCGGCCGTCCAGTGTGAAGGGTGTACAGTACACAAAGCGCCGCAGGTTGTAGTTTTTGTCAAAGTACGTGATGCGGTCCTTCATCTCATATGTGTCAAAATAAGGCTCCACATACGTGATCTGAATGAACGCCTGGCACAGAATACCAAAGAAATGTTTCACACCGATCTTACTCTATTACTTCTTCAACCACAGAGGTCACATACACACACAAATAACTACCTTATTTGGGTCCAGTTTACATTTGTCAACAGGATTAGAGTCCTTAATGACCTCCACTTGCTCCTCACCGAATCTCTCTCCATAGAAACCCTGAGGAAGATAACACAGTGTGTGAGGGAGAGACACTCACTGGAAAATGCAAAAAAAGGTAAACAACCAGTTAGCTGTCCCAAAAAATAGATCAGTACCTCAAGCCGATGTGAGATTTCGGCCAGCTTGGTGATGGCAGGCTCTTTGTATACAAATTCTTGCTCATCCAAGTCTCCAAATTTAGAACCATAAAACCCGACTCTGAAGTAAGTACCAAACATTCGCTTTCCGTCCTGCAATAAAATACATTTGTCTATTGGAAACAAATCGACACCAATCCAAACACACAGCTACAAGTGAAAGTATATTACTCTTAAAGTAACTAGTAATAGTACCCAAATCATGTTTAGGGTAAAAGAAAAAAAAAAGTTTGTGTTAACGTGGCACCAAGCTATCAGACTGTAAAAGCAAACAGCAGGTGAATGAACACAAGTAAACATTTACTGAGACACCGAGACAGACTGGAGAGGCACAGCAGTAAGCTGAGCAGAAACAGATGCACATAGTGAGGCAGGTCCAAATATTTAACACGTGAAAGATCAATCAATACTGTATATACTTTTGTATAATGTACTACTGGACATTTCGGAGGTGAAAAGTATAGACAAAACTACTTTGGCTTGTGTCTTCAGAACTTAAAATGATTCATTAAAATTAAAATCCATTATTAGTTGTGTCTCAATCACCCACACGTTTGCATACTGACATATATTTCCACACCTCCCTTTGTACTGTAAGCAGATCCTTTGTGTGAAATCAGCTAGGCTAAATGTTTTTTGAATGGAGCAGATTTTCTCTCAGAAGAAGCCGAGATAAAAGAACGACAGACAGATATGAGAGGGGTAAGACCAATGAGACCCCCAATGAGAATATGGAGTGAATAGAACATGAGTAGCAACATGGAGACATCCGAGTAAAGTCAAAAATACAAAATCCGTAAGCTGCAGTGAGTCTGTGTAGGACACAAGCTGGCCTGAAGAATCTACAGATTACAGAAGTTCAGCCAGTCGCAGGCACTGGCTTTGCCAAATAAGAGTCAGGGGGACAGTAAGCATAAAGAGTGCAGGGACTTAGAGCTGAGTGACAGTGTGCAGTCTGTAGTGAGGACTGGGAGGGGGAGACAAGACATGTGCCAATCATATGCAACTCCAGGCTGAGCCAAAGCAGGCCAGTAATATGGTCAGCTCCCCATATTGAGCTAACCTTGCTTCACCCAGCAAGGCACAGGCTACTGCTGAATAATATGTTGACAATCCTCTGCAATTTGGGTTAAATTGGCAACTCATTCTGGCTACAAAGGCATGATGAACTGTCTGAGATGGCTCAGCCCCTCTCTGTGTCATCGCAGTCAGTGTTTTGCATTGTTAAAGCAACAGAAATAAACCCTAAAACTAGAAACTTACCACAAGACACAATAATTAAAGTGGGAAGAGGAGGGGTCAGCAACCAGGGAAATGAAAAAAGGAGAGAACAGAATATACATTTTAATCAGGGAACCAGGAAACTCTCCGAAGCACAAAAACAAACACAAAAACAGAACAAACCGTAACACTACTGGACACCACAAGGCAACTTTTACTGAACAAACAGAGAAATAACACATAAAATACCCCAAAACCAGACACATGCAGTAAGGAATAAAGGAAGGAAGGGAGGGAGGAGATAAGCAGGCAGGGAGGAAGGACCAAGTGTGAAAATGGATCGAGTTTCAGCCTTCGCCAGTCTTAGCCTTGGCCAGATTACATGCAGTTACAGGACGGGACAGTATCGTGCCATTCTGCAAAGGGAGGTCTTGATCATGCAATAAACAATGAGACTTTATCATGACACACACACACACACACAAACACAATTCAATATTCAGGGGTCGATTTAATTCTAAATTAAGGATGAAGGTCAGTGAAGCAACATGATTTAATGAGCCAAATTGTAATTTTGTGGTTATTTTTCACAATTTTGATGATACTGATATTTTTATTAGTAGTTTTAAACTTCTACACAAAATACAAAATAAATTTGTACCAGTGCATAATCAATAAATACTAAATGTTTAAATCTTGTGTTACAGGTTATATTATCAAGACTGAAGCTGAAGTTTAACCCATTTTTAAAAAAATCTTATTTAACCTTTATTTATCCAGGTAAAATGTTTGAGAACTAATTCTAATTAACAAACATGACCTGGCCTGGCCTGTCTAGGGAGCGGGGCTGTATATGAATCAGCATTTTTTGACTCATCATGGTATTCACAGAAAAATAAAATCCATAACCACATGAGATGTTGCCATTCCAGTATTCATTTTATACTGGCACACTTTCATGCCTATCATTTCTGTAATGACATTCTCCCACAATAAAAAAAAAGCCAACACTGACAATTCTTAACAGTTCAGTACAGTTCTGTGGGTCTTGTTTAAATCAGTGGTTACCAAACTGGTCCTCATGGATCCCCAGTTGGTCAACATTTTTGCTCTAACCCAAATCATATCACAGAAGAATGGGGTTAGGGGTTAAGTGGACTATCTGGAGGTCCCGAGGACCAGTTTGAGAACCACTGGTTTAGACTGTCAGTCATAAATCGAACCCTGTGCTTTGCGATGACAGAGATCACGCTGATTCCCGTGCTGATGAAAGAGAGAGAAGTGGACGGAATGATAAAGGAAGGTGAGACAAAAGTGATGCATTCATAGACAACTCATCATTAGTGTCACACAGTGGCTCCCATGCATGGCCTGCCAAAACCAGCAATGTTAACACTGTTTCTTTTCAGGAGAGAAAGGGAGTGAGAGAGAGGAAGAATGGGTAAGAGAGTGAGAGAGAGAGCGAGAGAGAGAGTGAGATAGAGAGCGGGGGGAGGTTGCTGCCCGCACACCATCGGCAGCAGTCCCATGGACGGAGAGATGGAGGGATGGATGGAGCCATAAAACGTCCATAAAAAAGGTTAATGGATCAAATTCACAGCAGAGAGAGCCAGGATAAATGACCCACAGCTTGCACATGTGGGCCAAGCATTTAACCATGAGGTTCACCACCTACCTCCCAGCCAGTGCTCTGTGTGATAGAAAGAATATAGGACAAATCAACACACACACACACACAGTCACACCTTAAAAGCTCAGCATGGTTCCCTCATAGCCCACCACTATGGGAAGCCACAAGAATCTTGTATTTAGACTTCCCCATGCAGAACATTCACCCTCCCTCTGTTCTACATGCATGGTCCACTGGACGGCTGTCTTCCCATGGGATGTACCTCAGGTACAAGTCCACCCATATGCAAAGCACAGTTACAGTGGGGTTGATGTTGATTAGGATAAATATATGTTGGTGTGCACTGGTGGAAAAGAAGGACCCAGTCATTTGAATGTACTTTTTCTTTTTACTTCGATGAAACTTAAATGCTCTGTGAATATAATAATTCTAAAACTCATTCAGTGGATTAAATAGTCTGAAAACTCAAACACATTCACATGCTGTTCTGTGTATGGCACTGCGAGTGTACAAAAAGCAGGAAATTGTTTTAAATCTGACAGTGTTTTTTTTTTTAATTGGTGCTTTTTAATATTTGAATGCAAGGTCGTTTTGCCTTAGACTTTAACAGCCAGTTAGTGCATTGGCCCAGCACTCAGAGGTAAAAACCTCCACGTAGTTCTAGCACTGCTACAGAATGTCAAATAGTCTGAAAATATTTACCTGATGGACAATTTTGCCAAAGGCTTCTTGCAGTTTACCATGAATGGTGGCCAGCTTCTTAGCATCTCTATTGGCTTCATGAATGGGAATGAGCACTTTGTAGACCTCATTCACCGCTTCGTACATGCCGGCCTACAGTGACGGTGAGAGAAAAAAAACGTTCACCCAACATGATCCCCAGTGCAGCGTCAAAGGACATTTGGATATGCCTCCACTGTACTGCTTGTTGGAAGCTCATTTATTTGTTGAGATCAGTGAAAGCAGGAAGCTCACTCACCTTAATACTCGTTAACAAAAATGGATGAGGTTGCTGTTCTTTTATAAAGATGGAAGCGACAAAGGGTCATTCTAAGCTAATTTCCTCTATCTTAAATATGACAAAATGAAGCACACTTTTTTCTTCTGATGCACGATAATGGATGTACAGTACAATTTTGGTACACAATGTAGAATAATGGACAAAAGATTATATTTTGTCAAATGTTGCATTGCCATACATCTTTTATTGGTCAATGCATGAAATCAATGGCATTTTTAACAGATACAAATATGTGCAATATAATTTGAGCCCAGGTGTCTACAGGGAGTGTCTCCAGTTAACTAGTAAAGCTGGCCTTGATTATATGTAAATCATATCTAATTTAATAACAAAAAGAAAAAAATGCTCATGTCTATTATAAGTGGGTAACACTGTTTTTCTCACCATGGAGAAGGAGGCTGCAGCCTGCTCCAGTAGCCCCACCAGGCCAGCTTCAGTAAAGTACTTCCCCGAGCAGATGCCCTCCTCATCTGGAGAGACTACATCGTCCGACACCGCCGACTCCTCCAGGACATTGGAAGAGATGTTCTAAAGGCAGATGAGGGGAAACCCAAATAAACTATTAGCTGGAAGAAAACAGGCAGATAGAGCATCAAGTGTTGCATGGGAAGGAGCTGCAGTACCTGGAAAGTGACACATCCCACAGGCAGATATTTCCGGTCCTCCAGCATACTGAGGTACTCGGCCACTAGGGCGGCGCTGTGCACCAGGCACTGGGCTGCTTCTGCATGATTATTCCTTTCAGAGTGCTTCCCTGCCATGTTCTGCAGCCATGTCAGCCGCAGGTCTGGAGACGTCTGATAACCCTTCGCAATTCTACAGTGTAAAGAGAGGCCTCAAGAAAGATGCAGATGATAAAATGAAATATAAACTCAGTACGATAGAGTAAACCCCCTCTGTACCTGTACATAAGATCAATAAGCATCTCTGGATCCTCTTGATGCTCCTTCATCTTTACTGTGTCTGACAAAATCATGTGTAGGTTGAACACAAGGTCCTGAACCTGAGACACACACACACACACACACACACACACACACACACAAAAATCATTTCAGTAGGTTCTCTTAAATGCCCATTTCAGGACAGAGGCATCAGGAGCTTCAATCTGACCTGGTCAGGAAAGGTGGTCTCTCGAAGCTCCAGGTCCTCTTCAGCATAAGTAAGGATGGTTTTAAGAGAGCGCCGTAGGAAATCTTCATTGAAGTTCTGAGAGGTCCCCACCAGAGATGACAGGGACATGGTCACCTGCATCTTCACTCGGGCAAAATTCTGAAAGAGTTTAGAACAAAAATATCAAACCCTTGGCTCAGTGAATAGACTCCTATGTGCTCTTACATTATTAGATATTCAACATTTTTGACCACATTTAGAGCAGAAATGGGTTTAATCTAAACATAGTTAAAAATGCATGTGAACGTGTTTAAACTGAAACATCAAAATAAACTGCATCAGGACACGATACACTCACATTTCCGATCTCAAAGTTCTGTCTCATCAGCAGGTACAGGGAAGCGCTGGCATGTGCTCTGATGGTGCCGATGCTACTACTGCAATTCCTCAGCAGGCGCAGACACAGATCAGCACACTGCTCTGTCTCCTCCTCAAACAGCAACTCTGGGAACTATGCAAGGCACACAAAAACACATTAATACACACAAATCTCTCATAAATCTCTGTTATATTGTTCCTAATATTATGTTGATAATAATAAGCACATTGATTATCGAAAACTTCAAAAGGAAACAAGAACTCTAAATCTTTGATTCTATTTTTGTCAGGAATGTCAGGAAATGATTCCCTGACCCATAAAGTTTTAGGTTTTGCTACAGTTGTACTGAGCTGTCTTGTTATGATTCAAACTGATATTTACATTTTTACATTTCTAATCTTTTAAACTTTTACATCTGAATATACTTTTGAGTATGCCAAAAAAACACGTATTATTAAAAATGATCACATTTATTTGTTTTTGTTCTAAAACCAGTTTAGCTGAACTAACATGTTCAGATTATGCCATTAGCACATTTTTTTACATCCCTACTCGACTGTGGTCTCACACACACGTGTTCTCACCTTTGAGACAAGGGCTCTCTGCGTCGCAAAGCAGTGCTGCAGGTAGAGGGCGCTCTGGTTGCATGCCATACTGTGCAGGAGGACCTTGAGGACCCCTCCCAGAATGCTTTCCTTCGACTCTGTCACAGAAACGGTCTATATAGGATATTAGAAACGAATGGAAACTTTAATTCTAGCATATGATAATCGCCCAAGTCAAAAAAAATGTTTTTAATAGAACTGTAATCTACCTGCACTATGATTTCCAGAGTGTCTAAGATGATCAGGTTGGCCTCGGTTGCCAGATTGCCATCTATGAGGGCCTCGTGTTCCAGCTCAGCCCTTGTCCTGCCAAAGCAGAAGTTCATTTTTAGAATTGCTGGAATCCGTGGCTGAAAAGATGAAGGGATCCCTTGAATGCTACAGCATTCTCTGCACAAGCATTCAAGTCAGTGTACACAGAGGGAGAAACCCTCTGCATACAGATCCAATAAGATTCAAGCCCACTGTACTAATTAAAGTGATTCTATACTGAAGAAAAAAAAATTGTACAGTTCTCCCATTCCAGTTGTTGTTTTTTTTGCATTGGCTACAATGTTAATGTAATCTGTGTTCAAAAATCACCACACAGGTTTTGAATAGCTAAATAAAAATGTAAAAGTAATTCATGCTGCTAAAAATCTTTTACCCTTTGCTTTGCAGTGAAAATGCTTTGTTTGTTCAACTTCTGTTGAGGTAAGCGAACAGGTATGGTAAAGTGGCTTTATTTTCCAACCTACACTGCACACAGAATACAGCATGCCACCAATGCAATTCTGTTAATCTTTCGTTTATTGCTGAACTGAGTGCACCGTGTCATTTAAATTTTCTTTTTATGAGATAATCAAGCTCTGTCCTTTGAGATGTTCTTGTGTTCCCTCCCAGTGTAGCTGATGCACATTGGGCTTCAGGTGGTCATAGGGTTTATAAGGAATTTATGTAAAAAAATTAATCTATTGAGTCTACAAACCTAACTATTAAGGGATCCTGGCTTCTCCCATTGCGCAGAAGGGGTTCCTTAAACCTGCACAGCATAGCGCTCATTCAAAAGAGGCCACACACATATTTCATCACCATAACGGTCCTCATATCCAAAGTGAACAGAGAGAGAGGAGAAAGGGGGGGGGGGAATCAGAACCCAACCACACATCTCCAGCAGAGGGACCGTTGTTAAAAAGCAGGCATGGGTAAGCCACGGTTAACAATGGGAAAAAATCCTGGAGGCTTATACTGCATAATGAAGCACAGCTTGAAGGAAAGGTGCAGTTATGCACATGGTGGCACACTCTGAATATAGGCTTTCTCTGGACTCACAGCAGTTAACAATAGCCTTGCCTGGATGTCAGTGATGCATATACTACACTGACTGTACATCGGGAATCTAGGAATTTAGGCCGGAAGGGTCTGGCCATAACTAAATGCAACCACAAGCTTTATAAAAAGCACTTATGAACGTTTCTTTTCATACTGACCATTAACACCACCACGTTCACAGACGGCTTTGTTCAGAGCTCCTTGCAGAGGAGATGTATAGCTTGTAATGAGACCTCCAGGAGCTAGGGCAGTACTGATTTGCAGAGAAATTATCTATGCTGCTACAAAGCTGTAAACTACTTCAGAATACACAATTATTTGCACTGTGTTTTTGTACTTTGCAATTTTTACTTGGATGCTGCAATATAATGTTGCAGCAGACTCTGCACTTTGTTTATCTTTCGTTTTTTTTTTACACTATTTGTTTTGTATGCTGTTTGCTTCAGAGAACACTATTTCAACCCTCTGTGAACTTGCGTATGTGTCTCGGCTGACAATTAACTCTCTTGAAAATCTAGAATAATATTGAAATATTTGATACAATTGAAACTTAAGTGTTAAAGGTGAATATCTCACTCCACACAGTCTTTCTTCTGTCCAGCATCCATAATCTAGAAAGTAGACAGCTTCACAGCTTTTGTGAATATACCAACAAGCTATTTCAAACAACTAGCTGTCACATCTGTGTTATTTTGGGTTTATTTTGAATCAGTCTGATTATTTTAAGATCATTTGGCAACATTATTAAAGCGATAGTTCACCCAAAACCTAAAATTTGATGTTTTATTGCTTACCCCCAGGGCATCCAAGTCGAAGTTGACTTTTATTTCTCAGCACAACACAAACGCAGATTATTAGCTTTAGTCGTAGCAGTCTGGTAGTCACTGAATGGTAGTCTGGTAGTAATCTTTCAAAGGTAAAAAATTATATAAATACTGTTCAGTTTCTCACAAAAAACGATTGTTTCATGTCTTAAAACATCAATGTGTCGTTACGAGCCACAGGGTGAAATCTGGACTTGTCTGTGCATGTTTGTTTTACTTTGAAAGGTCTGACGCCCATCCACTTCCATTAAATGACTTCCAGACTGCTACGGCTAAAGCTAATAATCTACGTTTGTGTTCTGCTGAGAAAAAAAGTCACCTTCGACTTGGATGCCCTAGGGGTAAGCAAATAAACATCAAATTTTTGGGTGAACTATCGCTTTAAGTTAGCTTCTTTGGAGAACAACAAGAGATTCCATTTGCCGCATTTCCACCACATTTTAAATGAATTCACCATTCAAGCATAGATAAGACTCCTTATCTAGCAATGTCATTTTTCATGACATCACTTTTACATGCTGTAATCTCTGTATAAATGCAACTATCAATAATTCATAGCTGTCAAGTTGCTTTGTTTCATTACTTTCCAATGATTATATTACTGAATATTACTGATATTACTGAATACCAGTAATATGTTTATATTTTCATAATCATTGTCGATAATAGATAATATTTCAAAGTTAAATGAGAAATGTGTTGAGGGAACATTCTCTTGAATTCAGCACAGTCTACTAAATACAAATTCTCTGTGATTTATACCCTCAGAAAGAGTAAACCAATCTAGACAGGCATAAGACGCATAAGCTGATTTATTTTGTGACACTTGAAGCTCATAAACTTCTCCTTTAATCCCACATCCTTGTAACTAGCATGTCAGTAATACAGCTGCTCCACTGAAGTCAATTATGAAGGATTTTACACTAAGAATCCATTAAATGTGTGGTGTGGGTGTTTGTGTCTGTGTGTGTGGGAGGGTGGGTGGGTGTATAGGACATTAGGTAAATTGCCAGAAATTACTCTTTAACCAGGGTTATGTTTTTGCCTTTTAATAGAATCCATTTTACCAATGTTGGCCTAGACTCTTGACCAAGGTCTGAATTTTCATTTTGTCTTGTTACTATGTTGAAAGAAGACCAAATCTTAACACCCAAGCAGACACCCCTTTTTTATCTCAAGCAGATAAAGGCACAGCAGTCTCGAAGAACACTCAAGCTATTAATACCAGTTAAACAGACACAGCAGTCCAACTCTTACTACACCACACCAAGCAGCAGTAAAGAAAAGCAGGACAGGGAAGGGGAATGAGGAAATCTTTACAGTCAAAGGGAAGCAGAAAGCGTAGCACACTTCAGATGTACAATACCTGACAGATCTTTGGCCCCTAAATGCACAATACATGGAAGAACAAGGTGAAATGGAAGAGTTATTGCAAACCAAATGCTGAATGGAGTATGTCATGTCCTCTGATGTGAACAGATGAACATTAGACACTATTATCAAATCTCAAACTAAGTAACTAAAAGTGAGAAAAGCACTAAAGACACATTGCGCAAAACCACCAAGATGCAGAAGCCAGACCATAATTCCCCACACTTCTTAAGTTTCGACATCTGCCATGAACCAAGAAGTCAGGATTTAATCAACATTTAAATATAGCTGAATGCTTTTTAAAAGACAGCTTATACAATGCTAGCCTTTAACAAAAAAGAGTGTATTTGAAGCAAAAAGGAATGTGGGTGACAGAGGTAGTCATACTTGTCCATCTTTTCACTGTTCTGACGCCAGTGTGTCATGTCCTTCCTCCATCGCAAGTTCTCCTGACTGCCAAAGGCACTGCCTGATGGACTGCGTTCTGAAAGACAGACAAATTTCAGCCTTAACATAAAAACTTCTATTTGGAAATATGATATTGGAAACGTTTCTTTGATAGCATAATTGGTTAAACACAGACTTTTCACACTCCTGCCCTCAGTGCGTAGGTTCAGAAGTGTGAGATCTAGAACCTCCCGACTCAAAAACTCCTTCTTCCCCACTGCCATCAGACTCCTGAA
>JBBKCR010000101.1:10752098-10784045 GCA_037577295.1 Ladigesia roloffi | reverse complement strand
TATATATTTATTTTTATTTTTTTTAAGTACATAACTCCACATGTTCATTTATAGTTTTGATGTCTTCAGTGAGAATCTACCAATGTAAATGATCATGAAAATAAAGAAAACACATTGAATGAGAAGTGTGTCCAAACTTTTGGCCTGTACTGTACATACATACACACACACATATACAAGAGACAGAGGGAGAGATAGAAATACAGCATGAGAAAATTTGTGAGAGAACGAGATTAACACACCGAAAGAGAAAAATGAGAGAGAGGGAGAGAGAGAAAAAGACAGGCAGACTGAAAGAGAGAGAGAAACTGAATATGATCACTGAAGATACAGCCACGGTTCGCCTTTTTCCTCTGACTGCACTCCACCACTTGTTGGAGGTTTACTTTTCTAGACAAAAGCTGATGTTAAAATGTCCTGCCTAACATACGCACAGCTCAGATCCTAAACTCATATCAGGTAGTGGCAGCTGCAGAGTCGTGAACAGCACTGAGAATCCTCACTGACCCATACAGTGGCAGCAGAGAGTGATGTGACGCTGATTCAGCAAGCTATTAAATCAAACCATGGGGCATAAATTGCGTACTTTTATTATTAATTCCCACTTCAGCACCAGGTCCCATCAGCCGACTGTGGCTGTGGCTATGATGGAATCGATCGGGCCAATGATTCATTAGCGCTCCGATGGCACTGTTCGTTTCTGCTTATCAGCTGCAGCAGAGCCACAGGGATGGCGGGCTGGATTATGAATGTGCAGTGGGAGGTTATGGTGGGCTATGGTGGGGGGGTGGGGGGTGGATGTGCATGCTGCTGTAATTTGTTTGCTCTGATGGAGCCTCCCAAGAGCCTGTTTTTTTTTACTTTTTTTTTTTTTTGGCGGGTGGTGGAGGTTAGCAAGCATAACCAGTTTAATGATCGACAAATTCCCCCTCCCTTCCCTGTGCTGAGGTATATATACTGAAGGCAGACTAGCTCTCCTGCTGTTGGGAGGGAGAGAGAAAGAAGGGAGCAAGAACAAGAGACCAAGTGAGATCAGGAGCTGCAGCCATCTCAAGTCAAGATGAAGGTTGCCAGCTTGATATTCCTGGTGAGCTTGTGCACCATCGATGCAGCCCCTAAAACAGTAACAGAGGTGCCCTTTCTTAACACTCCGCAACCAACAGAAGCCAGATCCCGCTTCGCGATGCTGGATGATGTGCGTCTATTGGCTAACGGCCTCCTCCAACTGGGACAAAGCCTGCGAGAGTTTGTGCACAAGACCAAGGGGCAAATCAACGACATCTTCCAGAAGCTTAACATCTTTGACCGCTCATTCTACCAGCTCTCAGTAGTGACCAGTGAGATCAAGGAGGAGGAGGAGAAGTTGAAGAAAACCACCACCTTCTTGCAAACCAACAATGAAGAGATTCGTAATTTGTCACTGGAAATCAACTCGAAGATCAACAGCATTCTGCAGGAACGCAGTCACTTGCAGAGCAAAGTGGGCAGTCTGGAGGAGAAGCTGAAAGGCCTGTCTCAGAGCATGGTGCCCCTAGATCAGATCCAGGAGATGACTGCACTGAAGGTGAGGGGATCTGTTTCAGACCACATTTCACACACTTAAAAATGATTATGGTTTGAAATGAATTCCACATGTTAATCACATTTCAGAGCTAGACACTGCCGTAGAAAACATTGTGAAAGTTGTTATTAATGATATATATACACACACACACACACACACACACATTGGCTTTCTCCAGTAGCATGAAATATGTACCAAAAGAGCACAGGCTGGATGATGTACTGAATAAATGCCTCACTGAAACAAGGTTTATTGCAGGATGTGATCGACACTCAGGAAAAGACCATCAAAGACCTGCTAACGTCAGTGAGAGAGCAGCATGACCAGCTCAACTCTCAGAAAATCAAAATCAAGAGCTTGGAGGAGAAGGTACATACTTTACTTTGCATCAAAAGGCAGTGATAGGGAAACGAGATGGGGAAAATTACACTTCAGGCTATGTTTATGATACACAATATGCAAATCTGGTAAGTGGGGGAAGACAAAAATATTATTGCACATTAAGAAAATATTATAAAAGATTTAAATGTACATTCCAACACAATTTTACTAAATCCAGTTTAAACAAACTAATGACACTTATGTAGTCAGTCCATGTTGCTCAAGTACTGATTATGACATTATGCTCATTTTATCCTGATAAATATTTTCACTGCTTGAGTCATTCAGATTTTATATGGCTTATTTTTCTCATTACAATCTCATTTCAGCTTAATTATGATCCTTTCCAAGAAACTACTGAAAAATCTGCAGATTCAGGTCCGGAGACACCAGATCTTTTAGACTACCTAACAAGCAACTCGACCAATTCATCAATGGATACTAATGGTGAGTCAAAGACAGAACACAGACAACAGACCTCAATTTTTTACACTCAATATACAGAGCTGTGCATCACGATTTCCTCATAGCCTGTTTCTTGCAGATCTGCCCACAGACTGCAGTGAAGTTTTCAACAGAGGCCAGAGAAGCAGTGGAGTTTACTCAATCAAACCCAATCAATCAGAGCCCTTCAATGTGTACTGTGATATGAGCTCAGGTAAGAAACAAACAAACATCCGAGCTGATACCTACAGAAAAAACAGTTAAGTAATCTGTGCACAAGCTAACAATGAGCTCCTCCAGTGGAATGACAGCATTTTGTTTATCCCTATTGAACACAGCATGGTGGCTGTGTTTTGTACAACTTTTTGATGGGATGTGCCACAATGACATGTTTGAAATCTGACCGTTAATTCAAACATTTTCCACAATTCTTGGCTTTGCAGATGGTGCTGCCACAGTCATTCAGCGTCGTGTGGATGGGTCTGTAGATTTTGATCAGAACTGGCCCCAATATGAAATCGGATTTGGAAACTTGGAAAGTAAGTAAATAAAAGCGTTGCATCGTTTGTCTGAGATGTTTGGTCACACTGCCAAGTGTGCTCACTATAAACTCCTGTTTCCTTTGTGGGCAGGAAGGCTGAGTCACCAATTGCTCGACACAGCCCATAAAGTGCACTATGAAAGGTCATCAAATATGTATTTTACAAGAAAATTTTACAATATTTGCCCAGTGTACAATTATGCACAAGGCGCTATTTGTTGGACATATTAGACATATTTACGGTGCAGGAGGCAGTATTTTAATTCCTGCATTACACTGTATAGGGAGTTTTGTATATAGTTATGTATAGCCATTTGCAATTCAGCCAATGAAATGAAATTATTGAAAAAAAATTCTCCAGACACAATTGTGTATTTATGGGCTGCTGACAAGCAACACCACTGCCATCTGCGTATACAGCACCAGATATTACATAAGATACCCTTGGAGCTGGGCCAACTGCATTAGAAGCAGCCTTCAGGCATGAAATGCTTGGCATTGGTCCTGGGATATAACTGTCACAAGGCCCTGCATGTCAGAGCCTACACAAAAGAACATCTGACTGAAGTGAACCTTCTCTTAAAGAAACAAACTTGCACAGGTTGCAAAGACAAAAATAAACACATGCTCCCTTTCAACATCTGCTTAGAATCTTTCATGTTAATGGAAAGCAAAACACACGTTTTAATCAAAGTTTTTTTGTTGACTGACAATTGTATTTGAACAAAAGCAGGCCTAGAAAAGCCTATAATTTCAGGTTTCACCCTAATATAAGACGTAAAGACTGCCTGTAAATTCAGCTTCAAAGCAGAAACACTTGGTTTTCTCACTTGTATTACAGAGGAGTTTTGGCTGGGCTTGGCAAAAATCTACTCCATTGCCAGACAGGGCGAGTACATTTTGAACATTCAACTGGAGGACTGGAAAGAAGAGAAGAGATTCATCGAGTACATGTTTACTCTGGATGGTCCCGCATCTCACTATACCATCCATGTAACACACCTCTCTGGAAACCTCCCGGATGCCATGAGCAACCACACTGGCATGATGTTCTCCACCAAAGATAAGGACAATGACAACCATGAGGATTCCCACTGTGCCCGTAACTACACAGGTAAAACTACTTCTTCATACTGTACACAGGAAACTATTTTAGTTCTAACACTTTACATTTCACACTTTTTCAATTTTGGTAATTTCATCACTTTCACTCAACAAATTACAGGTGGCTGGTGGTTTAACGCATGTGGTGAAACCAATTTAAATGGCCGGTACACCTGGATGCGGTCAAGGAGTCGTACTCTGCGCAAGAAAGGCATCTACTGGAGACCCGGGAAGGGGGCCTCTTACACCCTCAAATTTACAAAAATCTCCATTAGACCAACGTCCTAGTTTCAACAGCCACTGAACCTGCTTTATTGGGCAACCATCGATCAATGAGAAAGGTCACACAGGCAGCAGTAACTCTGGCCAAAAGAAATTTCCCCATTCTCCTATACTCAGTCCAAAAGTGCTGACTTGCCAACAAAGAATGACGCAACTGTATCAGGTCATGAACCCAAAGGAGGATGTTGCATGTGCAGTTTCAGTAGAACTCATACTTTCTGAATGAGATGGAAAATTGTTCACAAAGAATACAGGTTTAGCTGAATGCACTTCTGGAGTAATAATAGTGACCTATTGCATGCTGTTAGGAATTGTGTACCACTTGTATGACTGTACACCAAGTATCCATAGAAAGAAAACTAGTGAATAGGGATGCATACGTGTCTAGGTTTTCAGTGTCTTTTATATTGCAGTTTAACTTAATACCATATTTAAGCAGCATTCAGGTTAGCGCAACCTAATTCAGAAAAGCATGCTATGATAGTAGAAACTGTTTTCCTCGTTTTGTTACTGAGTCATATTGACTCCTGGCTACACACTGTACATACCCATCTGTACAGTATTTTGTTTACGTCTTCAGCAACAGTTTGGTGCACCATTTTTATAACAAAAATAAAGAGAAACACTTACGCACACCTATTTGCCTTCAGTAAATGTATACGCTGTGAAACAACTTTACCATACTAAGCCACTTTTAAAGAATTTAGCATTGGAACCATTGATTTTAACTGGCCAGAAGGCTTATTTCATACTAACTAACCTCAATGCAATGTTTACACATGCCTTTATCTACTCATTATTTTAAGCCATGATCTGTATTAAAGTCTGAAAAGAGTTAATAGCTTCAACAATTCGTTTATGTGGAATGATTAGAATCAGTACTTGAAAAGTGAACATTTGTCTGGGTTTGAGTGATGTATACAGAAAAGCAGAGAAGTGTAAGATTAAGTATTGGTGGTGGGGATACCTTTGAAATCAGCCTACACTGACCTGTGTTATCAAGTCCCAAACTTTGTGTATGCTTATTTTAATGAACACGTAGAAAATACATGGGTTTAGGGGTCAGACACCCACACTTCAGCAGGCAGGCAAATAGAGGCTGACCTAGCAGACTGCCTGACTTCTCTCATGCTATGCCAACCTTATTATCAACCAATAGGCAAACATGTCCTTTGTAGAGGGCTATGTCAACATAACCAACTGATAAAGGTCTTTGCCTGGGAGGCCTTGACTAAAATAGCTGTTTGGACATGCATAGGAATCAGCAGCCAGACAGCTAAAATCACCTGGTAAACAACAATGAGACCAGTTTATTTGGTGTCATCCATGCAATCACTGCAAAGCCATTGCCTGCTACAAAAACTACACCAACATAAGAAGTGTGTAACACCTGGGTTGAGTTCAAATATTGTACCTGTAATTCTGAATTCAACAAAAAAATAGAACATTTAAGGGTCTGCTTATTATATCAGCTGGGAAAAACTAAATCTGAGCATATTACTCTGGTCTTATTTAGTCTAACATGACTTCCTGTTAAGTGCAACATCAAATACAAGGTCTTGCCTCTGATATTTAAAAGACCTCAGTGTCTTAGCTCCAACACGTTTTGAACATGTCTTGATGCATCAATAGCCCATTCACTCCACCTTGCTTTTCTGAAGCCTCCTAGGATCACTTACAGGTCAGATGGTGGATAATCCTTTTTTTTTTGTAGCTCTGAATCTCTGGAATTGCATCCCACAGAATAACAGAACTGTTAACTCAACCCTATTTTCAAATGATATCACTGAGTAATTGCTCAGGCCTAGTGTTTTTTTTTTCAATACTGTTGCCATAAATGTGTTTAACTAACAGTGTCCTAGCATCGATATACAAATGAAGCAGGTCAGTTATTAAACCGGCATCATCACTGTATCAGTATTCGGTTGGAATAAAGATTAAACACAGTACCTGTATGTAGTGTTGGGCACATAGATGTCCCTGGCTGGGAACTCTAGGATCTCCCGGGTAGGCCGCACTCGGCTGTCTGGATAAGGCTTAACTTGGAGCAGCTCTGGGGTCAGACAGTAGTGAGGGTTTTCAGGGGCAGGAGAGATGTCAATCTTCAGCTGAGCTGTAAATTAACAAAATAATGAGTAACCGTAGACTGTGACTACATTTACAAGTTTTGTTGAATTTCCTCAGTTCAAAATAAGTCTATGCTGACAGATAAGTCTATGCTTTTCCTATCAGGTCCCATAAGCAGTGAGAAGATGTTGGCATGAATCATGTATAGTCATTCTACTGGCACAAATATACCTGATTCAGTTGCTGGATATTAATAACAAAGGCTACTTTCTCCTTGCACTCAAAAGTATTATACTATTTATTAGTCTATTATTATATTCATTATTTATTTATCATTATACATTTATTAGTCTAAATGTGAATCATAGGTTTGTTGTTTAAAGAACTGTTTTCCTTTATTCACTTGGAAGCAGCTATATGAATCTCATTCTGGTGTATGTGTAGAATTCTGCAGACATCATAAACAGACTAGAAGATATTTTAATATCACATGACTGCACTGAAAAAATGATGATTTTCTTCCTGATGTGGTTAACTCATGAGTGCTATGAGTGCTAATCTAAAAAAGGACAGTGATAGCACTCTCAAAAAAGCCCTGGATTACTAAATTGCTGCAAGTGCTGCAGAATAGGAAAAGGAAGGTCATTATTGATGGCAACTACTATCTCAGAGAACAAGGTCAAATGAGAGATTAGATTAGCTCCATGGATAAAATTGAGTACAAGGGTGGTTCTAAAAATGAAAAGTATAATAGGTTGAAGATATAGTAAACAAAAAAATTAAGAAGAAGCTGGTGGCTTTCACACAAGGGCGTCATCACCATTCGTTGTCACCTGAGGGGGATATAAACCCCCCCGCAATCATTTAACATAAATAACTAGTGCACCAGCACTGTTGAACCTTGAGTCTTTGGTGAAAGAATTCACTTCACTAAACCGATAGAAGTACACACACTGCTGGAAATCCCAGAAACCGCTCTCTGCAATGATGATTCTCTTCACTCGCATGTGGTGAGAAACATTTCAATGCCTGTGGTAGAAATCTTTACCCAATGAAGTATCAGAGGTCACCCAGGCATTTAACACCTGATCTACACTGCTTCATATAAATGGTGAGAAAATGTAGGAAGCGTCATAAGTTATAAACAGTAAAATAAATAATATTTACTGTCCTTATCCTAATATATAATTGGTGAACATACAACAACCTAAAATCATTTTTTACCATCTGAGTTTATGTCTCTGGTTGTTTGCAGCAAAAATAAAATAGAAATTAAAGGGGAAAAATATTTTTTGTTGTGTAATCTTATAAAAAATCCAAATATAAAAATGTGATGTATTTTCCCTAAAATGTGCTGATTTTCGTTCACATGAGCATGCAGCACATGGGTTTCACTGCCCCCTTATGACTCCTATACTTCTTCATACTGAACACTGTGTTTTGCATTATTTTATGACTTTGTTCGTGTCCTCCTACGTTTTCCAACGTACGCAATATCTTTCGTAATACTTTTGATTAAAATAATATGTTGCAAAATTAACACCCAGTTACCCAACAAAATGTTTTCCTTTCCTTCAATGCTGCCAGCCATTTCAGATGGTCTGCTTGAGCACTGTCAGCTAAGGAGCGCACTTGTTTGTTAATCTACCTGATAGCTAACATTATAAATTATATTACAAATAGTTTTATTAATTAAAGAAACATTTTTTCAAGAATTTCAAATGGGTGCTTTTGTGAAGTGCATGTCTCGTAAGCAATGTAGTGCAAAAATGACAAAAATGATATGCACAGATCCTGCAGTTCAAAATGATCTTTCTGTAGACATACATAAACATTAAAAACATTTTAACTGCTAATGTAGCAAGACTGTTACCTGTGATGGGTCTAAGTCTGCGTAACACTGAGGAGGGCCGTCTCATGTCAGCCAAAAACTTATATAAATCCTCATCACTTAGCCGATCTCCCTCCTAATACAAACAAAAACACAGAATTAGGAAAATGAATTCAGGCAACAAATCAAACAAGCAAAGCAATTGAGAGGTTAAGGTGTTATTCACTCTTAAATGTTGAGCACAAATATTACTTAGTAGTGTTGTCAAAAGACCCGGTACTTCGGTACCAAGTCGGTACTAAAAATGTTACGGTACCAAGTTTTCTGAAGTACCGGTGGTACAGAGTACCCGGTCAACCGGTTTTGGCTACACTGTCTGATAGGTGCTTATTGTGCAGATGTGTCTTCTTCTTAAAACACAGAGACATGGCGACCGGTGCTGCTGCTGATGAAGCGGCTCTGAATCCAATTCAATTCAATTGAATCCGCTCGTTGAAAAGAAAGGAGGATAGAGCCACGTTTGGAAGTATTTTGTTTTTGTGGCCGATGACAAGGGGCAACATCACTGATCACCAGAAACCCATTTTCAAGTGGTGTCATCGAAGTTTTATGTCAAATGGGGGAACCTTTTAAACCCCCTCAAAGACTTAATAAAAGAACACAAGGTGAATTTCAGAAGCAGGACAGCATGACAAAAACGCTGAACTGAACTGAGCTGTTGCTGAATTCATATGTATGGATAAAAAAAAAAAATTGTAAACATGTTCTTAACAATGTTTCTAGTTTAATTAGTTATTTAATTACTGAAATGTTTAAAATGGCTTGGTTTTGTTTTATTTACAATAATATTAAAGTATTGTTCATATTTAGTTTATTTATACAAGCGTTTAAGTTTATAAATAAGAAGAGTGTATATTTAGTCATGTTTGTTTAATTATTGTTTGTTATTAATAAAAATAGCTTGTTGTTCAATTATGTTTTGCTTTGGTACCGAAATTGGTACAGAGAACCGCAGATTTTCACTGGTATTGGTAGCGAATACTGAAATTTTGGTACCGTGACAACACTAATACTTAACATTCTAAATACAACCTTAAATCTCAAACCGATCCTCAAAAAAAAAAATGTATGGAAGCGTTTTCACTACACAATGTGCAGCTTTTGGACTTTATACCACAACATTCCAGATATCTAACTGACCCAATATATTGAAATATAACTGACCCCAAGTACAGAAAAAAGCAGATCAATACTACAAGCCTTTAATGTCTATGTAACTTTTTTATCCTTTTGGTTTTATCAGGTTTGGAGAGGCTGCATGGGAGTGAGTGGGAGTGTGTGGGTGTGTGTGGGTTTGTGTGTCAGAGTTTAAACTGACCTGTTTGAAGAAGTTGGTGACTGTAAGTGTAGCAGGCCTGAAGCCGGTCAGATTGCAAGACTCATCTCCACTGGTAGTCCTCTCTAAAGAGCGACGACCCACAATGCTGGAGTTTCTCCGTTCAGACCAGGAACCTTTCCGCTCTGCATAAAGTTACAAGATCAAACCAACATTAAGACTAGTGTTAAGCAACACTATCTAAGTTTCTAAAAATACAGTTTAATATCTTTATTTAAAAAATAATGGGGGGGTTATCTCCAGACCAACCAACCAGAGCTTTTTTAAATCAGTTAAGTAATATAGGTACAAGTGAGATTTTCTCTGAAGCGTCCTGGAGCTTTTTAAAAACAATAACACCCTGCTTTCTACAACAACAGATTTTACACACATCACAAGACATGAACACAGTGCTGTTTTAGCAGACTGACCTGGCAGCCCCATTTCCAGCTCTGTGTCTCTCTCCAAACTGCCAGCACTATTCACTATATTCATCAGGTGAATGGCTGTCCAGGCAAAAGGCATCCTATAACGGCCAAGACGCTGGCAGAACTGCTCCGCCTGACCACGCAGCTTCTCCAGCTTCTCCTTATTCTACACGGTAAAAAAACAGTAATTCTGAATACAATTGCATGAATATAATAGCTGCAGTTTTAAGAGCCTGACTTGGCTAGCCAACAGATATTTTTGCAATGCAAGGAACCTGTTAACAAATGTACTTACTTTGGCAGCATCTGACTCTTTGAAGACCATGTACGGCTCTGCGCATTCTCCAATGTCTCCCTGCTGTAGGACTTTTTCAAGCTACATAGTCATGGAGTAGAGGCTATTAGCAGTAGTAGTAGTCAGCATAACTGTATAGTATAAATTATTATACAAACTTCCAATTTCTAAAAATGTATTACAATAATACAGTGAAATAAAAAAAATAACATAGATCATAAATGTGCTCACTGACTTTGATAACCAGGAAGACATCCTGGGAGGGGTAGGTGATGGAGAAGACGGCGGAGCGAGCCAAGGTAGAGATGGCAGCTGACTGGATATGCGGACGCAGCATAGCTTTGGTCTGCTCTGAGTTCAGGTCAAAGAAAAAGTTCTCTGATATCTGAAAATAAAGTTAAAGGATGGTGGCGGATTAGGAATTCAAGGCCTCTGTTAAAATAACAGTCTCCCTTCAAAAGCTACTGCTGCCCTCTAGTGTTTGGTTGGAGAAGCATGTTCAGGAGATAGTTATCCATATAGATGCTGGAAATATGCAAGTTTTATTTAGTGACAATTGTTACAATTCAGTATGCGTTGTAACTAAATTACTTCCATATGGATATGAATGAATGCACATTCCCAAACCACACTTTCTGGAAAAAAGTATTAGAATAACAGATCATTACACCAAAAGGGACTTTAAATATGTTGACTTCAAATACATAGATTTTAAAATAGTATTGGCCCTTCTTTTGCAGCTATAACAGTGTTCCGGCCAAAATGTACCATATTCCACTCTTCAAGGAAGGCTTTCCTCAAAATTTTAGAGAGTTTCTGTGGGAAATGTGTGCCCAATCATCCTATAGAGCATGTATGAGGTATTGGTATTGAGGCTAGATTAGAAGCCCTGGCTTGCACTCTCCGTTCCAGGTTATCCCATATGTGTTGGATGAGGTTGAGGTCATGGCTTTGCTCTGGTCAGGCCAAACAAGTTTTTCCACACTGAACTCAACCAACCATATTTTTATGGACCTTGTACTGTACACAGTGGCACAGTCATGCTGGAATAGAAAATATTCTTCTCCAAACTGTGTCAACAAAGTTGGAAGCATGGTTTTGTCCAAAATGTCTTGGTATGCAGAAGCATTAAGATTGTCCTTCACTGGAAGTAAGAGGCTCAAACCCTGAAAAACAGGTGTGGCTCAATACGTTGGTCCATATAGAGTATGTTCTACATAAATGTTTTCAAATGGCATGTAAAAATGCATTGAAAAATGACCATAACAAATGCAAAGGTGTGACAATGTGCATTGTGGCAATTCCTAAATTCTGATTATGATATAACTGCATTCATTACAGTGTTAAACCAGGTCCAATCGACCACTATGGACGTCCAACCCTGGTTTACACAGTAAATTGTGCCACAGCTAAATACAGTCATAAATTGACTGTATCTTGAATCTTGAATCTTGAGTCTTTCACTATTCAATTCTCTATTAAATTTTTAAGCATGGTGTAAGGATATGAATATGAATCATCAGTAAACCCTCATTATCTATGGTCCTATAATTTGATTGCTTGCACATTATAGTGTACATGATATTGTATTTTTTAACTAATATCTATTTATTGACCTTTGTATATTTGCGCCTAACGACTTTTGGTTTGTTGACACCATGGGCTCTTTTGTGCTGTTCCTCTGGGTTTAATGCAGCACTGTAGCTCCAGGCAAAATACATTCGGTCCTATTCAACATCTGCACTAATGATTTAGTCAGACTAGATGCACTTCAAAGCCAAACCAAACAAACAAAAAAGTGTTAGTGTACAATTAGCCAATGGGGGCACTGCATTAAAATCATTGCCTTGGAGCTAATTCATTTTTGCAAGCATATTTGTGAACGTTTTCAAAATGAAATATGTCAGGTGTGGACCTGACACACGGCTTTAACACTCTTGTAATGCTTCCAATGACCTTTAGAGTACAAAACTTAATAGCCTGGGTTAAGGTCAATTTTAACAGCTTTGCAGAAGCCCCCCAAGTTTTCAACCAACAAAGTACAGGAGCAGGCATAACAGCTTACCTTTTTCTTTTCTTTAGCATCGTATAAGGCCAAACTTGCGAATATTGGCTCAATTTCAATCTCAAACCTTTGGAGAAAGAGCAGAGTGTCAGCAGAAAGCAGCAGTTAATGCTGGATTTTAGGAGCGAGTGAAGCAAAGGGGAAGCTTTTAAGATGCTGTCCTTCACTTACTTCAGGGACAAGCACTTAACGAGCAGCCTCTGTCCAAAGTGTTCTTTAGGGACATCAGGCACACAGTGACGTTCAATTGGTTCCTCCTTAAGAAAATATAAAAGAAAACAAAATATATTTAATTACCCTCTATTGTAATAATTATAATTAGTGTTTTTTTTAAATAAATAGTTTTTTAAACATATTTTCAACAGGTGGCTGCAATTCTTTAAACAGAATTTAATTTATGACAAGCTAAGGGCCATTACCCTCTCCTGGGGTATGGAATTCCAATGCTAAAAAGGTGACTGGCATTAGCATACAGTGACTGAACACACTTTTTGAAAGTAAAATGCCAGACATAAACACAATTTTAGTTGTGTTTGCCCCCCACAACGCTTTTTCATTGTATTTATTTTAGACTTTTGACAGTGTTTATACTCAACATGGCCTAATGCTCAAACCCAGGGCAATTTGACACAGTCCCACAGGTCAGTGTAAAGGTATGGGTCCCCACCTCATCCAGAGCAGGGTGGAGGGCGAAGACCTCTCGGTGTCGGTTGGCTTTGCGCTGGTCCTCATTGTGCCGGTCAATCTCCTCATTGGGGACTCGGTCCAGGAGGTGAGGCAGCAGAGCATCAGGCTGGGAGTTCTTAAGATCAAAAATACTACAAGCCCAACTCCCCCGCGGAGTGTCATCTATGGACATGGACCTGCGCTTCAGATCGTCCTGCAACAGAGATGCACTTCAGTCAAGAATAGCACTCAGAAATGTATCATGCACCTGTATGAATGCCTGCTTAATCTCGATCAATCAGAGAGATGTCTTCAGTATGAACACAGTGTCTAGGCACGTTTACCTGATCATCCTGATAGCTGCTGTGATCTGGCAGTTCATCTGACTCGAAGACCTGCTTGGGTAAACCTCTCTGCCTCTCTTTCTGCTTGTCAAGAGTGTTGGGGTTGAATCCTGTACCCAACTTATGGTACCTGTGCCAGAAGAAAATAATATGTTTCAAAAATGATGAAGCTGGTATCAGGGAGGGTCTGTAGAGTTTAAGGTTTTCCTTGCTATAATACATCCAAATTAACTTGTCTTATGTAGAGAAAAATCATCAAACTTCAGCCCTCCAAGCCTGGAACTATAACCTTTGTTACACATGTAGAAGAAAGAAGAATAAGAAAAAAAATACCAAAAAATACTTAGCATATGTGTGCTATATGGAGAAAAAAAAATACATAGCGACAAACCTGTTTTTCAATGTTTTGACTAGGCCCCGTATTTCCAGTGAAAGGCAACCTTAATGCTTCTGCTTACCAAGACATTTTGGTGAACGCCATGCTTCCAGCTTTGTGGACACAGTTTGGGGAAGAAGCTTTTCTATTCCAGCATGACTGTGCCCCAGTGAACAAAGCAAGCTCCATAAAGACATAGCTGGTTGAGTTCAGTGAGGAAAAACTTGTCTGGCCTGCATAGGGCCCTGACCTTAACCCCATCCAAAACCTTTGGGATAAACTGGAGAGGAGATTGCTAGCCAGGGCTTCTCGTCCAGCATCAGTGCTTGAGCTGATAAATTCTGTACAGAATGAATGGGCACAAATTCTCAAAGAAACTCCTAAATCTTGTGGAAAGTCTGCCAAGAAGAGTGGAAGCTGTTATAGCTGCATATGTGGGGACCCATTCCATTCAAAGTCTACATGTTTGAATGCATTGTCATTACTTTTGCTCATATTAGTGATGCTCCGATCGATCAGCGGATGATCGGTAGCGGCTGATAATCAGACTTTATGACTTGATCGGGACTCGTTAAACTCGCCGACCTTAGGTCGCCGACTGATCACAATTGATGACGTCAATGCGTGAGGACTAGGGACACGTACCGAACCCGGTAGCGTACTTTATCGCCTAATTATTAAAGACATCAGTATGGATAAACTCACACACACACACACACAACACGAGAGTTTCTCGCGCACGCGCACCCGCAAAACACGCGCACACAGACACAGACCACAAGTGAACTCTCTCGTGCGAGCACACACATGCACAACACGAGAGAACTCTCTCGCGCACGCACACACACCACGAGAGAAATCTCACACACACGCACACCACGAGAGAACTTCTCTCATGCGAGAAATCTTGCACGCGTGCACACACACAACAGGAGAGAACTCACACACTCGCACACATATAACCAAGGCAACATTTATAGTATTACTTTATATGAAAAAAGTGAATGGTGGTCAGAGAGCTTACATATCAGTTATATAAACTTGAAGCATCAGAATCGGCATCAGTATCGGCCGATCACCTAGATAAAAAATCGGTACTTGGTATCAGTGGCAACAATCCTGATCGAAGCATCACTAGCTCGTATAGTGTATTATGTCTGTGCAGAATCTAAGCCCGCATGAAAGTATTACATTTTTCAATTCAATTTTATGTATATAGTGCTGTTTTAAAACCAAGTTGTCATAAAGCAGCTTTACAGAGTCCAGGTTCAAGCCCCTAGTGAGTGAGCCAAAGGCAACAGAGGCAAGAGAAGCATCAGCCTCACACTATATAACAACATTCAAAGAGTTAAAAAACTGATTAAATCGCAGTCAAGTTTGGTCTGAAAAGGTAGTTAATGTCTAGAACAGTGTTCTTCATTTAACCTCGCTGCTCAGATTGAGCTAAGCCTTTTACTCAAACACAATGGCAGACATTGTGATCCTAAACCTGAGTGATTAGGTTATAATCTGTAACTGTGTGAGAGACGTGGCTTACGACGCCCTATTCCACAGCTGAGCCATGTAACAAACTGTTTACTGCTAGAGCACCATCTCTGTTAAAAGTTAAAGAGCAGAACAACTGCTGTTCCAAGCACCAGACAGTGACACTAACTGCATGCAGGGGACAAGCCACAGTCCACATGGTCACTCGAGGTGAAACAGTAGAACACTGACACTCTCTATTATTAAGTACAAGTAGTGTGTAATTAAGGAACTAAAGCTGAAGGCGTACCAGCTCACCCATTTACCACAAAAACTGAAACATGATCTTCCATAGAAAAGAAGTGGCGAATCAGAAAAGAATGGGAGAACAGGAAGAGTAGGTTTGCATTTGATCGAGCACATTACAGTACACAAAACAAACATGGCTCAGTTTCACCGGAAAAACACTGCAATAAAGATCGTTCAAAGTGATACAACCTTCGCCCCTGTAAGCTGAGCGCTGCAATGCAATAATTTCATTAACAGACCCAAAAGCAAGCTGAAATCAACATTTCATACAATTAATCCCAAAGAAATCTGGTTTCTTACTTGCGGTTGACAACTGCCCAATCTTCAGTGTAGGATCTGACGCAGTCTCGGACATGTGCATCATTGTCTCTGAAAAAGAAAGGGTATATAATATATTATTAATATAATTCCCATTACTATTACAAGCTCTAATATTTAAGGGCACATTTCATAAAAATCTGATTTGTCCTAGCTTTTCTTTTAAAAATAATGTGTGATATGAAAATGTGACATTCATTTCATGGTACATACTTTGACAATTAAGACTGTTTTTTGAATGAGGCAGAACAGATTTGATTTCTATTAATATTCAATAAGAAAACCAATCTCATTATTTTACTTTTTGTTGTTAAAACGAAAAGCTTTAGAAAGAGCAATGTTTAACTAGAAGTAAAATTTTAACTAAAACTAAAGCACATAAGAAGACGCTTGAAAGTTTATCTGAAGCAGTCATGAACTACTGAAAAAACTCCACAGGAAGTAAAACAAAGCAAACAACTTGTGAGACTTTATGAGACTAAACTGAATCCTTCATTTTCCTTCCACTACCTGAGCTAGCATTTTCTGCTGGTATCCGTCCAATACCATTTTATTGTAAAATGGTGACATTTTTTTTGATGACCTTTGTATGAAACCTTCCACACCTTTCTAAACTGAACAGCTTTGGTAGGCTCATCAATATTTCTCAGAACTAAATCTGCCTTCCCCTTGGATAAACAATCAGAATCAGAATCAGAATCAGAAAACTTTATTTATCCCGAAGGAAATTGTTTGTGGTGACCGCCACATTACACAGACACAGATCAACACGAGACATGCTTTATGAGATGCTCCACCACTGAAACAGATTTACTTAACTTAATCCAAACCAACATTTAGTATTCCACCAAGCACCAATTACAAATACAATATTTTGTAATCCAAATAATTATTTTCAGAAGTTCATTTGCTAGGAGTATTTGCATAAGGATAAACCATCAGTATTACATCACTGAGGTTGTGGCCAGTGGAATTGGGCCTGAGAGGATAGTGATAAGAAGCACTGTTTAGAAATGCGGAGAATCGGGCCACAGGGGAGTTCCCAAAAGTACTAAAAAAATAATCAAGTTCTATTGAGAGCGCCACAAAATAATGCACAGGAAGTTACAAGCAACACAAAGAAAATAGAACAGCATGGGAATAAACAAGAAACCAGAATAAACAAGACTGAAAAATGATTTGAACAGACTGAACTCTGTTCAAACTGGATTTCCGAGATTTAAATGTCACTCACACTGCCAGCAAAAGCAGCTAAGCAGCATGGGAAGATCACTAAATTGGTTTAATCTAAAATCCCCCCTTTGTGTGAGCAAAGAACAGATCTTCTCCACACCCACTCTGAGGCAAAGAGCAAAAAAAATACCAAAGGGCAGGCAGAAAATTCTCACTGTCACTGAATCAAAATAGCACCACTTTGCACGTAATTATGGGTGTGCTACTTCTAAGAACCTTTTCTCTTTCCTTCTTGTGGTCGCTTTAAAATGCAATTTTTAAGTTCAACAGACTTCAGATTTCAGTGGAATTTTGTCTGGCTGGTGCCACTGAAACGGAAGCAATAACAGAATTCAAGCTAGTCTCATCAAGCCCAAGCAGTCACATGACCTCCACCGATTTGGTACATTTTCACAGTGGAATTAAGGAAGTCTGTTCAGATTGGTCGCACACGCCACTCCTGAAGAAATTAAGCAGTTCACTGCATTGCATCACTTTTTATTTTACTTGAAAGAAGAAAATGATGATTATACGCAGGTAACACAATGATTTCCCAAATTAGAGGAATAAATACACTACAGTGGAGCAAATAAGACATAGAATACTATACTGCATTAGAAAACAAATATAGCAAAAACATAGCACTGCTATATATCATCTTCATTTGTCAGACTTCAACAAATTGAGGATTCAATGACTGATACTTTCCTGCCTTTGAAATTATATATATCGGATCCCTGGCGTTACTCAGAACAGCAATTAAAGATTTTTTTTTCCAGAAGTTTATTTTGTACCATGAACTCCTGTGTTCCTCATCAGTTTTAGTCAGTTATTCATTTCTGCAATTGTTTGGAAAAAATGGGTAATAGGTTCAATTACTTTGTGGCTAATTCATCTCATTCCAAAAAAGTAAAACAATCTCAAAATTAATTGGCATACATTTTTAAATAAATAAATAAAAAATTTATGATGACAATTTATGATGACGTATCAGCTAGTTTTAGGCATGGAGGTGTTTTGTATTTGGGTGATTTATGAAGGTCAACACTCTTTTGTCTCTGTTCTTTAGAGTATTCCATCTTTCCAATACTATTGAAGGACAAAGGGAATCTGGTTCCTGTGCCACCTCTTACTTACATTACAATTAAACAATGAACACTCGTACGGATTTACACAATGTGAAATAGAAATGGGAACAAGCTTAAATTATATTTTGCTCAGAGGAATTTTAAGGGAGGCATGTTTTTTTTGTAATAAAAATCTTTTGGACTAAATTTACTTCAGTAAAATGTTACATTTTTGGCTTATTAAGCAGAAAAAACATTATAACCTTTTTACCCATTCACCTACAATGCCAGTTGTTGTGGAGCTGAAGGCTCTTCAGGGAAAACAAAGAAAACAAAAATCTATGATTTAATCTCTACCACAAACACACAAACACACACAGACGGAGACACACACCCTTCCTCTGGAACTGCCTGGCCAAGTGTGCGGCACTCTCTGGGCGTGTAAAGCACTTCAATATCGTCAGGAGGGAACTCGATCAGGTCTCTCAGGGGTCCTGACTCAATGATGGGTGGGTGGGTTATCAAATACTCCTCAAAGTCCACTGGGTCCACCGTTTCAGTCAGAGGGACCTACAGACAGTAAAGGAGTACAAACACACATTCAGGCTTTGCAATTTCACACAGCTTCATATTTAGGTCATGACGTGAACAGTCCACACGTTTGCTCTCAGTTTAAACTGCACTTCAAGATCTTCTACCTTCTGATTTTTAATGTAAGTAAACTCTTCATAAAGATTATTTATGTCAATCTCAATTGCAATAGCATTTATAATCGTATCTATTGTTTGTTATACATGGCTTTCTGAAGCGCTTGCTGGGGTTTTCCTAATGTCTGTTCAGAAACATTTCAAATAACAGATTCCAATCATTCATACCAAACCTCCATCCTGCAGAAGGGCGTCACTGCAGCGTCTAAGAGAAGTTATGTGTACGATCCTTCAGGGACGTCACTACTTACTACACCAGTTCTGTTTTAAAAGGCACGTTAGGTTAACAATCTGACTCACTTCTGAATTCATCACCTCAAGGCATGAAAATACTGTGAGTAGCACCACTAAAAATAAAGGCATCCAAATCACAAGCAGAACAGATGAGCTATTGAAAGCATAAGGTAAAATGAAAACCGTCTTTGCAGCACTTAGTGAAAGCAATCTGGTCATTTCACAGCTCATAAAGCACAGAATGAATGAGCAGAAAGGGAACAAATATAGAAAACATGTTTTGATTTTAATGGGTATCACACAATTTTTATATATTGAGTATATATTGTGTGGTACTCACCGTGTTGTTTGCTGGATGACCACCCACACTGAGGTTTTTCAGGAGCTGAGGGGAACCTCCATACTGTCCTGCAATCTGCTTCCTCACCTCAGCAGCTACAGTCCTGAAAAGAGGCAGAACACATTTTAGTGCCATGCATCTGAAAAAAGATCAGTTGTGAATGAATTTTGAACAGTGAGCAGGCTGCATGTGGTTTACACCAGAAGATAATTTCAGGAACAAAATCTGCCAGAATGCACAAAGTTGTACAAAAAACATTAGAAATTAATGAGTTGGGAGATGCAGGGCGGAACACTTCTGAAAACAGATTCATACAATTTTTCATACTTAAAATACTGACATACAATGATATTGTGGCACCTATAAACAATGAGCATTATATCCACAACATTGCTCTATTTTATAAATTAGTAGGCGGGCATCCTTACACACATGATATCCAGCAGGGCTGGGGATTATGACAACATTTATCATTATTGTAATAAACGCCATCACAATGATTTTCTGGGCAGATCACTGTTCTCATATCACTTAAAAAACACTGAACGATTTCACATCTCAGGTTTTTATTAATTTATTTGTAGCATTTTAATAATGCTATAATGCTTGATAATGATGATTGTGTGTATAATTACTTCTAAATGGATAATTTGACTAAAACTGTCCCACAACTATAAAAACTAACAAAATTCAGCCATTTTTTCAATACAATTATAGGAAAATTCATGTAGAATAACATAACATCTTATTTTTTGTGGCAATATAGTTTAAAGAAAACTGAGATGCTGCTCACAAAGATCGATGAAAGCATTACTTTGTTTTAAGCATCTATCTTGAGTTGGTGTTGTAACAATAATATGTAGATTAACATCAGGTTGCAGTATTACTTATTCAGTGTAAAATATTTACCAATGTTTTATTGCTCTGGTATTATTTTTATATTGCTATAAAAAGCTATATTTTCAGGATGAGTTTTAAACTAGTTTACCAGTTTCCACAGCAACATTAACCCGCTAAATACTTCCAAAAATAAACATTACAGTAGATAATTCCAGTGGCATGTGTTGGCAATGTAACAATGTAAAGTTACTTGAGCTAATTCTCAGAAATCACTTGCAGTGTGAAATATATGTGCATGTTCTACATGTTCTACAGTTTGTCAAAAAACTTCAGAACAGCAGCTAGGATGTTTTCTTTGCTGGTGATCAAAGGCAACATTGAGCTTCCATTGAAAGTCAGACTTGCCTAAGTTGAAAGTCATCTACTACATTCTTTATTTTAAGAATACTCTCCCACACATCTCCTTTGAATGTTCAGTCATGCTGAGAAAATAATTTTTTGACACATCAATTAACACACGGTCCAGCCGCAAACTAGAAATCCTCTCATGACATCAGCCTTGGGTGTTTGCAAACAAAAAACCAATGACATGGATGGAAATTACTGATTGTAAATCAGGGAAATGTGGTTCAAATGAGTCTCACCAGCATCTACGTCACTCAGAAACCATCAGAGATTATGGAAGTCCAAAAAGTACAACACATGTGGAACATAACATCCCCGCCCCCAAGTGTCCCTGTTGACTCTGGACAGTCCTTTATTTAGATTAGGCATTCCTTGAAAGGAGTTATTAGTTCAAGTGCTTGTTGTTCACAAAGCGACTGCAGCCCTCTCTACATACTTAATACTCGGGACAGTTGTCTCAGAAACTCTTGTGTCATTAGGACAATCCAAAAAGGAACAAATGAATTAAAAAAGCTCTCTTTCAAAAATACTCATCTGTGTAAGCAGGGATATGTTTAGTTTCATCCTGAGTCTGAACAATTTTTTATGTCTGTTAGAACTGTTTAGTACAGAACTAAACCTGAATATGCAAATCATATGA
This sequence comes from Ladigesia roloffi, assembly GCA_037577295.1. Classification (NCBI taxonomy): domain Eukaryota; kingdom Metazoa; phylum Chordata; class Actinopteri; order Characiformes; family Alestidae; genus Ladigesia; species Ladigesia roloffi. The sequence goes on along the minus strand of JBBKCR010000101.1, from coordinate 10,762,746 downwards.
ACACATTTACAGTACAGGCCAAAAGTTTGGACACAGTTTGGTTATGTACTTAACAAAAAAAGGTGAAATAACTAAAACATATTTTATAATCTAGTTTCTTCAAAATAGTCTCCCCTTTGCTCTGATTACTGCTTTGCACACTCTTCGCGTTCTCTCTGAGCTTCAAGAGGTTGTCACCTGAAATGGTTTTCCAACAGTCTTGAAGGAGTTCCTATACATGTTTAGCAGTAAACACATGTGTGCAAAGCAGTAATCACAGCAAAGGCTGGTTATTTTTGAAGAAACTAGAATATAAAACATGTTTTCAGATATTTCACCTTTTTTGTTAAGTACATAACTCCAGATGTGTTCATTCATAGTTTTGATGCCTTCAGTGAGAATCTACCAATGTAAATGGTCATGAAAATAAAGAAAACACATTGAATGAGAAGGTGTGTCCAAACTTTTGGCATGTACTGTATGCTCCGGCAAGTATAGGGATGGGTATCGTCAAGGTTTTAACATTAGTACTGCATCTATCAAAACCGCTTATCGATTTGGTACTTTAACAGTACTCTAATCGATACTTTTTGTTGTGTTTTTTAATAAGAAAACTAAACTAATTGAGAACAGATTAAAAAAACTTTAACCCTTACTCTAACCAAAATCTAAAAAATTTGGACTTATTACAAATTAATTTTTGGGTAAGCTTTGCTTTATAATTTCTTAGTTTATTATTATTTATCTATTTGTAAATGCAGTACTATAGCAGCACAAGTCATTTTAATGTTTAATATTAATTTAGGCTAATGCATATATATTTAGCCCATATGCAGCCTACATGTAACTGAATGTGTGCTTATTAAATTATTAACACTGATTTAGAGCCCTTATGTGATGTTATTTTAACATAGCATATAAACCTGAGGAGGCGGATAATGAAGTAGAAGCTAGGCAATTGAAAACTTTGCATTTCTCTATCTACACATAATGCGCTTTGCCTAGATGTTTTGATACATTTCTCGTGTTTCCACCTTTATGTGCAAAACTCTTGCTTCACTTGTTGCAACAAGCATCGTCTCGATCCACACGGGTGAAGTGGAACTGCACTTCACTTGGCTCTATCCAGCATCCTCATTCCATCAGTGCGAGGTAGTACCGGTGCAGGACCTTTACCGTCAGAGCTTATCAATACTTCAGGCTTTTATAATTAGGCACCGGGACCGATTTGGTACCCATCCCTAGTCAATTATTAAATATCAGTCTTAATTACAGAACATTAGTTAGTTAGCAATATAGCAGGTAGTATATAGTTAACCAAGTTAATCCATACAACCTAACCATTTAAACTAATGACTTTACCACACACCAGTGAAAGGAAAACAAGGCAGAGGGATGCCAGAGCATCTGGTAAATAAAACAAGAGGGTGGGAACTACTTCAGAGCCTTCCTCTTAAAGGATATTTAGCATCAAAATCACAAAGCAAGATAACCTAAACCATAGATCATAATAGGCCAGCTACCTAAAATGATATAAAGATCTACCTGCAGGGCAGTTGAAATGGGCAGCATATTTTGACTTGTTTTGATTATCCAAGCATATCTTGGATATTGTCCGTATTTAGAGAAGATGTATTGTTTTAAATGGAGTAAAATGAGTCTAGATCAACTGCAGGCAGTGCGGAATGTTAAACACTGGATAAAAATCGCTGTACATATGATCAGTCTAAAATACAAACTAATGATACATTGTGTACATTCCAGTTACTTAAACATATTATTAATTTTGCAATGTTAACCTTCTCCACAATTTACCCTTTATCTGAGAAATTTTACTTCAACACTTCATCAATAACAGGCTTTCAAAATTTGATTTCTAATTATTTTCCTCCAGTAATTACAAAATTGGTGCTCAAACAACCAGCAGTGTAACAAGCCCTGCACAACTAGAACCATGATTTTTATGCACCATTTTGGGTTGCTCTCTAGTGCATAACAGTTTCACAGTAAATAAATTCCATCTTTAGGTCAAAGAGTGCAAAGTTTGGGGGCCTAAAATGATTCTATAAAAAAGGCCAATCTTATTAAAGAACTATGCGGATCACCTAACAAAAGTGAGCACAACAGGACAATCTCTACAGCAAAACCACGTCCGGAATACTATAGTAAATTGAAAGCCCATATGGGTGAAAATAAACACATTTTACGATAAAAAAAAAACATGAAAAGAATTATGAGTCAGGTAATCCGTCAGCTGTCAGTAAGAGCTCTTGCTATTAGAAGACATAATGGTATGTTAAACTGGTGTAGATGTGGAGTGGGCTGAATCCTCAAACATCCATACTGGATTTTCTCCAATGACCCAGTTCATTGCCTACGTGAACATACAGCAGTGTTAAGGCAAGCAGCTTGTGCCCCAGTCCCTTATTAAAATCCATCTAATACCGTTAACCTAGTTCCACACCAACACTGCTGAAGGTTGAGAGAAAGAGTTTTGGATTGGGACAGTAATGAGAGGGACCAGTTAAAGATCCGAGACCCTCCTCGATGTGTCAGTATGTTAAGCAAGCGTCGCCTCCTTGCAAATCAAAGCATTTCCATTGAAATATCAGGGCCCACCCGAAACCCTCGCATCATTGGACATTTATGGGATTGTTAAATTAGACTGATCTTGACTTCAAGAGCCACTACGACGCTGACAGAAACCACAAAGCCATCACTGAGCTTGTGGAGCAGGGTGGGTCACTGAGGCATCTTTGATTGCAAGCTTTCAACAGAGCTAGGCTAGCTCGCTAATAGAAGCTGGGTCTCTCTTTCTCTAGGCCTTCTTTGGGAATGGTTTATCCAACCTAGCCATCCACGTCGTTAAACAAAACCCCAGTGAGTACGGACAGCTGCCAAAACCCCAGCAAAACAGCCTTACCTGCTTATTTTTTGGGCGAAGGCTCGTCGCTCCGCCATGACCGTGTGTGCTGAGAGCTCCAGGTCCCAGGCGGGCGGTCCAGACTCTCTCCCCGGGAGGAGCGCAGCGCAGCGCCCTCGGATTACCGTACAGCACCGGGAGCACACGCACTGGGAATCCTGCTCTCTCAAGGAACACGCACTGTTAGAGGATCACACAGGGGTTCATCGGTCTCACAACAAACATTTCAGTTTATATCCCTGTTCCTGAGATCCAGAGTGACAGACACACGGCAGACAGGGGGCTGAGACTGAAGCTGTTGATTCACATCCTGCACACACTCCACAACAATGGAGCAGGAAACCATCCAGCTGGAGGAGCTGTGAAGTGCATCCGTTATGACAAGACATACTAGATACTACTATTAATAATATTGCTATTATTACTACCAGTACCATGGCTAATAATAATAATAATAATAATAATAATAATAATTATTATAATAATAATAAAGATGAAGAATAAGAAGAAATAGTAATAGTGATAACAATACTACTACTGTTTTTACACATGGGGACATTTGGTGACCTAGTGTTTAGGGAGTTGCCCCTGAGATCATAAAGTTATGGTAGCAAATCCCAGGACTGGTAGTGGCACCATTGAGGCACCCTTGAGTACCATTCCCACACACCGCTCCCAAAATTTTATTTTAAAGATGGCTGTAAGTGGTTTGGGTATTGCATTGTACCACTGCATTAGTCATTCATTCCTTTTCTGTTACCACTTATTTCTTATTAGAGCTCCGGGAACCCAAAGCATATCCCAGGGTCTATAGCAGAGGTGTCAAACAGAGCAAGAAGGGGACTCTGAAAGCAGCCACAGCTAGTGGTTGAGATATAGAGTTCAGTAGCTGTGTGAGGAAGAACAATGATATCAAGAGTTTAGTACACAACTGACCTAAGAGGAATAAAAAAAATTAGATCATGTCTGGAGTTTGTCGGAAACTTCAGTGTGATGCAGCTAAAATGTTAAAATGTGGGAGGAGTTTTTGTGTTTAGATGAAACATAAATGTTATGGGGATGCTTTTCTGACCGTCTATCTTGTCAAAGCTGAAGGAGGGTAGGATGGTGCACAGTGCAGGGAGGGACTGCAAGATAGCCTGCTAAAACAAATTTATTTTTTAGCAAGTCAATGATCTCAACACCAAAGCAACACAGGAGTGGCTCACTGAATCAAAGCAAAAGATTTTGTTTAATTATTGCTAAAATTTTGATTCCTCCACCTACTGGTCCAGAGGGCCTGCATCCATATACAAGTAGCATTGTTCAGTTATCTTTCTTCTTCGTATAATCATTACATTATATTACATATATTAAACTTGTTCATTTATTTACCTACTTGTTTATTTATCTATTTTTTGTAATGACTAATAAGGAACTTTGACTTGGAAAAATTTACAAATATATTGAATATATCAATCTCAAAATGCCATGTACAAAGATCTGGAAAAAATAGAAATGTTTGGAAGAGTGCTTGAAGACATAGTATATCTGTGCCCCAACAATAAACTAGAAAAAATTACTTTAATAATCAACTGACAATTAGTTCAATCTGCTTTACAATTAACATATTTACATAAACCATCTTAGATAAAGATGCTGTTTCTGTAAACCTTTCACCCAATTGTTCTTTTTTAATGAAATTGTGTGACAGATCTGTCTAGGATATTTAGCAAATTTATCAGCATATTTAATATAAACATTTTAGAACGTGGGCGTTGCCCAAAAACATCACGGTCTCAGATCTCGCCCACATAGAGTGTCGCGAGGTTTTGCGACATCATCTACACTGTGAGCTTCTTCCTCAAAATGTAAACAAAACTGATGTGCTGGCAAAGTGAGTTTCTAAACTTTGCAAAGTGTTTGAGAAGGTACAGTCGCTTGTTGCCATCATATAGCGTATAAATATGACACTTGAGTTTCTCTGTTAACCTCTAATCTGTCACATTTCTTGAGTTGTATCTGATGTTTATACGTTCAGCTAGCAAACTAGCTCAACGGCTTCTCTTAGTGCCAGCCTAGCAGTTTTTGGCTAATTTCTCCAGCTTCGTTTTTGAGATTTTTGAGAGATTTGATGACCACGCAACGCACATTTAAACAGCTGGCGTGGGTTGAACTGGTTTAAGAACTCAAGGAGTATTTAATATTTCAGTACGGTAAAAACGTTGGTACATGTGCCACATGTAACGATATTGAGAAACGTTTATTTCCACAGTAGTCGACCTCGTATTGCATCGGATGATTTTATAATTTGGATTACCGATACGGGGTTTTTAATGGCCATGTAAACTACGGTGTAAATCCATGTAAATACGGTGTTTCCAGCCTCTCTGTATGTCTCTATCTTCCTGTCCTCTGTGTTAAGAGGTGTTCGGATCTTTAAAATATATGTATTAAATATAGCACAGTGTTTATTTATGGTAATCTTTTTAAGTGGTATCTGTAAATAACACACTGGCACTCCCGAAATGTGGCAGAATGAAAAATGTTCAGATTTGCATTAAAAATAAGAGAATGGACAGTATCACGAATTAGTTTATTAGAGAAACAGCTCGAATTGGACCTTTTGGAGGAAAGTCTGAGAAACGAGACTGCATTGGTTTGCACATGTGCTAAGGAGAGACAGACTGTATGTTGGAAGAAGGCTGCTGTGGATGGAGCTGCAGGGAAGAATTACAAGAGAAGGGCCTATTAGGAGGTTTATGAATGTGGTGAGGGAGGACATGCTCTCAGTTGGTGTGACAGAGGATAAAAGGAAATGGCAACAGTTGATCTGTGGTAACTCCTAATTGGGAGCAGCTGAACGTAGATCTGTACATACCACATATAAAATAATAATGTTATAAATATTGTTATAGTAAGTACACTTCTGTAAAAATTTTTTTTTAAATATATCTTTGCTAAAATTGCCCATGCTGTGTGCCAGTCACCTTTATTGCATGCATCTACCTTCCTTAATATGCTCGGCATTAGCATTGTGACCCGTTATATATTTTCATAGCATTCCAGGCCCTTTCCCCTCTGAGTGTGCTGTGATGGGTTCTATGTTTCCATGCCTGATGAAATGGAGACTAAAGGGGCCGACGAGGTGGAGAAGCTAAAGTCGAAGTTCATGTCAGCTTGGAACAATGTGAAGTATAGTAAGTTCTATTTTTCCAGCAAGGTCCGGAGGCTTTTCATTAGACAAATGCGTTGCACTGGATGATAAGACACAGGTGAAGAACTAAGCAAATTACAATGTTAGTTTTTCCTCATAGGTTGGGTTTTAAAAACTAAGACTTCCTTCAGCCGCAATTCTCCAGTTTTCCTGCTTGGAAAATGTTATCACTTTAAGGCAGAAGGTAAAAGAGTCCCAGCATTAACACACAAATACACTCTTCCACAACACCATGCTTTAAAATATTTTGAGGCACCATAGTGTGATTCTGCTTCTGTTAACAGATGAAGAAAGCCCTGCAGAAAGATGCGCCAACGAGGTGCTTGGACATGATGCCGTCATGGGCAGTGTCGATGACTTTCGGAAGGACTTTGCTTCTCGTGTGTGGCTGACCTATCGGGAAGAGTTTGCCCCTCTCCCAGACTCAGCTATCACTTCAGACTGTGGATGGGGCTGCACTCTCAGGGCAGGCCAGATGATGCTGGCCCAGGCAATCCTGCTTCATTTCTTGGGCAGAGGTCAGTTCCTAGTATTCATATCAAAGAAGTGAAAATATTAGGTAATAAAAGGACAAGAGTATTCAGGAAAATTAGATTAATTAATTTAAATTAATCACTCAAATATTTTGTTGTAAATGTATGAGACTCAACGGCTTGCATGTTTTACTTCTGCAAATTGTTGGGTGATTATTTGGGCGGATGAAACAAATTATTTTTTTAAAAGTCTGTGGGACATCTCTCCCTAATATAATGAATCCGGCACCCATGCATACAATGAATAATTATAACCTAGAAGTAACAGTAGAATAACACCCCTTCACACTATTTCTCCAACATTGTAAGTTATAGAATGAACTTAACTACTGAGACCATTTTGTCATGGAGTTAGTTAGTCAATCACAGGTAGACTTGTCTGGTCGAGTGTGTCTGGCCACTGGCACTGGGGTTGCGCTTTACTGCCTCAGACTGCCGGGTTTGCCCCTTATTGCTTTGCATTGTGGGGATATTTTAGACTTGATGTACTCCGATGATACAAAAAATTCTAATTGCAATAATTGTAGATTCACTGAGCCAGGCTGCATGTTCTCATCTATTTTGCAGAACACTTGTGGCCAGAACAGGACTTAGGCAAAGCTCACTATGGCATGCGATTAATCAGTGTACATTTTTAACACCTTATTTAACCCCTGATTAATTGATCGAAATATATATAAATGTATGTATGTTACATATTTCAGTTAACTAATTTAGATATTTGGCTCGTGATGAAACTCTTACAGTGTGAAACATGTCATTAGTTTTAGCAAAAAACCACAGTAATGACAAGGTTGTTGTCTGTGTCTTTGTTCACCATTCATGCAGAAATTCAGTATGGGTCTGAACATCCATAAGATTCCTAAAGGCACTGGACCTAATATTTCAGTTTCAAATGGTAAATGTGTTGCCCTGAGACAATGGGATATCTACCTTTAATAAAATGTACAGGTGCTCTCAAGTTTCACTTAATTACCTCCATTTAGAAAACAATGTTTAAGCTTCAGTTGGTGACAATAGCTCATTTAAAATATGCCGATACAAAAATCTCTTACTGACAGACAGTAAATTATATTTATTGATCAATTACATGATCTGACACTTAGCAAGGTCATTACCTTTATGCTTCAGAGTCCAGTCAGCCACCCTTTATGACCCTTGCCACTCCTACCACTGTCATTTTGGGTACCCACTATGTTTGTAAGGGGTAAAATGCATTAAAAGTGAAATACTGGCCGCACTGAATCTTGTAATTGATCTGCTCTTTAAGTATTAGCCCTTCTCATTAAAAGTCAGGCTTGAATGTGTCTGTAAAATAGCGAAGTGTGATTTAAGGCAACTTTATTTGAGGACTTCTGAAAGACATTTCTATTGTTCCTCACAATCATATGGACATTTCTAGCTATTTTAATAGGCTAATTAACTAAGCAAAGATTACCTAATAAACGTACACATAATCATATAGGTTTGGATCGAGGGCATGTGAATATTTCCTGCTCTGTCTGCTATTCATGGTCTTCAAATGCTCTAAATATTGATACAATAAAAAAAAAAAAAAAAAATTTACACAAAATAATTTCTTGCCAAAATGACTTAAGTACAAGTTATCAATATTTTATAGTGGGAGAAAAATGGAAATGCTTGCTACTACGTCCATTTTTTTGTATTCTTTTTCATCATTAGAATTACACTGCCCTTTATATTGTGTATTGATGTGAAATGAATCAACAGGAATGACTTACAATTAAGTTGCAGAAATACTTTAGAAGCAAAGATTGGTCTTCTTTGTTAAAATACAAAATTTATGTACAGTGACATTGCATATTATAACAAAAGATTGCACAAAAGCCTCCAAAACTTAGAATTACTGCAAATCTGTAAATATTTAATATATCCTCTCGTTTCTTTGCGCAACCTACTGCCACTTTCTTGTGTGCATCTAAATGGACCGAAGGATATTTCTGCGGAAATTAAAAAGAAGATAATCCGCTTTCATAGAGAAGAGGACAGTCAAAATGAAAGTAAGTGAAAAAGCATAATTTTCATAAAACTGGAGTTTAAAACTATCAGATGTAGAGAAAATAAGACTTCTAACAACCATTTGAAACTTACTAGACCATCCAGATGTCACCGTAAGGCAACATTTTTACCTTTTAATGAAGAAATTAAGCTTGAAATCCAACAAAAAACAGAGGCGTTTCTGTCCATCCTCCTACTGCAAGAATACTGTGTGGGTCTAAATAAACGGTTTACTGTTCAAAAAGCCAATTCCGAAAACAGGATAAATGGAAAAATTGCATCCTAACACTAACTTTTGTATGAAGCTGAAAATGCTTCCATTTTTTAAGTGTGAACATCAGAGGTATTTACAAGGAGCATGAATGTGGCAAAGGCAAAGGGTCGATGCACTATATACTGAAAAATATTTCTAAAGGGGAATAACTTATTTATTTAATTACTACTTGCCTGGAAATTATCACAGTGTAATACTGTCAGTCTGTATGTCATGTTTAATCATATAAGACTCAGGTTCCTTGTACATATTGTACCACTTTTCTTCAGAATAATGTAAAGTAACCTCTTATTTTAACACAAGAACACACCATCCAGAGTAAAATTCTTTCTCTGCATTTAATCCATACACCAAGTGAAGCAGTGGGCTGCAGCCAATGAGTGAGCGCCCAAGGAGCAGTGTGTGGGGATGGTAACCCTTTACAAGGGTACCCTAGTGGTGACTCAAATAGTGTGAGGACTCGAACCCACAACATTCTGATTGTCGCCAGCCGCCCCATATATGACAAACTAACAGACCACACAATGGGGCATAATTAAAATAGAATAATGGTAGGATAATATAAATCAATTTGAAAATGTGAATATGAACATCTTTGTCTTTCAAAAGACATGTTAACCTTATGGTATTTTGATCAAAATGTGCCCAGGTGAGTGGTGAAAGGTGTCCACAGCTTTGGGGAAAACAACTGTTTGCATATCTGCTTGTGCTTGCTTTGATATCTACAAATCTTCTTAGAAAAATGTAGTGAATTGTTCTTTCATTCTCTGTTTGTTCTCAGACTGGACATGGCCTGAGGCATTGACCTTGGAGCCTCTGGACACAGAAACACGAACCAGCAGTGCCGCACGAAGACTGGTTGCTTCATTAGAAGCTTCATTGCAGGGAGACAGACCAAGGGTCTCACAACCCCTCTGCCAGGGTGGTGCAGAAGAGGCTGATTCCCACTTGAAAGAGGTGTACCATCACACCATTGTCTCCTGGTTTGGCGATACTCCATCTGCTCAGCTGGGAGTCCACAGGTTGATCCGTCTGGGCATGACCTCAGGAAAAAGAGCAGGGGACTGGTATGGTCCTGCAGTGGTGGCACACATACTCAGGTTGGTATGTTTTTTTACATGTCTGTGCCAAGTTAAATAATTTCCTATTGCAATATAGTGTTTACTGATATTAGTACAAACAGTAATTGACATTCTGACATTGCTTTACAAGATGTACATTTGTTTTTGCTTTGAACTATTATCACAGGTGCTCTCAACCTCATATATGCAAGATATTTAGCTGAGTGAATAGTGAATTTGACATTTATGTTACTACTTATAGTATTCATAGTGTAAAATTAATTTACCTTCTTGTGTTTCCTCATTGTGACATTGTAGAAAAGCTTTGAATGAGGCTACAGACCCAGGACTGAAAGGCATAAATGTTTATGTGGCACAGGACTGCACAGGTATGAAAAATGAGTTTGAGAATTTCTTCATTATTCAGCCCTCTCCTGGATTAGCCTTCTGTTGACAGGCTTTCTGCCACAAAGCTTTACCCTGTAATGCACAGTTTAGTGTCCTCAGTATGCTTCTGTATATATTCACACCATTTGCATGCATTCTTAGCTAATAAATGACATGTGTACAACTATATACAGTGGGGAAAAAAGTATTTAGTCAGCCACCGATTGTGCAAGTTCTCCCACTTAAAATAATGGCAGAGGTCAGTAATTTTCATCA
>JBBKCR010000101.1:10733900-10748712 GCA_037577295.1 Ladigesia roloffi | reverse complement strand
TATTAACTTATTTTTGTTACGTTTGTACAGACAGAAATATTGATCCATACTTTTAGCATTTCTGTCAAAGGAAGTAATAGATTGGACCATTTGTAAAATAAAGAAAGTCTTAATTGTTTTGTCTGGTTCACATTGGCATGTAAAAAATACTATGAGAGCTTTATAAATATTACATAAAACCCTCTAACAGATATTATTCTTTCTAGTCATATCATTGTCCGTCCCCGAAAAAGATGCCTTTTATCAAAATGGACCCCAGCTGCACTATAGGTTTCTACTCAAAAAGTGTTCAAGATTATGAAAGAATCAGCAACGAACTCTCAAAGGTGAGCATAAATCATTACTTTTGTACAATTTCTTTAAAAAAAAAAAACCTTTGCACACCATAGGCATAATTTGCAGAGACTATGAGACTGGTTTTCCTTGGTCAGGTTTCAAGACAAGTTTTTTATGTTTTAAATTAAAATTGGACCAGAAGTCATTTCTGTTGTTATATGATTATATGAAGTATGTTATATTCGAAAGTCAGACCTTTCTTGAATTAGAAATCACTGTAGTAGGTTTAGAGCCTGCCAGCAGGTGGCACCATTTAGCTGTGTAAAATGACGTGCGTGAGGTCATGATCTGATTGTGAGTAATTTTATTTTATTTTACAGATTAATGTGTAAAATATTGAAATCTGTAAAACAACAAGTACTCTCAAAGTTAATTTGCTTTACCAATAATGTGTTTTCTATTTTTGTCTTTGTGTTTAATATGTGGTAGGTGCTACAGCCATCGTTGAAAGAGAAGTACCCTGCATTCACGTTTATGAAAGGGCATGGGCGAGATTATGAACTAACAGGCCCTGTGGAGAAGAGAGAATGGCCCTTCATCAGAGACAAACAAAAACCTGGAGCTACTGCAGGGGACTTTGTGCTGCTGTGAGCATGGAGCCCTGACCTGGGACCTGTATTTATGGAGTAGAAGTACTGTTTTGGATATGGTGTTTCTTTCAAACAAACTTTACATTTACATGTCCCAGTAATACCAGGACAAACTGTGCTTGTTGGGCATGTACCTAAACGTACTTAAACACATACTTGTGTTTTGTTTTTGTTTAGTTTTTTTTCTGATCAATGTCTCTAAGAGCTAGAAGGCAACAAAACAGCAATCAGAGATTTTGAATATGGGCCATGATGTCAATGTAGCACCGTAAAAATACTCATTCTTGCACTTGATCAAGGGGGGAAAATTCTTCAGGGTATTACTTTAATGCTATTGAATAGTCATGTGTAGCATATATCCAGGATTTACAATGAAAAGGATAATTTTTTAGAAAATGTAATGATGAGTATTAATAATACAATGATTGGTACAAAATATTTATTCTGTTCCTCACAAGTTTTTAAAAATAATAGTCTTCTGGGTTTTGTAAGTGAGGCACCCCACTCCAGTTTAAAGATTAATTAAGGATGATCTGTTGTTGGGCAGGCTTCCAGCATAGAGCAATTTGTGCTTTGTAGAGAAGTGTATTTATAGGTTTGTAAAATCTACACCACTGTCTAAAACATGCACTAGTGCCTCCTGGGAATATGCAGTATGTAACTCGTTGTAAAAGATTCACAATCTCTGAGAGCTTCCAAAATGTACTGTAAAGATAAACTGAAAACTTAGCACATTTATACACTCACATGCGCATACATGCATGGAATAGGGAGAAAGTCTAAGGCTATTAACTATTGCTACTACACAGTTACAATGGCATAAAGGTGTTGGATTAATGATTGTTTTCAAATTAAAATGCTGCTAAAACTGACAGTCTTTAGAAGGGATGAATTCACTGTTCTAGAGCTTCACGCAGGACACAAAGCACAGCAGATCGGTGCCATTGCATAAGAATTGATCAAATATAAGTGAAGTCGTGCTGGCCATTTCATCTTGCCCATAGGCATTTTTAATTAGAGTTCTCTAGTTTTGTTATTGTTGGTTCGCATCTTTTCAAAAACATGGTGTGCATAAAACGTCAAATTCTTATATTGAAGAAATTTATGTATAGACTTTTTGGTACATGACGGGTGTCTTGCCCAAGTATTTGATACTCCATACAGCTGTTGTTCTGGTGCTCTTTTTTTTTTTTTAAGGAGGGCGAAAGATTTCACAAATTACACGTTCTTGTTTTGCCAAAATCAGTTTTCATATTGATCATGAGTTTTCTTGAAATGTTGGTCTCCACGATTAATGTATAATAAATTAAAGACTTCAAATAGATATACATTAATGTTTTTACTTTATTTCCTGTATATGTTATTTATGAAATATTTTGCTTAGAATAAACTATAAGGTGGAACAATTGTCTAAAAGTCCAGAGAAGTATAAACCACACCCACACCCCCAGAGTCTGAAGAGCGGGAAAAAACTAAAAGGAGAGAGACAATTGGTGACTGTGCGCCCTTCAGAGGAAAAGAAAATTTCCTTGTGTCAGATTCAATGTTGCCATGGTTAATTCTTCTGTTTCTGTTCTGTTTGAGCAATGCTTGTGCTATTTTCATGTTAAATACAAATTCTTGTATTAAAAAGGGCATGGCCTTCGATGATGGCCCTGTTTGGGGGAACAGGCTGCCCTTCTGAAAGCCAAGGCAGAAGAATCAACTGCCTGTTTATACCGCTGCGTGCTGTGAAGACAGCAGTGCCTGAGTACAATAAGGCCATCAATTCAGTGTTTTGCAGCACTCGAGTCTATGATCAGTAAATTCATTCTGCGCTGTTTTTAGGAAACCGCGCACAGAGGAGAGAGGAAAGCAGCGTTAGGGCAGAAGAATGCAGCGAGATGCCGACCATTCTGTGAGCGTTACATGAAAGGCCGTTTGTGCTTCAGGGCACTGTGGCTTTGAGGGAACTTTGTCTGTATTTACGATGCTGCCTGTATGAATATTTGATTAATGTGTCATGCTCTCCAGGGGGGGTTTGGGAGGGTGGGGGGGTGGTAAATGCTGTATCCCAGCAGCCACTGCAGCACAACATCAAGCCTCGGCACTCTGTTTTAACACAGCTGCCAATAGAGGCATTGATTCCTGCAGATTCCTGAAAAATCTAATCTGTGCCGCTGAGCAAATTCCACACTTGAAAGAAGCAGGAATTCTATGAGAGACATCATTCTGCGCGCAATTTGTACTGAATAAAGTTTCCCTCTTTTGCTGGGTCTCGTTTTGATGAGATAGGAAATGACATCTGACTTGGCCGTAGGCTATTGCACAAAAGGCTGCAGCAGAAAAGGTCCAGACATGCAGCCTCAATGAACTGATGACATATTGAGAGGAATTCTTTCTTTCTTTATTTTGCTGTCTTTGCACATTGCACTTGCTTTATCGTTCATGGCTTGGTCAGGTTGAACTAGAGTGCATTTGTGGGGTTTTTGTTTGGGTTTGTTCATTTATTTTGATAATTGTTTTAATTAACCTGGTTCAATGAAACACATCAGAAACCAACTGACCTTTCTTCAAGAAACTGGGTCTCACATTTTACTTTCCAGGCCTCATAACAGATTTGAGAATTTTCAAGACATATAGGTTCCCAAAAAACCTTTCAAAGAATATTTCTTTGGAGAGCAAGTTTTGCAAATATGTGAGTGTGAAAAGTTTAAAATGTGGTAAAGTTTAAAGACACTTTACATGTAAAGGTACTAGAAAGCACCATAACTTTGATAAAGAACTGTTGTGTGAAAGGTTTTTGGAGCTTCTAAAAGTTCTTCGCTTACAAAAATCTTTTTATCTACCGCAGTTCTTTAAGCAAACAAGAATAAATATATGAAACCTATTGTACAATAGATCTTAATTGACATCTGCTTTACTGACTACATCTTTTTTGCCCTTCTGGAACTGTAATGCACACCGCTGAAGCTATTTGCTCCAGTGGAGCTGAGACCAGTGCATTTATTATGCAGAGTGCCTCTTAATTAGTGGTGGTCATCTCGTGCTTAACACTGCCCTACTGAGAATCTGCGCTGTAGGGAGAGAGGAGAGAGAAAGCCAGCCATGATGGATGGCCCAGGACATATCCATTGGAATTAAATTTGGCCTGCAGTAGATTACCTGTTCTGGTCTTTGTCAGTGTCAAAGCACCTTGACCATCTACTAGAATTTAGGTTAAACTTTGGTATTTAGTCTGAAGGTTTTGATGGTTCTTTATTTTTACACTCATCTTTTTATCTGCTTTTTCAGCATCCCCTATTTATTAAATCTGAATAAAACTGACAGGTTCTTTTTTTCCCACACAGTTCCTGTCTTTACATATTAAGTTGTGTCTCGATGAGGTTTTGCACTGTCTTTAAATAAATTTGATTTTAAAGACTTATTTTAAGTGTCATTTGTACATTGTGAGTGACCTTTGTAGGAATTACAGCTGATTTTCTGCAGGCTATTTTAGGTCATCTAGCTATGGTTGTTAGACCATGTCCGTTAATGAATACCTACAAGTGATTCTAGATAGAGCAAAACTGAAAATGACATCTCTCCAAATAAGGAGATTCAGCTCGCAAATCTTACGGTCCATGTGTAAATTTAGCTACAAACACATTCACTGTTTTCATGATTTTACAAGAAAACGACACATTTTCATTCAGCTCCAGACAAAAATAAAGAGACCTCTGCAAAATTCAAAAATGTTCTCCTAATTGTCAAATAAAAATACTGTTCTTTATGACAATTAATCAGTCTAAGAGAAATGATGCCGTGTTTAGAGCACTTGAATCCTTGTTCACTCATCAACAAAATAGCAATAATGAACTTTGACGTACTTCTAATAGTGTTTTGCCATCCCACTGTTCACATTAGAAGAGGAGAGTGTTGATTACAGCTGTGTTTTTGTACTTTGTCATTAAATATGATATGATTAATGTGATCACTAATAAGTACCTCATAAAGCAGGATGAGGTGCTTGTGTAGGAATTTAACATACACTGGCATTGAAGGGTTGTCATACTCATAAAGATGCTGATTCGGAAATAAATTGCAGTGGTCTCTCATTTTTTTCTGGAGCAGTATACCTGTCCGCTCGGCCTTCAACAGCTTGGTCCCACTCATTCACATTAAAATTATAAGGAGTGTTGTAGCCTAGACTGCTTTATGATTGAGGCAAAATACAGGGCAACCAGTTATAACAAAAACATAAATATATAATCAATCTGAAAGTGCATTGTAACAAAAAATAAATTTTTACTTAAAATTCTAGAATTAAGAATAAAATGGATGTGTAAAAATAATTATTAATGTGAATAGAACCACACAAACCACATAAGTGGATCTAAGGGGAAATATACAAAGAAAAGTGTGATACGTGGGGCCTTGACTGTTTTAAATTTTTAGTCTTGTATTCATTTATTCCAAATCCAGTGAAAATAACAGAAATTGTCAAATTACTCTCAGACTACACTGTTTGTAAATAACTGTTCAATACTCTTGCAGCTGCTTTAGTATTGCATTTCAGCATCCTTAGCTTCTAAGAAGAGCTCGGCTAAGCCATTAACCTCAATGGACCTGTAAGTAGGCCTGTAGCATTTCACTTTTTAATATATTCCTATGTATGTATTTACAGATGTATTTGTATTTGTTGTTCCAAGACTATGTTTTTATTCATCATACATCTGTAGGTTGTTTTGTGCTGTGTGATAATTGAGTAAATATGGAATAATAGGACTGTGGGTAAAGGAGTTATGCTTGTGAGGTGTTATTTCCCCTCTCTTGACTGTGCAGGTGAAATATTTCCCCACTGTGGCTCAGCCCCCGCCCCCTTCACCCTCGTCACTGTGACAACATGGCGGGCCCCGAAGTTAACATTTGGATAACAGATGTGTGTGCCCGTTTCCATTTCCTTTCCAGGTGACAGCAAATCTCGCTGGCGATTTCTCGTGTCTCCCGGGCGATGCCGAACAAACGGCGGCTTCCTCATTCCCCGCTCCTCTCAGGCATGGCCGAGCCCCCTTGTCACGTTTTACTAACCAAATCCATCCTGAGCTGCCGCCAGCGTGGGCTTGAAGGCAGGGGATATTGCTTGCTGTTGGGCCTGTCGAGTCAGCTATGTGTGCTCCAATGCTGAGATGGAGGCTCAGAGAGAAGGAGTGTGTGTGTGGGTGTGAAGGGTGGGCTTCACAAATACACTCTGAACACCCCGGCACTCATTCGAATATGAGGAGACACCTCACAGCACATCTGTCTCTGAAATACTCCTAATGTCAGCCAATGTTGCTTTACACGCATAAAAACTGAAATGAAGGGGTGGCCCTGCTGCTTGCATGCTTTGGTGGGTATCAGGGCAATTGTGGGTGTAAAGGGAAGTACACCCATTTCTGTTTCCTCCAGAAACTCACTAGGCCTGAGAGTCTCCATGTGCTCCAGCCCTGCACATTTTATAATGAACTGGGCCACTGTAAATCTGCAGCTAATTAATGGGGATTTGTCTGTAATTGCAACCGTGAATTAACAGTGATTGTAACATCAGCCCACCTGATGTTACAATCAGCCCTTTTTAATACGAAGTGAAATGCCAGTGATAAATTATTCACATTATTATTAATTACGGTACTTGGTTTCTAAGCCCTTGTTTTGGTGTGGATATTATTGCTGTTGTAACAAATCTGATCACTGTTTACAATTTGTAATGGACAAAGCCATCTTAACCATAATGCACTTCAAAGTAGCAAGATTTTGTTTAAAGTAATTTTGTTCATTCATTTCAGAAAGTCCCCACATTTTAAGGGCAGCCGCTGTTTTCAAAAGAAAAAAAAAAACAGACTTAAAAAAAAAAATTGCATTGTCTATATAGGAAGATGCATTAAATAAAGACTGCTTAAACAGCTGCAGTCTTTTGCCATTTGCCCTATGAGGCACCGCGATAACTGTAATGCAAAATATGGTCACTTTATAAAACAATATGCCCAAAATAGCACCTCGCTACCACAGAGCACAAAGCTCCAAAAAGCATTTCTTCATTAACGAGCCATTAGTCCACACGCGGCTGAAATATAGGGCTTCTTAACACGTATACCCATATACTAAAAAAGGCCATTTAAAATGATTCAGTGGCCTGGGTGAGCGCATTAATTTTCTGTACTAAAAATATATTTTTAAGCAGGTCCTCGGCCCTACTTTTTCTCATGTGCGATGCATAATGGATTCCCATCTAATCCATTATGGCCGTGACTATCTACCTCGCCAAGGTTTGGTCTTCTTTAAATGAAGTTTTAATAAAGCACGACTGAGGGTGTCCAAGGTCAATTATAAGCCTCTGCCTATCCCCCTGTACAGATACTTGTGCTTAGTTAACCATAATATCTGTCAGTCATAGTTCAATAATCCATACGTAATAATGTCTGACGAGGCAGCCGAAGGTTGTGGCGTTTTAACAGCAGTGTGTGCGTGTGTGTATCTGTGTGTGTTTACTGCTGTTGACTATTTTTCCACATGATTGACATGTAAGGTCGACACTTCTATGACAAGTCGACAGGAAGGATGACTTCAGGCCCATCATTCGAAGCGTATGTCAGCATTGGGGAATATCTCTCTATGTGTCATGAATACGTTAAAAGTCACGCTGCGGAATGGGGGAAAGATATTAATTTAATATGGTGGCAGAAGGGTGTGTGCATGCCGCGAGGTGGTCCAGCCCCCTTCTACGAGGTGACTGTGATTTAGTAGCCCGAGGACTAATGTCCGCACTTATGTATTCATTTGAGCCATAAGTGGCAATGGCCACAGCTGCACGCCAAAAACAAACTGCCTGGGTCCGGCCAGCCGTTTTAATTAAACGCCATAGTTTTGGCAAATTTATCGATTCATTCATGTGACATGGGCCTTGATAAATTACATCAGCCATTTCCATATTTCTACCATAAAGCCATTTCGTGTGGGTTAAGGCAGGGCTGTTCATGGAAGGCTCTATAAAATAGCCTATGCGTATATGTGGTTTTGCATTAATATGCATTAATATGTATGTTTTCCCTAACTTTGTGTGTAAGAGCTGTTTGGCCTGCTTGTAAGGCCATTGTTATGGCTTGTGTGTGGTGTGTATGTGTGTGAGTGTGCTGTGGGTGTAAATGATGGACTTGGTGTTTAGCACTCCATCCACACCACAGAAAGCTCTTCACTCCCTCACCCCTCTCTCCCCTCCCTGCTCTCAGCCACGTACAGATGGGTCTTTGACAGGTCTACAGCTGTTCTCCTAATTGTTCATTAAGTGTTCTATTGATTCTCTGATTCGCAGTACATGTGTCTTTCAGCTTGGCTCGCGTGTGAAGAGGCAGACACACACACACACACACACACATACACACACAGAGAGCCCCATGATGACAGAGGCGGCTGAAGCCGAAAATACGAGCTGCCACTTTCAATCCGGCCCGCTTCCCTCTGAGGGCCCACACCAGTCTGCCTCGGATCGCCCGCTAGCTTTTTTATTTGCTAAACTTTTAGCATCAATCAATTAAAGTGGCGGCAGCCACATGAAGAAATGTTTAATTTCTTGTTAGGCCACAGCTCGCCTCAGATTGCACCTGGCTGATAGGAGGGAGCTCATGTAGAATATCATTAGCAATGACATGGATCGGTTGAACATAGTACAGCTTACGGTTTTACACACTACATGTGTAGAAAAAGACTAAAGTACGGGGGTGGGGGTGAGAGAGAGGGGTGAGGAAAGAAGGGGAGCCTTGAAGAAAGAGTAGAAGAAAAAGGAAAAAAAAGATTTCAGCATGGTCGTTGACTCCAGGCGATTTTTTAACTGATAAGATCATCTGCAATTGTGGATTATGGCAGTCAAGCAGGTCTCTCCCCAGGCTGATCTAGATTTAATCTTCAGACAGGACACATCCCAACCACAGAACCCTCTCTCAGGGCTGGGCATCAATCTCTAGCCTAACAAATAGAGCGTGGTGAAACTGTAAAAGTTATTTAAATTCTTCTAATGGACAGATTTATCCATCCTGGTGCTTTTGGCTGCCCATGGATCCATGTGACTTTCTGACAAAGTCATCCTACCCTATTTCATCCACACAGGTAAAAGACGTTGAACAGGTGACCAAGATTAAAAACACACTCACTTGTGTGCAGTTAAGCAAGGCAGATACATTTGTTTCACACAGTTGAGGAAAAAATTACATGCTATATAATAAAAAGTCAACTGTTTAAAGCTATTATAAAAAGCACCTAAAAGCACATTCGCACACATACACATTCTTACTGAAAGTCATTTTGCTGTTAATGGATGAAGTTTTGCTAGACAGCCATATATTACTGTTAACTATATTGCATAGTTTGCTTGCTATATTGTTTATTGTAATCATCCCCCACATGTGTAATTATTTACACAATTCAGTTGCATTATGTTATATTGTATTTCAGCAACAGAATGAGAGGGAGTGAAGTTATGTTTTTTGTTCTAAAAATGAAATATAAAAACCTGAAGCAACAAACATTGTGTTACATATAGTGTAATAAGGCCAGTCCTTTATTAAACTACAAAAAGTAGAAGTATTTTACAGTACAGATAGAGTCATGAAACTGTGGCAATATCAAACTAAATTCAAAATTCGGCAGATTTACCTGAATGTTGTTTTATTCAAGATCATCTAAAAAAAAAATGTTCTTATGCTGCCTGGTTTGCTGTCCAGTGGATGACCCAAGCTGGTTTATGAGGTTTGCGCTATCCCTGACTGAAAGGCTAGCATAAGCACAAACACAGGTGCCAAGGAAAGTAAGTACGTAAAGATTGTTTTGCTGTATTTCTATTATTCATTTATCACAAATCACAAAATCTAATGTGGGTGTTTCTCAGCCAATCGGATGGTACCACTCAAGACATGTCATGAGTAACAGTGCCACTTAATGCTTTAGCTTGTAGCTTGTTGTGGTTTGAGTGGGACGAGTTCAACATGGTGAACAGTGTTTTTAGAGCAAGGTGGTTCAAGTATACATGTCTAAACTATATATAAAAACCAAACATTTCAATTCTTTACTGTCCTCCTCTCCCTGAAGCATCTTCTGAATTTTAAATTGGAGTATTTTATAGTCTTACTTTGTCTTAAATCTTGATTGTGACTTTTAAGCTTTTTCAAACCCAAGAAAAAAGACAGACCATAGATAATTTTTCTCTGTTTTCTTCTTCATTTTATGATAAATAAGCGTATGAAAGAGTAAGTGAGTATTGGGGTTTGTCACATGCATTTGTGCTCAACCCCCATACAGTAGTTGGATCTGTTTCACATGTAATGGCATTTCATGTTCTGTTTTCTCACTGCACACTAACAAGAAAGGCTGTGTTTGCAATATGGTCAGTGTAGCATGTTACCATCAGACCTTAAGCTCTCTTTGAGCTGGGACACTGCACTGGACTTGGTTTGTGTGTGTATATAAGAGAAGGAGAGGACTCTAATGCCACTGAGGGACTGATAATGTTCTCTGTAAAACACAATCACTCTCCCCCGCCTCCTCTTTAGATAAGTCTCTAGGACCCCAATCAATACTGCACAGCTTGGTGACTTATCATTGTGTGGGTAGAATGGAGGTGTGGAGCAAAAACCATAGCTGTCTTAGCATTAAAAATGTTGAGAGTATCACTCCCCCTTGGCCACACACAAAGTCCCACATAAACACACCTAATTTGACTAATCATGAGTAATTTCTGCAGTGCATATAGATGGCTTTCTGTGGAGCTCACAGCCTAGACACAGATCATAACTGTAATTATTTATGTCTGTGAATGTAATAAATTGCTTGAATTTAATGTTTGCATTTTTTGTCAAACTAAATATGACATTTTCATCGTCACATTGAGCGAAAGGTACATGAAATGTAAATAAAGGCTGAAGCTGAGGTAAAGCACGTGTACTATTCTCATTTTACCTGAGGTCGTTATAACAGGGGTGTGTTTTTTCCCCTCAAGGCCATAACCCTTATGGTGCTAATGTTAACTCCTATGGCCAAAACTGACCACCCAGCGAATGATAGGTGGTCATGAACTATTGTTCATTGGCCTTGCTTGCCTTAGCAGTTTTGTAGCAATACTTACAAGGCCTTTTGATTTTTAACTCCCCTTTGGTGTGATGTGTAAACTGTTCTGTGAAAAAAAGAAAGCAACAAAGAAAGAAAACTTTTATTTCAAACTCCCTTGCTCTTTTGCGTCTGCTTCATCCTCAGAAAGGTTTTAAGTCTGACGCATAATGATGCAGCTTTGAATGTGATATTTGTCAAAAACTGCCTCGCCAAGCGGCATCAATAATGATATTGTAATAGTAATAATTTTCGGTAAATCATGAAAATATAATGAAAGGCACGGCTGAGAACAACACTGTGTTGCATAACAGAGTAATAATTGAATCATCATAAATGTGTTAATTGCATTTGCATAACATGCACACTGTCTTCCAGTTGCACCTGCTGTATTTGCCATTTAAATACGCTTTTTAACATAACTAATTAAGCAGCATTGCTGTACCTATAATTAATCATTATCTAACATGAAAAATGTACACTCTGTGTCTGGTTTACATTTATCCAGTACAAGCATTTCTGTTACCTCAGATGAAGCAGGCATGCATGTTCTTCTTTTTTAACATAATGAATTAAGCAACATGATTAAAAAGACTAGATAATAATTAAACAGACTTACAGCTGTAAGCACAGGGCACAGCATTTGTGCTGTTTTTGATTTCAAAAATTTGTTCTCGTGTTTAAAAAAAATGAATCAGTTAAAAAGGCATTCTGGTAGTCATTACACCTGCTGTATTCACCAACTTGTCTTTTTACAGTGATGCTGTCACTGAAGTATAATTATAAAGATAAATAAAAGCTTTTTCTAACAATAATCTGGAAGGTGGGAGTGTAATTTGAAAAACACAAATTCCTTTGGGGTAGATACTTTGATTTGTTTCTTAATGGTCTTGTACATCATAATGTTTTTATGCTGTATGCTATGTATTGTAGTGAGGGCACACCAAAATGCTGTTTTAAAGTGGTAATTTGTCTCACGCTCTTATCCTGAGCGATTTACTATCGTTAGTAAAAGAGACTGTCCCCCTGGAGCAACTGAGTGTTAAGTGGTTGAAAGTGAGGGTTGAATAAAATTAATTGACATTAAAGACTGGAATTCTTCTTTAATCAACAAGCAGTGCATAGTACATTACCATTAAAAAACTTAAAAGTAGATGCCTCAGTGTACTCATATCTGTTAATTCAAAAGGGTTTTAGGTTTTTGTTTCTGTGCAATAGCTATAGCTATGTGTTCTCAAAGTGTGAGAAATAGTAAAGGAAAGGCAGCCAAACGCAGCTCGTTTTCTCCTGCACTGAGTGCTCGAGCTGATTAGGGATGAGCTTAAAGAGCGCACTCCTGCCTTCTGTTTACTAACACTTCAGCCTCCATGGCTCATCTGTTAGAGGCTGGAATAAAAAAGTGGTCAGAGGGGTGTTCGGGTTGTCTTTAACCTTGATGATGTTTCCAGTGAGGCCGCGTAATGGCCCCCTAATTGCTTTCACAGAGAGGGGGACGTGTTGACATTTCCTTTTGTGCTGGCAAAAGGAGTGGCTCCAACCATTATGCTAATCCAACCATTATATATCCAGGGGTATTTATGGGCCTGACACAAGTGATGTTGCAGGTAAAGGGCTGTGAAATGGTCTGTAAACAGAGGGAATTGATTCCTGGGCTCTGGCGATAGTCAGAGAAAGAGCCTGCATGTTTCCCCAGCCGCCTGAGGTGCCATCAAATTGCCAGCGACAGTTTTAGCAGCCTGGCTGACCCTGAAATCAGAAAACAGTGGATAGCGAAATCCGATTGGGCGACAGCGTGTGGAAAACAAGCATGATTCGAAATCAATGGAGAGGATTTTCCTCACCTATGCAAAACAGCCTATAGTCCTAATCTATGCAAATCTATATTATTGCAAATGAACTTGATTCTCATCATGAGCCTGCCAGCATGCATTAAAACACATGTTTTGAAGTATTACTGATTCACAGAGGCCAGAAAATGTCATCTAATAATCCTCCCTACATTTAATTGTTTTTCTCCTATTAATTAGAGATGGCCATAAAATCCTTCGCTGACTGTATGCTTACTGTTTGGGGACTAATGGGATATCTCTATAAAACTGATACAAACATGCACAAAATATAAGTGCTTGATTACCTACTAATATTTTTTAAATATGCAGATTGTGAAGGACGTAATAAAAGCAGCCACTATTCCGCTACTGTAGACAGTGATTGGAATGAATTCATTAAAGCACGTTTTATGGTCATCTTGTAATAAAGCCTGTGAATCCCATATTCATTTAGCGCAGTTTCCGTTCAGTGCACAGGGAAGCCTAGCTCTCGAGCACAGAGAGGAGAATATAATTGCTTTTTCTGTTGGGTCTCCATTAATTCACTCCACAGGTTTTCATGACTAAAAGTAAATATTACTTCTTCATTTTCGCAATTATGCTGCATGCAGACATGTTGGCACTTCAATTTGTTCTTTGTTTTTGCTGTTGTCCTTGCTTTTTTCTTCATTCAGGCGCTTAAAACACAAGCCATTATCATTCACTTCAATGTAATGCATGTTAGTGCAGTATAAGGCATGGGTTTATGAATGCTCATTTCAAACATGAGTAAATAATTTTTTTGGAATCAGCCAATTGTATCAATCTAAACAATATATTTCTCAAGAAATCTCTCATGGCACACTCTCGAATTATATTCACCAAATATATGATGCAAAAAAATAACTACGTTGCCTTAAAAACCTTTCAGTGCTCTTTATTGCAGGGGATTTCAACTGCAGTTTGGAGGGCCTGCCTCTCTACACAATTCAGGTGCTCTCTGCTTTAGCACACCTAATCGAAATCATGGATGTGATCAGGAGTACTAAAACTGCTCAGGGCAATGGATTATAGGATTTTCATGTGTTATGTATACATTATCTACAGATTATTTTTACACTCAGATTGTTTTCTCAAACATTTTTCATTTGACACATCTTTTTAAAAGACTGTATCTGTTTAGATGAGCTAAGTATATTGGAGATTGTTTTCTAATCATAAATGTAATCTTTAGCACCATGCGGGATGACAGTTATTAAACCTGTATTTCTCTAAATCTATTTCAGTAGTTAACTGCTTCAGTGGAGATTAAATGTTCATTCATAGCTTAAACAGGACCATGTATGCAAATGTTTTGCTTTTAATGACGCAAAACATTTGGCCATTAAAAGCATATTTCAAGTGTATCAAATGTAACGAATAGCATGGAATGTTTCAAAATCTTTTATTTAAAAAGGGTGCGGGAAGAAATTAGACAGGCTCTTTAAGATTAGTATTGTATTTTCATTGTGAGAAATATATTGATTCTGAACTCAAGGGTTGTATATTGTGTGCCAAACATGGAGGCAAATTTCTAATCTATGCAAATTTAAATGGAAAATAAAATTCCATTCTCATTCTGAGTGACTTATGTAGTTTACCCCCTCCCAGTTAGATATTTAAGAGAGTTGGCAGCACAGTTAAATGAAAAGCCGCACCTTATTCAACGTAACTGTCAAAAACACAGTGCCTTCCCTGATTACCCAGACCTATGTGTGCTAAAATAATAAATCTGCTGTATTAATCCAGCCAAAGCTTCAGCTTTTTCCCTGTAAGATAGAATTTTAATAAGAGCCATAGGGCTAATAAAAGATAGCGCTGTCATAATCAATCAGTCCAGCCAGTGTCAGTTTTAAAGTGTGGGTCTATTCACACACGACACACACACACGTTTCAGGTAAAGGCCTGGCTGCACATACACTTCACTGTGTGTAAAGGGGTAATGTC
>JBBKCR010000101.1:10713320-10725125 GCA_037577295.1 Ladigesia roloffi | reverse complement strand
AGAAACAGGTACGAGGACCAACACAAAGCAGACTAATAACTCACACAAACACAGGATAACCAGGGGGATGAGGCGATAGTCACTTGCCAGGTGCAGCCACAACACGTGACCAGCCGGCAAACAAAGACGCTTCAACATAGAAGACTTAATAATACAAAAACAGACAGGCAGACAAATCAAAACAAAATCCCATGGTCGTCACAGTTGTATTTATATATGTGTTTGCCTACTACTCTTATGTTGCTTTTTGGAGACATAAGGTGACAGGACTACTGATATAATTCAGCCAAAATATTAACATCAGCGCCAAGTAAAGTAAATAGTGGCACCTGTAAATAGGTCGAATATATTAGACAGCAAGTGAACTGTCAATTCTGTGCTGGTACATTGGAAACAACAAAAGGGCGAAAACAAGGATCTAAGTGTCTTTGACAAGTGTGCAATTCTTGCAGCTAGTCGGCTGAGTCAGGACATTTCCAAAACGACAATGGTTTGTACCCAACAAAAGTGGCCAAAGAAAGGACAGCCAGTGAACCAGTGACTGCCAACAGAGGCAGTGTGATGCTCTGATATGGTTCTGGCATTTATGTGGATGATACTTTGACAAGTAATACCAGCATATTAGGGCTGTAACGATATACAATACAAAACCGAAATTGCGACACGCAAACCCGTGTTGTGGTGTTAGCGGGGCTAATGCGAAACCCCTTCCAACTCTCTCCCGTATACAGTTCCCGTTAGAAACCTAAGTTTTTCTGCAAAGTAGGAGGATTGTCACATCAATTTATTTTCTTTATCCAATAGCTGAGGGTCTAAGGGTTTCAAACAGCCCTCCCACCAGTTTACAAACATATGGAGCTCGGACAAATCCTTTGTTTGCTGAACTGATTCACTGTGAGTACATGTTATGACACTGGGCTTAAAAGTGTCTATAAGCTGGCTGTGTTGTAATAAAACTGCGCTGGAGTCTCTGTGTAATTGTTTTTATTTTGTTTTGAAAAGTGGCGGAGCCAGAGGGCTGTCCAAAATTTTATTTGCTACCGGCGGTTCCTGATGCGGTTGGCTTTCAGACTGTTTCTATTCTTTTTCTTTACAGTTTTTAAGGTCGGGCATTGCAGTAAGCATTTCACTACATGTTGTTCCGTGTATGACACTGTATGTGACAAATGAAAACTGAATCTGAATTTGGCCGGTGAGCCGCTCTGGTGGTCTCGGTCGAGAGCTGCACGCCTAGTTATTATTTAAACTTTATTATTATTATTACTTTATTATTTACAGGGCTTGTGTGTGGCCACCCCGAAATAGCAGTGGCCAACCCCTGGCCACCCCCTGTAAAAAATTCTATCTCCGCCGCTGGTTTTGAGCGAGTTTTGTTGCTCCGGGCATCTGGGTTTCTTTTCGAATGGAGCGGTGAACCAAGAGAGACGAGTCGACTCCTCCAACTCGACTTCTCAACTCTCAGTATGAATGGAAAGGAGGAGGTATTTAAGCGAATATTGACATAATTTTGTCGTAAAGATAAGCTGTCTCCAAACAAAATGGTGCCTCAGAACTTTTCCTCTCTTCCAACGCAAATGAATTGCGATACAAACTGAATCGTGAGTCAAAAATTGTAAAGTGAACCAAATCGTGGGTTCAGTGTATCGTTACAGCTCTACAACCTATGCATTGTTGGAGACCAAGTACATGCCCCAAAATAGTATTCCCTAATGGCAATGGTGGATAAAGCTCTATTTGCTGGATAATGTATCTTGCCATACTGCAAACCTTGTTCAGGAACGTTTGAGCAAAAAGGAAAATGTAGCCAGATCCTTGGACCGATCCTTCTCACATCACAACTCGCAGGATTTAAATGTTACATACATATATATTAAGGGTTTTGCTTTCTATATTATTTTTTATCATAATATAGGTTGTTGGGAGCAAACTTTACACATTCAAGAATTATCTATATGGTCCAAATATCAGCTTTATTTTTTTTATTTTACAGCCAAAATGTGAATAAATATTATGATTATAATAAGCAGTAAAAGGGAAATTCTGTTAAACTTCTATATAAACAGCTAACTCATGTCTGTGTTTGTAAAAGGAGAGTGCTTTGGTTGTGTATCTGTTTGATTATACAGCTTTTATATCAACAGGGATTCGAAAGAAATTCATCCCAGCCACTGGGAGTGTGTCCAGGCCTGAGCCCAGGACAGGCTTGTTATTGCTGCAGTGCAGAGTCTTAGCGACAGGGATGCTAACAGTGGTTGTATGGGAGTCAGAGGTTCTGGCCAGGGCAGGCTCAGGGGGGGTCTGGGATGCATCAGCTGCAAAAGAACAATAATCCAGGGCTTGTCCACCCGAGCGAGCATCCAGCCTTGTCCACAGAATAACTCTATAAAATGGACACCTGCCACGGCGGCCACATGTATCACCGGGAACCTCGGCGAACGCAGGCCAGCACAATCGGCCAGTAGTCACGGCTAGTTGCCCACTGATATATCAGATGTGATCTCCCCCTGTGCAGGGTTCAGCACCCCAGCCAAATGTTGGAGTTATTTGTTCTTGTCATTAAACTAAACTTTATTGTGACCCTCTCAGGCTGTTATTGCACTGGTAGCACTTCTCCCACACCGGACTTTATCATTCGCACTGTCTATGAATCTCGCAGGTTTTGCCATTGCACTTCAGTGAGCTATAATTCCTAGCCGCCCTCACACACTAGAAGGGCAGGAGAGAGAGAGAGCGGGAGAGAGAGAAAGAGAGAGAGAGAGAGAGAGAGAGAGAGGGAGAAAAGAGTGCAAGAGGGACTGAACTGATATGACAAGAGCATGGGTTTTTCAATTTGCTCTTGTCCTGATTTGCAATTTAATAAACACTTTCACAGCATGCACACAGTTGGCCTAGAGTCAGCCATTTTCCACATTGCATCTCTATGTGCATGTGCTCCAACATTTAGCCCTTACCCAAATATGCATTATAAGACAGTTATAAATAATGGGTTTAATATTCTGCACTGTGTTTGGAATGTGGTATGATATTCATGATCAAATGTTCAAATGTCCACCACAAACTATGTTAGGATTTAAATGTGTGACCTTACAGCAATATGTATCAAAGCAAAAGGCATTAATGCTATACAGAGCCTGAGCCTTTTTCTAGAGTGGAGACTCCCAAATATGTAAATGACAGTAGCGAAATATACATTTTTCCTACATTTTATTTAGGAATATTTTTATTTCTGATAACATGAATTGTGTTTTGTGGCAAAAAGACGTGTTGTGCCAATAATGTACTGTCCTTTTGCTGTACATTTTCTGGCTATAGGTTGGGTATTTGTTTCCTCTCTGAAAGTATTTTCATGGTTCTTTTTGCATTTTCTGGGACATGCTTGTATTACGAGTATATTGCATCTTGTATAAGTTGATCATTGCAATTATAGCATGATGTCGTAGCCACATTAAATAAAACAAAAGAATGAAGCCATTACCAGCAAAATGAAGTTCGGATGAGGCAAGGCTATTATTATTCTATAAATCATCAAATCTAATATGAAAGTTTTGGTTTTAGCACAGAAGTCGTCAAAACATAGAATGTAAAATGCTTCTGATTGTAATAAGAAATGTTATGAAGTGTGAGCTTGCTTTGCCTCAGTATCCTTTATTGCCCTCTCTGCAGGCATAGTTGGCAACATTTTTGTCACTCATCCTCAATATTCCATCATCACTGATATTTTACAGCACAGCTCCCCTAAATTATGGTGATTTGCACTACAACTCTAAATGGAAAAAATAGCATAGGTTCACTGAAAGTAAGAATTTGAACCTGCAGCCAAAACGATTAGATCCATCAGCCCATGACCTAGGCAGTTAGAAAAACATTAGCATGTTTGGGGTACACGCCGGACAAGAGGTGGCTGTTTTTACTGCCAGCGTATTTCTGAAGGTTCTTGAAAGAGACAATGCGGTCATAGAAAATATAAACTGCAGATAAACGAGGTGACATAAAACTGCAGCCCATGTCCTGTCAAGCTTGGGTAGCTTCCAAGCGGAGACAGAGCGTGCAAGAGTGAGAGAGAGGATGTGTGTATGAGAGAGAGAGAAAGAGAGAGATTTAATTCACACCATCCAAATAGCTTTCATGTTTCTATACCTCTGGCCTTAGTATTAGAATAACAAGAATATGTCTTTTATTTATTAATTTATTTCTGGACTTGTTTATGTATTTATTTAACAGGGTACATGTAGCAGTAAAACAAGTGTGCATACTTGTTTAAAGAGACTGGAATGTTGGAAATTATGTTGGTTTTAATATTTGACATTTTTCAATTGTTCTCCTGATGTTTAGAAATGAAATGAAAGGTGAGTGAAGTTATGGATGGCTAGGACTGGTCATGTGGTTGGCCAGCCTTGCGTTTGCTGTGTGGCCTTGGCAGATGGCCCCTCTCTCCCAGTCACCTCTGTGCCAATGAGGTAAAAATGGCAAGTTTTTGCTCTTTAAGATGGCGGGACATAACCTGTCCATGGAACATAAATGTGTCGGAGCCTCTTGGCAAAGATAGATGGAGTCCTGCATGCTTGCCTTCATAAAAAGGTATTTAAACCCCCATCCAGATTCTCTTTTCCAGGGAAGCATGAGATTAAAGAACGAGGAGCTCTGGCTGGGTAAATGTAATGGATTGCTGGGGAAGGTTTAAAAGCGCTGTCCGTTTGCAGTGCAGTAGAGAGGGAGAAGGCCATTATGCAAAAGAGCAGTGCGCGAGTGATCTGAGCCTTCTTTTCTCACAGAAAAAGACAAAGAACATGCGATCGGATGGCCCTGATTGCTTTGTAAGAAGCTCCTGCGATCCAGCATTGTGATGGATTCCTGTATTTTGACTGTTAATATGTTATTATGTATATGTAATGATTTATACATTTTAAGCAAGGGTTGAGAGCCTGCGGGGCGATTACGGCCCATGTTGTTTGGTATGGAGGTGTGTGTGTGTAATGCGCATGTCAGTAGCTGATGTATTTTCAGATTACAGCGTGATTGTGGTCGGCGCATGGAATGGTTTGCCTGAGCCTGTGACAACTCTGATCCTTGAGAAGGCCTTTTAGTATCTCATGTTATTGATGCGCTCTGCATAAATGTAATCTGGCAATGGCAGCATGTGCCCGGGTGAGTGTATGTGTATGAGGGGATGCAGGATGGTTTATCATGTGTTTCTCCAACACAGGGGCAGCAGAACATTTCCTTCATTGAGCCCTGTAAAGAATTTGCACGTGACGATAACATCTTCCCGCCAAGAAAGTTAAGTCCTAAAAAGAGTACTGTAACACTGAAGATGAATACTTTAGTGGTTTATAACCAGATTAAAAGTACAAAAGAGAAAAGAGCATGGATTCTGTGTCCACCAGAACTGAGTGAAAACAAAAAGGCAATAATGAATAACACCAAAAGGAACTAAAATGAGTACAGAGAAAGAAAAAAAAAAAGTAACTGAGGATAACAAGAAATGCAAGTAAAGTACAGGAAAACTTTTAGCATGATAATCAGGCACAACATGGTGGAAGGAATTCACATGGAGAAATGCAATGGCACACAAAGGAACCGAGTAGTGAGAGTTCTTCAAGTGCTGGTGATGAGAAGGTAAATGAGATGTTAGTATTCATGTGATGCGGAGTGCCAGGTATGGACCACTGAGAGTGTGGATTTGGAGGCTGAGTGGCTGGTTGGTTGGAATATCTTATAAGTATCTCACCTTCATTCACATGAATACTTGCATTATATAGCAAATGTATCGTATAAAACATCACCCTTTCAGTGCCCCATATCTAATTACATTAAGCTATCAAGGGACAACAAGGGAAATGTGTGCTAAAACACACTAAAACATTTTCATTTTTGCTGGCAGGAAATCAAGATAATAAAATGAAATAATGTACAATGTAACCCTGTTTTCAGATTAAGTAGGACACTGTTAATGATCTGTGTTGCACTGTAATGAGGAGTAAAATACGAGGGGCAAGGACCACCTGCTGTGAAAATGATCTCCAAAAAGGCATGTTGAGATAAAACTGCAGCTTTCCTTAAAATGAAAAATAGTTGTGCACATCTGCCAAAATTGTACACTGGAATACATTTTTATAAATACAGACTGGTTAAAAAAATGTAAATCCTATTCACTCTGTATTATATTACACTCATATTACTGATATACATTTGCAGTATGCAGGTATTTTGCATCAGTTCTGGTAAAATATTGCCCATTAGGACTTTTATAAAAGGGGAATAATATCCTTAATAGGGAAATCTGCATTAAAATTCACAAATAATGATAACATTTTTGAAGAATATGTGGTAAAACATATTTCACTGTGCTTGACTAGAGAACTGGTAAAATATCAAACCCCTAATCAGGGGATCAGGGAAGATTGTCTATGATATTTATTCATACATATACTAGCACACTTTAGTTTGGCTATAGGTTAGTTAATGATTAGGTTAATGTGTCTAAAATATAACATACATTTATTAGTCATAAATTCACATAAAGCAAACTGCAGGCCTAAACCATCATCCACTTGCTAAAAATCATGCTGACACACTGGTTAGCCATAATATTAAACTATTTGCATATTATTATATGGGACCATGTAGTCCAAACAACTCTTTCAGCAACAATGTTTAGATAGGTGTTAAATGTCAAAGTTACATCCACATAAATGCCAGGATCCCAGGTTTCCCAGCAGGACACTAAACAGAGCATCACACTGCCAGCTTGCCTTGCATATGGCAGTCTCATTCCTGGCTAAATGATGCAGCCACACCAGCTGTCTACATGATGGAACAAAAACATGACTTCTCAGACAAAGCAACCTAGGTTCGTAGCTTCATGGTCCAGTTCTGCTGCTCACATGCCCATTATAGGCACTTTCCATGGTGAACATCCTGTCTGGTCTACAGCTAAGCAGCCCAATATGCAACAAGCTGCAATGCATTTTGTGCATATTATATTTTTATACTATGATTTTCAAGCACATATTTGGGTGCTTTTTAGGCAACTTTCGGTAAACACTGATTTCTGCATAACACAAACACCCCACACCTGCCATTTTGGAGATTATCTGACCCAGCTTCCTAACCATCACAATTCTGCCCTTGTGAAATTCTCTGATAATGTACAATCATTCCTGCTTCCAACATATCCCATCGCATGATAGGACACTCAGTAACAAAATAATCAATGGATTTGATTAATTTGTTTTTGAATTTATATGACAAATGGACAAAATGATCTAGTGTTTCACAGTAACAGCTGCCAAGTGCATTTTTTCCTTACCTTTGTTATATACATAACACCATAAAGTGACAAAAAACATGCACATGTAATGATATAGGCATGCCTTTATTGACTTCAAAGCCATTAAACATTAACGAAACAAATTTTGATCATATGTCTACTATAGGGCAAGTGCAAAATTGAGGAGAATTTTACTGTTTTGTCAACCTATAGCTTAAAACAAGTATTTAAATCTAAAATGCCATATTCTAACCCCCCTACACCAAGACACCACCACCACAAACCCTTCACTCTTTTCCTGCCCTACACCTTGACATGAGACAGCCCTGGAGGCGGCAGCACACTTTCAATAACCCCCTCTCCTGACAGATATAACTGCATTGAGCTTGGTCTCTGGGCTCAGGTTTAGGCCTGATTTGAATACAGGCTTGTTTTATGGAGGCAGGTAATTGGAAGAGGGTGATTTATTGCAGTGTATACAGGGCCTGCATCCAACAAAATATCTGGAAGCAGGGAATAATCACTTCCCCCGCCGTCATGACATTTATCTGGACACAGGTATATTTTAAACACCCCGCACTGACAGTGTTGACTATTAGCCACGAAATAAATTATTCACCACTTACAAGGGGAGAAAAAATGAGAAAATTCTCCTTTCCCTGGCCATAACAGGACAAAGCAGCATGCCCAGGAAAAGAAGAGGCAGTCATTTTTTGTTCAATTACAAAAGGCAAATATTTATTATTTATAAGTACTTGCCTTGTATGGGCTTAAATGTTATTTATGAACCTGTTGCATAGTGATTTCCAATGTAACTCATTATTTTTTGCCAGAGGGTGTTGTAAAGGAGCAAGGATATATTTAATGACACTCTGCTAGTCGGCGCAATTACACTGTAATCATTATGTAAAATGTGCTATTAATTAAACCAATTTTCTGCGGGGGAACATTCTTTTCTTCAGGGCTTCATCTTCATCACTCAGCATTGTGGCTCCTGTTTTTCTCCCCTTCCTGTATAAATGTTGTGGCTTGGGTGCATACATATTTATAAAAGAAATTTTCAATTGTTCCTCATATTATCAGGTCTATATTATTATGAAGATGTTTCAGGGTATAATCAAGTCATGCTTAAAATATTCTCTGTTTTCTTATAGTGGGTAATGACTCCCCATTTGTTCATGTATTCTGCCCCATATAAAGAAAATTAAAAAAAAATATATGCACAGAAATTCGTATACGTATAACTCATTCTTCTTTTGAAACAG
This sequence comes from Ladigesia roloffi, assembly GCA_037577295.1. Lineage (NCBI taxonomy): Eukaryota > Metazoa > Chordata > Actinopteri > Characiformes > Alestidae > Ladigesia > Ladigesia roloffi. The sequence goes on along the minus strand of JBBKCR010000101.1, from coordinate 10,716,590 downwards.
TGCTTAATACTTATATTGCATTTTGTTAAATTAGTAATGCCTCTTTGTGACATAAGTTATTCTTTAAGATTTGGGTTCTTGTATATATGGTCCTAGAGCACCTCATTTAAATGTTTTCGATTGCAGACTGACTTCAGTTTGTTTCCTGTAAAGTAGACTTCAGATTTCCATTGGAATAATTAACAATCTGTACAAACCCTGGTGGCATGCATACTGCTTATGAAACACATTACAGTTTGTACTTTTATTAAAATGGTCAAACAATTCACATATGCCTGTATATAAGAAGCTGTTTTCTATTTTCAGGGTCTACAAATAAAATACTCACCAATGTTTGTCTCATCACTCAAGGTCAGAGTTGTTGTTAGTAGCCATCATGCATTTAAATATCCAGTTCTATGTGAATGCTGTGTTAGAGCTTCTTGGCACTGCTTGTGTTTTCAGTATCTGTTACCTTTACTTCTTGGCTGAAATTGAAACAATTCAATACCCAGAGAGTGGTCATTTACATTGCAAATGTGACTGTGTGCCATTCAGAGAAGCCAGGTGAAGAACTGTGAAGACAAAGATCACATCAATTTCTTTCTAAAGACAACACCTAAGACTAATGTTGATTTATGCTGTGTCAAATAGATTTCCTTTTGAAATATTCTTTTCAAGCCATTTCAATTCTGAATACGATGTTTTACCACGTGAATATTACACCGGTGTGGTGACAGTGCCAGACTTGAATATCATTTTAGTTCTGATAAGTGATACAGAAGGGATATTAACACCATGCTTTTGTTGACATACACATTCTTAATTAACCACAGTATCTGTCTCTCCTCATCAAAAAAACTTGCTTAGTATGTATTTCTTTAAGAATCAGCAAATCACCGCAAATAAAACTAGAACATATTTTTTAATATTACTGATGTTTTTTACACATTGGACATTAATTTAATTTGTCCAAAATCTGTTCATCTTTCTTACAAATTAGGTGTCAAAATCACTTCAAATACAAATTAACATTTAAGTCAGTCATTAGAAAGTGTTAAATGGGCTTGAGTCATTTAGTCAACGCCAATTTCTACCCAATGTATAGCTTCCTCCTATCACACAATGCGTCTACAACTGAAATAGACTGATATAGATATAAGGCATGCTTCCAACCACATTATCTTTTAATCTGTTGCTAATGCATCACCATAGAACATTTCAGTGCACTTGGATGAGACCTACTAATGTACAGTTAGCTAATATTGCATTTTCATTAGGCCGATCCCATCCATGGATGGCTATGGTTTTGCTGAATGTTTAGGGGGTTGTAGCCACTTGGGAGTACTAAAGGAGCTTTACTTCAATTAAAAAAAAAATTAAATAATGTAATTTCCAAACATAAATAAGGGCATAAAGGAATTAGTATATCTCTACCATGTAAATATGTAATTTGTCATATTTTCATTATAGACAGTAAAGGTGTGGGAATTGGGAAATGGATAAGACCACCTCATAGTTGTTGTAAAGTGGTTTTAAAGCCTCATTATTGGAAAAAAATATAAATCTACATTCACAAACAGACTGTAATGGTTGTGATGTCTGTGCTGTATATGGAGGCTTTTTAAAGCTGACCATCGATACCAAACAGACACAGACACAGAGGGACACACACACACCTACACACATACAAATACTCACACGCGTACACCCCCTCACACACACACTCTCTTTCCAATGAAGGCTGGGGGCTCATCATCCCTTTCGAGCTTTTTTCAATCTGCATAATAGTAGGCTTTAGATTACAGCGGTCTGAATGTAAGGCAGCATCATGTTTCTTACCACAGATCTGAATTACAATATTTGTGCTACCTACTTTATTGTAACTCAACAGATGAATGAGCTGATCACATTATAATCCATAACCCTGCTGCCTGGTGTCATGTCAGCCTGTTTCATTAATAAACTAACACCAAGATCATTATGACTGTCTCCTCTGAGAGTAGAGTGTGGAGGGGGTTGTTTGGAGTGGGGGGGGGGCATTGTACATCAAAACGAGATTATCTTCATCACATCCTTTCTTTGAGATGAGCAAATTATTAGAACACACTCTGTATCTGTTTGGATAAGCAGGGGGCATGTGTATGATGGATGACACTGTTTACAGATGAGGTGGGATAATATTAGGGAAAGCTACAGCACCGATCATGGTAATGAACCCTCGGCCAGTCAGATAGATTATACTGCCCATGCTGTCCGATTAGGCCAGCCCCAGACAGATAGTGGTGCTTGTAGGTTGTGGGACTGTGATCGCATTGCTTTTTTTCCCACTGACATGCATTTCAAAACAATATAACTGTGTCTGCCACACACACACTGGCATTCCACCTACCATCTGTACGACTGCTGTGCTGAGAATGGCCCACCACCCATTTAACAACTGTATCTTGTATACACAGTAAGACATTTGCTATCATTGTAACAGCTGCATGTTGCTTTTATTATGTATGTTTGTTCATGTACAGTTTAGTACATATATAATGTGGTGAAATGGAACCACTACAACTAAGAACAATTATCTGTGTTTTCGTTACTGTCTTACACTTTGTCTTTCACATATGTTCATACACTCATTATATAGAACATATCATAGGAAAACATATTTTCATTCTTTGACATGTAGGAGTTTGATGGAGCGTGTGGACACTGTTAAAAATATAGAAATGTACTGTTTCAGAATGTAGCGTTCACTTTCCACTGAATACTGTTCATATGGAAACTGAGCTGAGAAAACGAAAACAGCTTGAATTGCTTGTTTTTGTGGTGTCATTATATTGTTTTAACAGCGTTTCAGACTGGACTGTTTTTTAAATAGCACTCCAGAACAGCAAGGCAGAACATTACTCCTATCAGTCCTGCTCCTAAACAGTAATCAGCCTCTGTGATTCCAAATGATTGGCTGGAAAATAATGTAAAATATTTTTTCTAAAGAAAACCAAACAAATGTTATAAATGTTAAATATCTAATTTTCCAACTTAGGAGATAATAATTTTAAAAAGATGTAATATATTGGTACTTCCCATGCATTCCTTGGTGCTGTTAAAAGTGGTTGGATACATCAGTAGAAAAATATGAGCATCTATGTCACGGCTCATTGCCGCAGGTAAGGAGAAGGGGGAGACGCTTCAGCAGTTAAAGTATATTTTAATGAGAAACAAAGGAACACACAACACAAAACAAGACAAGACAAGGCTCGTACTCCTCAAACGAACAAACAAAGCAAAACTCTC
>JBBKCR010000101.1:10701519-10713220 GCA_037577295.1 Ladigesia roloffi | reverse complement strand
GTACAGCCACTCGGCTGTCAAAAAGGGTGTGTAGCGAGAGTAAGGGACGCAGGCTTTTCCAGAGGCGTCACCTTACTAGAACACCCGAGGAGCACGAACCTGAAACGGGAAGACACACAAGAAAGACACGTTAGCCAAGGCTACAGGAATCAGGTAATCAGGTAATCAGGCAGACAGGTAATCAGGCAGACAGGCAAACAGGCAAGCAGGCAGACAGGCAAACAGGTAAACCAGACGGGACAAACAAGACCAATGCAAGCGCGGGGAACTGAGGATCGGCTGGGCTTATAAAGGGCAGGGGAATGAGACTCAGGTGGGGTGCACGGAGACAAGGAACAGGTGTAAGGAGTTAAAGGGGCGTGGCGGAAGAGAGGGAGCGCACGAGACAGGGGAACAGAGGGACAGAAGTTTTGGGACACTAAAACTCAGGAGAGGGAACACGGGGAAGGCGTGACGGAGACGAGGTGGCCGTCACAATCGACCAGGTTTTATTATTATTCTTGGATGGTGGACCATTATCAGCCCTGCAGTGACACTGACATGGTTGTGGCATATTAGGGGCATGCAAAGTGGCCCCTATTTGCATCTGTATTTGTTTTGGTTAAAGGAGAAAATTATTCGTATTCGTATTTTTATTCGTATTTGTATTCGTATTTGAGTAAAATTCATAATGCAGTGCGTAAACTCAGTCCGCCACTCGCCAAATCCTGAACTTGAGAAGTTGACCGAGAGGACAGAGTTGGAAGTATCTCAACCTGATCTCGTGAGTGTCCGTGCAGCCATCATGAAACACAATTTAATCAAAATACGTGCTCTGATCATGATTACGGGTTTTTTACGTGTTAGGACAATGCTATACTACCCTCTGTATTTTCACGGGCACTGCATTAAATCACCAGTATCTGAGACAACTGGTGACTCTTACCGTTAGGTTAAGGTTAAGGTTGTCCGGGTAGTGAAGCGTTGCCCTAGCAAGAAAAAGAGAAGCATTGTCCGAGCATGGAAAAAGCCCTGCATATTGATCGGAGCTGTATTAAATTGTATTTCGGGATGGCTGCACAAAAACTCGTAAAACTGGGCTCAGTATCTACTTCTGAACGCGAGCTCGGTCAAATTGAGCATCAACCGATGGATCATGTTTTCTGACTGCACACATCAACAAGAAAATTGGCTTGTTTACCGTGGCAATATTACAGGGCCAGCCCGAATAATATCTGATTAATGCCTGATTTTGTAATCAGAAACTGACCAAGACTGACTGGGGTAGAACAACCAACATACATCTATTGAACTTATAATGCAAGGTGAATCTCATATAGATACTGAACAAGACAGGAGTATATAATAAACTAGCAAACCAGTTTATGTTCCCCTTGAGAAATACTTTTTAACTGTCACTTGATTAACTATCTTTTGTGATATTGTTAACTTGTGCTTTATTTCAGAGAGCTCTTTAAAGTCAGTGTAAAAATCACAAAACATTTCCCTTCCCCTGCATGAAATATTTTCAAGGGAAACTGTTTTAGAGAGGGTCTCGGAGCTAGTGTAATATTTTCATTTGATAAATGGTGGGGGTGGTGGGAGTGGGAGGTGAAGCTTTTTTTTTTATATTATTTTTTCCCGCTCGATGGTGCACAATGACTTAATCAAAAATCAGAAGACATTTTAAAGGCGGGCAAAAGTCATTACTTTTTGATAGATTACTGGACAACAAGAATTTCTGGACAATGATGAATAGTACTTTGTATAATTAGGGACATGAACTAACAAAGGCAAAAGGCTCCATTATGATTTAAAGATTGACCGTAACACCTGGCCAGAGACAACAAATGAAATTCTGCCCTTTTGGGCTAACTCTGCCCGACTTACAGTACTCTTAATATAAAGTATTAGTGGGCACTTCCCTAACAACTCCTTTTATAAAATAATAATAAAAATAAATAGAATTAGAAACAAACCATAGTGATTTACTCAATCATTAAAACCACCTGTTTAAAATGGTGCAGAGCAACCTATCTGACCCATTAAGCTTGGGCTCTGAAGGTGCGCTGTTTTATCTGGCACCAACGTTTAGGTAGGTACTTGTCAGAGTGTCATGCACATGAATACCTGGGCCCAAGGTTGGCTTTGTCAGCTTACTTTTTTGCCAAAGTGATTCTTGGTACCATTTCTTCAACAGATGACCCACATAAACCCAGCCATCCACATGAAATTACATGATGTTCTTCCCTTTCTCAGTGGTCCAGTTCTGATGCTCACATGCCACTTTTAGGTACTTTTAACAGTGAACAAGTCTCAACCTTGATACAACATTCACCAGTCTGTGGCTACAAAGCACCACATACACACTGGCACTGTTCTGATACAATTATATCATAGTTAGAAGTAAGTTTTTAGCAGCATCATAAACATAAACATCAATGACCCTTGGGTGCCCAACAGTTTGTCCTTGTTAAAGTTACTTAGATCTTTACACTAGGTTACACTACCAAAAACTTTCCGGTCTCCAACACTGTATTTATTCAACTCCGCTCTCTCATGAGTGGAGGTAGGACTGTAGGTAGGACACTTGCCTCTAGACCATGAAGTCATGGGTTTGAATTCTACACCCGACACCACCACAGGGTCCCTAAGCAAGACCCTTAACCACAAGTTGCTCCAGGGAGACTGCCCCCTGTAGTTAGGGAATGGATGAAAGGTGTCTGTCGTAAAATGTGACTTGTTGATTCTGCATTCATTTCAGTTATGTAAGTGTTTTTCTTTTTTAGCAAAAAGCTAAAAAAGGAAAAAAGCCTGGACCAGTTTATGTTTGGGGTGTTAATATTTTAACTATACTGTTTCCAACATGTTTCTCTGAAGGCCTTGAAGGTCTTGAGGATTCCCTTGGACCAAAAGAGATTATTGCATATTGTGAGCTTGCTCTTTTGTGGGCTTACAATAAAAACAGAATGATTCATGGGTTCTCTCCTTCTTTCTGTCAATTACCATTTGAAATATACTGTGGTGGCAACTAACAGGAACCACCTGTCTTTAGAAACCTGTAGAAATATCTTTATTTTAAATTAACTTTTATATGTTGGATTGAAATTTTGTAATTAATCCTGTCTTTATGTTTGGACTACTAGTAATCTGATATACTGGTAGTCTGGTCAAGGATTTTCTGTGTTGTATTCATTGAATTTGTGTCTGTTAATACTATTTTGCAGTACACTAATAGCATCAGATTGCATCCACAAAGAGTGTCTCTTCTTGCACAGACCAAAAACAAATAGAGGTGGCAAACACTTCTTGGACAAAGTAAGTTTAATCAATAACACAAGCACCTGTTTAGGAGCAGTCAGGATGAATAAATCAATAGATGTGGAGAAAAATGGTGGAACAGGAAAGGTTGAGTCTGAATTAAAATGTGTTCCCTGGAGCATGTAAAAGAGTCACAAAGGATATGTGTGTGTGTGTGTGTGTGTGTGTGTGTGTGTGTGTGTATGTGAGAGTGTGTATAGGTGTGTGCTAGGGGGGTTGTGTTCTTGGCATGAGTCGGCAGGCCCCTCATCATCTTTCTCCCTGTGTCACAGGACATGGACTGATAGATCACTTGGTAGTGTCACTGCTTGATCCTGGTGACAATCAGTGAAATGATTGTGTCTGCCTTCTCACATAGGCTCATAATTGATAGCCCAAACCACAAAGACTCTCTTCACCCGTTTGCCATGATGGAACATTAGATTGAAATCACTCCCAATGAGGAGGAGCCACCACCATTTGTTATTTACTTCCCCCGGCATATTGCCTTACAACCCCATCCACCCCCCACCAAACCTCCGACTGGAATTTTCGCCACAAGAACACATTATGGTAATCAGACAGTATGTGTGTATAGGAATCAATCAACAGGAAAGCCATGGCAAAGAGTTATGACAGTGCAAAGTCTGTTTGTAACTTTTGATTAATGGAAGATTTGCTGTGGGCTAAATTGAGAATGAGGCAGGCGAGCAGTAGACTTGGGGGTTATCCCCCAAATTTCCATTTAAATGCAGGAAGAGAATGGGCCATGGAACCCAGATCACGAGACGCATGCTTGGAGCAGAACCAATTTCTAAATACCGCTTGTAGCGGATATCAGCTTGAACGAATAACCAAGTGCCTCCCAACTTCATTATCATCACCGTGATCATCAGTACTGCCTCGTGGCCATGCTGCTGATTGATAAATCTGCTTCAGCTGGTCCATTTTGTGCTTCCTTAGAAAAATATACAGTTATATCTCAATAAAGAATGTATTTTAAGCAGCCAAATGAAGAGCAGTGAGTTGTGAGATGTACACAGTTGGTTGAATTTTGTACTGAAAGACCATAAAAACACTGATTGCTGGGGCTAAAGTATGATTTTGAAAATATGAATAGGGCCCATAATGTGGCAAACAAATGTTCCTCACTGTTTAAGTCTCATTTGGTGTGTAGTTGTGCTAAAATAACATGCAGCATTCACTCCAAGTCTGGATGTGCTTTTAAAACTGTACATTTTGAATTCATGGCACAAAAACTTTTACATACAGTATATCCACCTATTCAGTCTACAGCAGTTGAGCCACATCTATTCACTCCTATAAGTTTTAAGGAGTGTTTTAGCCCAGACTATTTTTTACAATAGAGGGCAGCCCTTCCGAACTAAGATTGTTTACAAATATCAGACTTAAAGGCAGAGTAACATGAACAGTAGTTTAAATACGAAAGAGAAAGAGAAATTGGAAAGCGGCTGATTTCTTGGATACTACCTTAATATCGTTTGTGTACCTCAGTGGAAAAAAATGATGGATTTGGGCCCAGTAGGTTCACACACATTTGAATTTCTTTGAAAGTCCATATGATCTAGCTGTTTGACTAGTCATACATATTTTCACTTTCTTAACTACAATAAAAAAAATTTGTTTGACCTAATACTAATTTTCCAGTATTGGTCCATAGATTTGTATTATCTATCTTCATCAAGCATCAGATGATATTGTAGAACATGCCGATATTAGGTTTGCACAATCAAGGTGCAAATTGTTTGTGGAATCCCCATTATGCTCTTTCTAATGTTGTCATTAGCAATCAGCTCACTAGGAAAACAGGGGCGGGAGAGGGGAAGAAAATCATTTGAACTCATGATCCACCATAGATCGGCCCGAGCGCTGAGGTCATCAGCAGGCTGGGATGACAGTTTAGGTCAATATCAGGGGCCAGAAGGGGAGCCAGGCAGGGCTCAGGGGGCCTCACTGAAGGGTTTGGACGCAGAACACTGAGGATTAAGGTTTGTTCTTAAGACGTTGGCAGTTTTTTTGCTGAAGGAGTTGGTCTGTTGTAGGATGACAATGAGCTTGGGACTTTGCTGACTGTGCCAACTTAAGGCCCCACAGGTCAGCCACCCAGGCCTTTCACCTGCCACTGTCTACGCAATGACAAGATGCTGAGGTATGGAAGGATCTGATGAGCCATCAGGTGTGGCCCCTCCCATCCCCCCAGCTCTTCTCCCATGTTGCCAGCGTCGTCAGACAGCATGGGCATGGCAGCTCCGTGGCTGAGTATTGAGTTATTGATATACTAATTGTGAGAGCTTCAAAGAGCTTCATGGATTTCAGTAGAGAATTCACACTACTGTGCATGTATACTGACCAATAAAAAAAGAAAAGAAAAGATAAAAGAAGCTATATGTAATGGCCTGTGTGTAAAAGATACATTGTATTTCATGACTACTATTGTGGATAGCATTAGAACTGTAAAATGCATATAGAGGATGAAAAAAGAGAAACAGTGTTGTGTACAGGATATATCAAGACATCTAATTTTGACACATTCCATCCAGGCAAAGGCTTCTCGAGGGGAAAAAAAGTAATAACCTCCACCATTTCATACCTTACCTTAGCCCGCACTTATGAAATATCACTCCTGAACTTGCTTTGCCCTACCGGCTTAGGGGGATTTGGTAAGTTTGGCAACTTGTCAAACAGATGGATCAAATAGAGATATGGAGTCTGGGTCATTTCTCTGCTGCTGTCTCTGTTCAGCATGTAATATGTGGCTTGTAATAAGCCTTGTGCTTGATAGAGGACTTAAGCTGGCTGAGCCATTTTAGATCTCCTGGTGGTCACTGTATATGTTATTCCACATTCTGTCGGCTGCTCTCTAGGCCGAGGAGGGGCTGGACTGGATGGGATGCTCACAAAGCCTCCCAGGTTGACTCCATCACTATCAATTGTCTTTGAACAGCTCCGATCATCACCTCAATTATCTGCTGTCCAGCCCACCTGATAGGTTTCTTGCCAACTATAACTTCTCTGTCAATGAACATGGAATAATGACAGCTGATGGTGAGAAGGTAGTGTGATATTAAGGTGGAGGTTGTGTGGTGGGGAGGGGTTGGTGGGATGGCGGACATAGTAGACACAAGCACACACCCGCACACACACTGTGGCCGCAACAGCCTATTCTCCCCCTTGCAGAAAAGCCATTTACTGACCGCCGAGATGTCAGGAGCTTTGGGCTGCCTGTGGGAATGAAACTGATGTGTGTTCTCTCTCCAAAGCTGAGCAATGTGATGGAGAGAAACTCATTTACACTGCAAATACAAATACACACGCGCAGAAAGCAACATTGTTTGGGGCCAAATCTTGTTCCAAGGGTTACCATGCAAGATGGTGGATGTAATAGCAGGGATTCAGAATTCAGATTAACTTATCTTTTCACCGTAGGAAAAATGAATTCCAAAGAAGGAAATGAAACCACATATGTTTTCAAGCTATAAACCTGTCCATTCAATCTGCAACAGCATGTTTATTAGCCACATGCACCTTTTATAATGTACTTAAAATATGCTTCTAGTCACTGCTGCATGCTAAAATGACTTTTGAATTAGCATTTCTCTCTTGGTCGACTATTTATAAACATTTTGGTTTGCTTTAGGGTCATCTCTGGATTGCTCTGTCTCGGCCGGCCGTAATAAACGAGTGTAATTACAGAGGCTGATTGGTTGGAAGGTCATTGGTAATTCTGTAATTTTTCATGGATGCTGGGGTTTGTTTGTGATGAATGTTCCCAGCCTTTCGTGGATCTCACCTCACGCTGCCCTGTGCATGGAAATGCAACTGCAAATGAAGCTGTTTTTACTCACTCCTCTCCTGCTCTGTTTTGCTACAAATGAACAGATATTTCATCTTACCGCTTATGTAAAAAGCCCATCTTATTTCAAGTTTATTACTAAATATCTATTTTAAGAAAATTCTGTATCACAAAAAGAGCATTTTTAGACAGAATTAGCTTAAACATCTTAGGCTACTGTATTACTTATAATGCTTTATTTATTACAATAGGTTTATATTGTAAAACCTTGGATTAGCCGTCATATGGTTTCCGTAGGTCCTTATTTCAATACGTACTGCCTCATTGGGACACTTGACAGTGTGGTTAGTGAATGCATATCTTTCCATTTTCATGCAACTCCAGATCACTCACCAAGACATGTTTTATCAGATTGATATTTGATATTTTTATGGTACCAATACAGGGATGCAAATCCACTTTTAAAGTACCAAATCAATCAGTCTAACTCTCACCAGAACTTCAAATATGGCAATAAAACATCCTGTGAGTGTAATTCACCTCTGTGAAACACTCAGCATGCCCCCTGTGATTTAAACTACTTCTGGCATGGGTGCCTATCACAGTTGCAACACATTTTCTCAACCAATTGCGCATTACAGTCTTCTAATGGTCAAGTCAGACAGAGTAACTTATAGCAGCTCATTAAAAGGCTCCTCTCACACTCTGCCTCTATCTCTCCCTCCCCTTTCTCTCTCCCTCTCTCTCTCTCTCTTTCCCTCTCTCTCTTCATTTCTCTCGCTCTCAGTGGACACAGTGTCTCCTGCCTATTTGCAGTGATTTCCGCAGGTTGAATTAATGTGCTGTCAGGCTTGTTTCAGAGGCAGCTACTGTGGCTGGCAGGTTCCCTGCTACTTGGCCGATCAACTACTCTACTCGCCTGGAGCAGAGGTGTCTGGTCAGCTAGCCAGTGTGCTGGTCAGTGGACAGGAAAGGGGAAAATAGGAGAGAAAGGGTAGGGGGTGGGGGGGTGAGGGGGTTTCTACTGATCCATGCACTCGTCTGTTCACTGACAGCCTGGGAGAAGTCAAGATGGACGATGCTCATTCAAAGTCAGACAACATTTTCTCTCAGTCTCAAAGCCGTGGCCAGCTATATGCTTTAAGCAGCCTGGTCTGGCTTCTTCATGCTTCTGTGAGGTCCTGTGAGGTCCAGTTAGTTAACTTTAGCAAAAAGTGAATCGACGTAAATTTTTCTGAGCTTGCAGAATTCAGATAAATTGCCTTATCAAAAGATCCTTTCCTTAACTTTATCATTTTTGTATATACCACTTGAAATGGCCAGCTACCATTTACATTTCCAAAATGAAACTATAATAAAAGGTGCATTAATATTACAGTCAAGTTATATTAATTTACAATTAAGTTATTTTGAAGTCGAATGTTTTTGAGACCCAAGGTTCTGTGGCTCTGAGCAAACACTCAGTAAAAAATTGTTGAAATATTTGCTGTGTACGGCGGTAGTAAGGCAGGAGGAGTTTATATGCTATTTTGTGAGTCAAGCAAGCACATTGATTGTAATGGCAAACCCATATGAAACCTCTCCCTGAGTAGAATTGTAATATGGATATAACTCACTCACCTAAAATGAAGACTAAGAGCACTTTAATCTAATCTCATTCATTTAGTAAAGCTTAATCAATAGCCACGTGATGTCGAAAGGTCTAGTTCAGCCATTGATTGCCATCTCTCGATTCTGCCTCAACAATAAGCTTTGTGGGAGGAATGGATTTAGGGCAACTTAGCATTAATAGGCTTTTGGCTCTTTAATCTAGACTTCCTCTGGTGGCAGTGTTTTTTGGAGCAAGGGACAAGCTGAAGCTTGTCTTATTACTGCTGTCACCTGGTGGGATCAGGCCCTATTCCCCAGCCCCATGTCCCAAACCTTAATCCAATTTGTTCAGTCCTCTTGTCTTCGCCCACCGCAAAATTAAAAACCTTGCTCCACAAAAACACCTCGTATTTCCAAGGTATTGGCTGCTTCTGCTAGGCTAGAAACTTCATTTATTCTGGCTAACTTCTCAATTATCTTCCCAGTTGTGGAGACGTGTAAAAAGTACAAAAATCAATAGGATTCCATTCCCTTCATATTGGAAGGGGAAAAATTAATGAGATAGGACACTCTCTTAATCAGAAATAAATGTTTTAATTCAGATAATGACATAGTTTTCCCTTGCAGAAGGATGACAAATGCCGGGCCAGCAGCCCCCTTGCAAGAAGCTGTTTCAATTTTATTGTAAATATAAAAGGTATTGATCCGCGAGATGTACAAACCCTATTGCTTACAAAAGCCATTTGGGAGGCCTGGGAAAACTATTAAGCGTGGGGTCAGAAATCAATAAACAACACTAAAATGTGGCCGCGCTCACCCTGGCTGGCACATTGGAAAGCAAAATGGCAAGTGTAGTGACAGACATGTCTGTGGAGGCAAGTGGGCAGGGATGAAGGGGTCAGGTGTGCAATCATGAGTCCTTTGACAGCCACCTCACACAGTGGCCCAACAGTCTACTGTTTCAAAACACACCAACTTATCAGCCTGTCACCACTGCTGGCTTACTTCACTAAAGGTCTAGCCTGACGCATCTAAACGTCTCTGCCCTGAGTCCTTGCCACACATCCTTAAGTGGAATGGAGTTTCATTTGTGAGTACTGCCTTTTTTAGATCATTATGTAGATCATTTTTGTTACTCGGAATTCCAAAATAAATGTAAAAATTGAGTCCTATGGGTCAAAGTTAGCCCATGAAGTAGTTCAGTTTACACTTACCCCACTCCATCACACAGTGAGAAAACAGTTTAAATGGTTAAATTATAATAAAAGTGACTGTCATACCTGAACACACCACAGCATTGCTTCGGAATCAAACCCACAACTTCCTAAATGCAGGGCGAACTTGCTAACCACTAGGCCCCCAGCTGCGAATGCTATTATTTAAACTCAGAAGTATATCATCTTTTACACTAAACATTTTTTCATTTTGGAATCTGGGCCAACCTCAAACATTTTGGCTCTCCAAGACAAAAGTTTCAGACACAAACTTAACTCTCCAAAATAAAAAATTGTACTTTTGGTTCTGTAAAGAACTGTTCAGCGGATGGTTTCATAGAGAGAGGCTTTTTTTAAAGTTAATGAACATCCACATAATATAAATGTTTTATACTAAACTCATTTCTACATCAGGCTCATTTGACGCTCAGACAGAATAGACAGATACACTTTCAGACTAAGGTAATATTATGAACCTTTAAGAATAAATCCTCACTGGCTTCTCCTTGGAAAGTTGATAAAGTTGTAATTTGTGTGCAGTAATTATGGTGAGGAGGGGAGCACAAGCAGGGCAGATGACTTAACCCCAGATCTATGGACTTCACTGGACAAGCTGTAGGTCATAACCTTACCTGAACTTTGCTCAAGTCTTGCATTGACTGACCCTTGTAACACGCCAGATTTTTGCAACAGGTGGAGCCAGGCAGCCAAACCTGCTCACGGGGTGCAAAGCCATCTTAATAAACATTGCAAATTGATAAATCATTGGGAAACCCAGAGGGACTTTATCTGCAAGAGATCCATGGGGCTTAACTAGGATGAGCAAGTGAGTATTGCCACCTTCAGCGACATCCGCTTGGTAAATAAATAAATAAATGATGCCCGTGAATCCATACACAAATGAGAGCGTCTCGTCTCATACAGGAGACGAGGCTAGGTTATGGAGAAGCTGTTGTGGATGAAAATGCTCTGCTTCCTGCCCTTCTGAAAATGGGATTTAGGAGAGGTCACTATCACTATCAGAAGGTGAACTGTGGGGCGTTTAGGAGATGTGGTGGGGGTCCCATGGATTTAGCTCTCTAAGAACCCCCTCTCCTATTCTTGGTAATGTCAGTCTCTATGTCACTCTCATCTCCCAGAGTGATGATGGGGTGGTCCTGATGCAGCCCCCTGTTGGTGCGGCCACTCGACCCTCCGTGTAATTCCCCCTTAATGCCGTCACAGTGAACAAAGCACCCCATCCGCTGCACACAGATCCCTCTTGACCCCTTGTCGCCAAACACAATGCAATTGGCCATGTCATTATGGTTGCCTGGCCGTCCCATTCCCTCTCTCTGCATACACGCCGACTGTATAAATTGATTTTTAGCTGTCAGAGGGACAGGGGCCAAAAGATCTGCTGGCCAGTGAGTGAAAATGAGGAAAGAAATGACAGTGAAAGGTCATCTGATAGTTCTGAGGATATCTTGAAAAAATGGCTCCTAAACAGGGAGGGAAAACTATTTATCCACAAGCCCTTCTGAATTTCCATTTACTTCACCAGAGCCTTGGTGTGCAGCAGGCCTCAAATTGCACTTGTCTAACATTTATCTGGCTTTTTCAAATGAGTTATGCTTCCGAAATGAATAATATTAATGTATGAGTATAAAACGCTTTGTGTTGTTGCATTCTTTTGAAAAACAACATGCAGCATGATTTGGCATTTATTTATGATATAGTGAAGCACTTAACACACTGGAGGAGGCACAATATCGGCTGTGGGTTTTGCAAATGCATGACTATAAGGCGAAACAAGATTGTCGAT
>JBBKCR010000101.1:10689542-10700513 GCA_037577295.1 Ladigesia roloffi | reverse complement strand
GTGAGGGTGTGTGTGTGCGTGTGTTTGTGTGTGTGTGTGTGTGTGTGTGTGTGTGTGTGTGTGTGTGTGTGTGTGTGGAGCCTCATGGCCCCAGGTGGGGGACATTTGGGCAGAGAGAAAGGGGACGTGTGTTAAAGAGCAACATCAGTCCCCCTCTGAGAGGAAAACGATAGACCTTTACACGGGACATTTTCCCCCTTCTCAATGCCTGTTAATGAATGAGTCTCCTGGCAGCATGGCATGCCTTTGAGCAATAAACAGTGTGTTTTGATATATGCGTAAATAATACGTGCAGCTTAATCACAGTTCATTGTGGGAAATTGGCCAAATTAAAGATGCTGTGAATAATACAGCATACTGAAACACAAACCAATAACAGGAAGGTTTTTGTGGTATATAGTATTTTCTTCATTTAAAATCAGCTACACTCTAAACACTGTTATGGACTGTGCTGTATTAATCATAGTACAAAACCACAGATCCTCAATTGCAATACATGGTATTGGCATAGGCAGTTTTTTATTCTTTATATTGAGAGTTGTAAATTTAGAGATACCAGCATTATGTATTACTTGGACAAATATTAATAAATATTAATCAAAAATGTAAAGAATTTGAAATAACAATTCAAAGTTTTGCATAGGAGAGTATTAAAATGTATTGCCCTACTCACTTTAATTATTTTGAAGGAAATAGAGAAACACAAATAAATTGGACAATTAAAACATGTTACATAACTTATCAGATCTACATGTCTGATAATCACTCTCTTGTTCTGTCTGTATCTTCTCTTCCCTCAGAGGTGTCCTCTACTGCATTCTTCCTGCCATTGGCTATCTGTGGTCAGGGAGAGCTCGGACAGTGAGATGTATGTGAGGTCATTGTGGCATGATGAGCCAAACTGTGCAAGCTTTAACAAGAACCTTTCAAAAATTCAATTACAGACACAGAAATTAATAAATCCTTTCGCTTGGTATGGAACCAAAATTTGTCAACCTGTCCATTTTTCTCTCGCGCGCACTCTCTCTCCC
The DNA here is from genome assembly GCA_037577295.1 of Ladigesia roloffi. Classification (NCBI taxonomy): domain Eukaryota; kingdom Metazoa; phylum Chordata; class Actinopteri; order Characiformes; family Alestidae; genus Ladigesia; species Ladigesia roloffi. Next base: position 10,699,482 of record JBBKCR010000101.1, on the reverse strand, counting down.
TCTGTCTCTCTCTCTCTTTTTTTTCTTCCCTTTCTTTGCCCAGCATCTCCTCCTGACCCCGGTCAATTACATTGCTTGTAAATAGTTTTTATACATGTTCAAATAATTGCTCATCCTAATGTGCAGCGATCTGTATTCGTCACGCTCGGCGAGCCGCGGCCCCCATCAGCGCTCCCTCAACCAGCAGGCCCCATTTGCCAGGGCTGTAAGTGAAATTGAAATTGAAGTTATAATTGATATCAGGGCCCATCACCATAATGGGTTCATCATAGCGCCATCTAAAATATTAATTTTCTAATTATGGATAAATGATCAGACAAGCTGAGGCAGCGGTGCTGAGGCAGCCCCTGGGAGCTCCGCAGGCTGTGGATGGGAGGACAGGGCCTCGTAAAGCCCACAAATCTTTTCTAATTCTCTGCCGCCGAGCAGCACCCGGGCTCCATTCGCTCCCCATAATGGATAAATAATAGTTAAGAATCAGGCTGTTAGGCTCAATTTTCTCACCCTCACTCGCTCTCTCTTTCTCTCCCACGCACGTTCTCTGTTTATGGGAGCATGCGGATATGTGCTGGTGTTCATTTTGTCTTCTCCTCGTTTTTTCTTTTCATTTTTTTGCTGCTTTGCTGTTTTTTCCATCCCTTCTCTATCCCCTTCATGTGATAATGGAGCCTCATAAGCTGGAGAGAGAAAGAGAGAGGAGGATGCAGCACCATGTAATGATTATTTACAGAGATGATGAGGCTACTTAGCAACACATTTACATACAGAATTTCCACACAGACATTATTTGTCCTTGCGGTTTATATTTCTCCAGCCTAAACCGAGTTATCTGTGGAAACATTAACCTTTTATAAATGGCATCATCCCTACACCAAATACAGGGCTTGTTAAATAGTCTTTTGTGAGGGGATGTACTTATTTAGAGGGTGACTTGCACCCAGATGAAAGGGGGAATTAAATATGCTCTGGCAGAACGTACATTTCTGTTTTATGTGGCGATACTTCGTTGTTAATTGTTTCCCTGCACCTTGATCCTGTAATTAGGACCTTGCTAATTATCTAATTAGCCGGTAGCAGAAGGGCAGGTTGACGGCAACATTTCAGCCATCGTTCAGTGGCTCATTATCCTTGAGAAAGTCACTGCATGCCCCACCCCCCTGCCCCCACCCCCAACCCCAGCCTCTCTGTGGCCGCCGGGCTCAGGGAAGAGTCTGGCTGGCGGACCACGTTGCTCTGCCACCCTCAGCATTTGTCAAACTGTCTGTTACAATGGCAAGTTTTCCACATCACAAAAGCTCTGGTGACAGGCAGGTTTATACTGCCGTGCAGCATGCATGGATAGGGAGGTGGGGGATAAGGGAGATGAGCTGCAAAGAATAGAGTTAAAGAGTGAACCAAAGAATTTAAAGTGGTTTATTATAGGCTGTGGTTGCTCATAAAGAAGGGCTAAACTCTGTGGTCAAAATTAAAGATTACTGTCCATATATACTGCCAGTTATTTGGTAACTACTATGAAACTAACATGTACATGTAGTTGGGAGAATGCTAAATGTCAGGACAACATAGACGTCTATGAAGTTTAAGCCCTTATAACTCATATCATTATCCATTGTTTGTTGAGAGTGGTTTCATAATCACATCGATCATTACATAATGAGTTATTTATGAGTTTATGACTTTTTCTAGACTGTTAATATGAATCCCCAGGTTAAAACTCTTCCCTGTTCATTTCCTTTTTGAATGTTAAATACAACTAAAACACAAAAACATTTAGTTAAATTCATAGAATAATTAAATATCTCCCTCTGTACTTTAGAATAAATGTGGTATTGATGATTAGCTCAGAATTTCTCTCTGTTTTAATTCACCACAATATAAGATCAGGCAATTACTAGGACTAGAGCAAAGGGTATAAGAATGACTGCCCAAGGCTGCTCCCTGGCCTGCTCAGGTGCATGGAGCCTCGCTCATTTTGCAGCTCGGTGGGGAATCCAGACGGGACACTGCTACTTCCCTCCTGGGAGCCAGTACAGGGACACCCCCTCCCGCCCCTCTGTTTCTCTCTGTCTCTATCACCCCATTACCCCCTCCAGTCCCTAGCTCCAAGGGCTTCTATGCAGTAGGAAGTTAAGGCCTCTAGGACACTGCATCTTTGTGCTGTCCCTGCCACTGGACACAAAAAGGCCACAAACTCAGTTAATCACTAATCCAGTTTGGGTCCCTGTCTCTCTTGCTGTGGAAGAGGAATGCATAGTGATGTCACGCCTTATTAAGGTGATTAACAGTAATTACCTTTTGTTTTCCAGGGTAACTGCTCTCTTTTTTGCCTGGTGAACTACTGAGTGTACCAGTGAGGGGCGCTAGCGAGATGCATTAGCATATTCTTTAAATATGTTGTTTATCAGTTAACTGATGACGAACTGGATATTACATAATGTAATATGCAATTTCATGATTAACAAATGTTTCAGCAAATCATTTAATAAATATTTTCATGATATGGCCCAAACAATCATAGATTAATTTATAATAAATTAATTTACATCATTATTTCATTTAGCATTTAATTGTTTAACCCTTTGTTTCTGAAACTACAGAAAACATATGGCAGATGATATATAATCTATATACCTGAATACTTTAGACCTAAATGTTTAAAATACTGAATATACAAGTACCTCAATAGCTAATAAAAAAATTAAATATTGGAGTTTAGGTCTTTGACCTTCTAAAAATAAGCAAGATCATGTGTGCTTCAGATAATGCATCACAAGCTGCTCACTCTCAGGTATGAGTGGGAGTATTACCAAAGAGGGTGTTGAGGAGACAGTGATGACTACAGTGGTTTGACTACTCCTGCCGCCCTGTGTAATTGGCATGAAAAGAGGTATGCAATGCAGTGTTTTTACCCCGGAAGACATCTCATTTAGTCATGTGTAAGACATGCACTATACAACACCTACATCCATTCACACTGTCTGGTTTATTGCCTAAACAAGCCAGATAAGGTACGACATTTAGTCTACACAACAAGACACAGCCGAATGAAAGGGGAAATCATACTAGTCCAGATGAAGAGCACAGACCATTTCAACACTAATTTGTTAATATGTAGGTGTAGAATATTCCAATGTAGTCTATGTGGCAAATAGATTTATAGATGAATCAATAAGGCCTTAACTATGCCCACTGGTCATTTGAGATCTTTTGTCAAAAACCCCCAATATCCAACAAATAAGCTTTCAAATGTAACCATACAGACTGTACTTGGACCTCTATCCATGGTGTTTTATGAACTTTTAACATGTATAAGGAATGGCTTGCATCCACATAAAATAATGCTTATATTATAATGCACATAATAATATCCATATCCTCATCATCATGCCTTATGACTCATTGCACTTTCTCCTGGCATGAGAGTGAGGAAAGGCAATATTCTGACAGAAAAATGCACGACTGTTCAATTTATGTCCACATCCATCATAACACAGAGCAGACCAATCTGCAGCTCCTCTCTGCTTGCAGCAATGGACCAAAGGGCGCCGCAGCCTAAACGCGACATCGCATCTACTTGTGCCTTTGGGTTGTTTTCCTTTGTGCTTTTTCTTTAATCTTTGGAGGCAGGACACGCAAAAAGGCTCTTCTCCTTCTGTTGGTAATTGAGTTTTCGAAAGTATTAGGAGAGCGAGTTGTAAAAAGCATCCATCTAGCTGAAGAGCTGATCAATATGAGGAAGAAGAGAGGAGTGAGGGATTGATTTATCCCCAGGCCGCCGCTTGCTTAAGGCAGTGCCCTGCTCACAGCACTGCAGCTCCTCGGACCCAGATTAACACTGAGCCTCATTACCAGGCGTGTAAATAAAGACGGATGGTCGGCAATATTCCCACAAATTTGTTTCCCATTACAGCGGGCTTGCAGTAATTGCGGCTTGTGACCGGAGTCCCCCGAGTGTGCGTACAGTTACATTCATATTACTGCCTCCCAGCCAGCTCCCACACTGCCCTACATGCTGTTGGGCAAAGGTAAATATTCATCTCAGCAGTCAGAAACAGTCTCCACAGACCATGCAGGTCACTGTTGTCACTGGTGGCTACAGGAGTGGAACACAGTGTGTGTGCGTGTGTGTGTGTGTGTGTGTGTGTGTGTGTGTGTGTGTGTGTGTGTCTTTTGTGTGTGTATGATTGTGTTTGTACTCCCTAACCTTCACAGACCCATTGACAGGTTCACAGTTCTATTCTTACCAGGACATATATGGGAAAATACTTCTGTTCACTTAGCATTAATATATCAAAGTTACCAACAGTGTGAATGGTAAACGTAATAGGCATTCTGGTGACTAGAATCTTTTCAGAAGTTTGTCAAAGTGCCTGACTTTTCCCTATTGAATATTTCCTATGGGTAAATATTCATGTTTATATTTATATTATAACCATGAATTTACCATTAACATTATAGTTATATTATAAGCTTATATAGATGACGCTAATAACTGCTAATAACTACAACATGTTAATCATATAAAAAAGGCATGACAGTGAAGTCTTGTTATGTGAAGAGAGAAATGTGTATTAAAATGCAATATATTTGTATTTTCTGTGCAACTCTCCTGACACTTTGAGAGGAGGATCCATGGATGAGCCGCAATAGCTTCTTCAGTTCTCATCTTATCGATTTCTGCAAGAAATATAGAACGGGGGCTCCAGAGAAGAGGGAGGGCAGCCCTGTTATTGAGTCGTTTTCCCCATCTTTTCCAAAAATCTTTAATCAAACTTAAAGTGAAATACTAACATGCCATTTGACGTGACCTTTTAGCCCATTATGAATCACCCAGGGTTTGAAATGTTTCTGGTGACCACCTACTACCCGCTTTGTAATAGATACTCCTAATCACTACATGGTGGAGGAGAAAAACAAGTTCAGCATTTGGGTTTTTAATGGCTATCAGAGGGCCTTTCTGCTGCTGACCTTTGACAACACTTGGACAACAAATCCATGTTTAAAGCACTAGACCTTTCCAAAAGCCCTGGTTCAAAAGAAGTCTTGGCCGAAAACTGCTAGCACATATGGACAGTAGCAAATACACATGATTTGGACTAATCTTTAACAATGAAAAGGAAAGCATTTCTACAGATATTTGACCATTCATTTGTGTAAGAACATGGCATATGATAATTTTCTTTTTAAAATCAATACATTTTACGCACATCTCAAGAGTGATGCCTTACATGGTTCTTCAATTAAAGAAGACATGAAATATGGAGCTGGGGGTAAAGGAGCATGATCTTTTAACCTACAGATGACTGTACAATGTGACCAACTTTTAAAACCCCCAGGAGAATGAATGGCTGACTGAAGTCCCATTTGAATTTTAGAGCTACTACTGTGTAAATCACAATATAGATTGCAGATGCTTGTATTTCAGAGCAATGACAAAAATATTACATAAAGGTAAACAAGCACAACAGTAACATTTTCATCTGATTCAAATCCTAATAAAAAAATATCTGGTCTTTTACAAATGCACATTTAAAATTGAATCTAATGAGCGATGAAGTGAAGTAACATGGCATGGTTAAGTATTGACACCAACAAAAATAACTTCTATGGATACAGACCATTCATTATATTATATTGTATAGCATATAATATTGTGTCTGACTGCATTTCTGCATTGCATACTATTTTTGCACCGTAACTAGCATATTAAATTGTGGCAAAAACATTAGATCAAGACATTTTAAACCACAAATTCTATTCCAAATATTGCCGTTTTAGGACTTTGAATGCTCTTATAAACAGAATATATATATATATTTGCTGTTGTGTCTTTAGCCTGTTTTATTGTTGTATCAAAAACTTATGTAAAGATTATTGAGACACCTCTGCGTCATATTAAATCATATCAAAATATCACACCCCTAATTTTCAGGTTCTAAATATTTAAACATCATAGAGAGAGGATCTATTCTTAAAGACAACTTACAATTGTACAATTGTACTGGGAACGTACATTTAAAACTTTGGAATATACGAAATCCTGACAGCTATGGGAAGTCTTTCAATCAGAGGATAATAGACTTATTGCTCCATAACTGCTGTAGAGCCCAGGGCTTTAAACCACTCCATCTTGTCCAACATTACCCCAGGGCAAGAGCCAGCTGAGGGTGAGATCCTCATACAATGGGCTTATTGGGGAGGTTTAAGCCCTTAAAACAACATGAAGCACCATCATCCTCAGCCCAACAATGCCACTCACATTACTGAATCCCCGGTGGGCTGGCTGGCCAGTGCAGCAGAATGATCTCCCCACGGTGTTGGCCTATTGAAGGCACATTTGTTCCAACTGTTCTTTTCTGTTGTGGGTTCAGAGTGAGGCTGGTAGGGGACTGAGGAGGAGGAGCAGAGGCTACAGAGCCTCCAGCACATTGGCCCACATTTATCTACTTTCATTAAAACTGTCTTAACCCTTCCCAAGCTGAATTCCTGAGTCTTATCAGGAGAGGGTATAGGGATAATTTTCATTACATGGCTTCTAAATTGCTTAAAATGTGATTGTTAACTGTTATTAAGTAGGACATCAACACCTTTAAAATCATTAATATAGTTAAAGCACAGATAACCTGCAAAACCATGTCCAATTTTACAGCTAAAACTCAGATTTGTTGATTGTCCTTAATTTTTGTTGCCCATTAGTTAGTATGTTTCATCACATTCACTGTCGTCAGATATCAATGGATTGCTGTAGATCTTGTTTTCATGTGTTATAACTTATTATTATCTTATAAGGAGTTTGGGCCTAATTAATATGCCTTAATATACTTTAAACCACTCATATGGTCCTACTAGGTAGAGTAGTAAAGTGGTACCCATGAAGGTATTTTGAATCCCCCCTACCACCCCACCCCCCACCCCCCAAACACACACACACACACCCCACCACCACCACCACTGCCACACACACACTCACTTTTCACTTTTGCTTATAATAAAACTACACTGTGGCAAATCTATACTACTGGAAAGGGGTTTTAAAGGATTGCATGCCAAATAGCTTTTAATATATAGTTATTATACTTATATAATATAAAAAACTGAAAAGCTATTGAACTCTAGATGTTCTTTCTTGCTTCAAACTTGCAGCCTCACTCTCATCTCTCACCCTTTATGAAATGCCCTGACAGATTTCCCTTTTCTTTATCCCTCTCTTCCTTTATTTCTTTTTTTTTAAGTAGAATAGCATATTATGCCTAGAAATATACAGAGAAGGGATATGAAAAGACGATCCCTTTCATCACAGACTGCACTCTTCCATCCATCAGGCTAACTAGCCATCCATCCCATAACCTGCGCGGCTCTCCGCTGACTGTGTATTACTCTAAGAAGCCTCTAGCAGCCGAGGTAAATGATTCTGGTTATAATCCAAGGCACTTATGTGAATCAGATGATCCAGATTTTGATAGGTTTGTAATGGACTTTTCCTCTTCATTAACTGACTTATAGGTCCTGGATTTTATGCTTTGTAGTTTTAAATTGAATAATACATCTCAGATGTTAAAGTAACATTCATATTTTCAAAATCAATGTTAGTAAAATTTTATGTACACTGTTGTATTTGTTGATGGCTGCTGCTCGCAAATAAAGCTGCAATTTATTGGCCCCGTGCTCTTTTTTCATACTATTATCACAAGCGCAAATGCACACCATAAAAAACTTTAATTAAAATTTTAATTAACACCGGTAATCAATAGGGTGTAACATAACATCTCACATATTTTCAATGACACAGATGAAAACGCAATCAAACAAACACAGAGGGCCAAAAGATGATGATTTTATAGGCTAATAAGTGGGATGGATTTCTGCTCCTGTGGTTTCTGTTCACTTCAGAAGAGACAAAAGCCAACCAAATGACCTCACAGCAACCCCTGGCTCTCCCTGGCAAAACTGTAGAATGTAATACATCCTTTGTTCTCTGTTTTATATTGCATTATCCACGAGTCACAGTCATGTATTGTCGTGTATCATTTTATCAAGATATTGGCAACTGGGGACCTTCTTTCTGTTCAACATCACAAAATTATAGAAATCCACTCTACACATGGTACGGCCTAAGATTAGGAAAGAAAAACAGCACTAGAACACAGGTCTGTCCTGTAGCTGATGATTAGCTCTTGTAGAATTTATTACAATTGCATTGTCTTTTTTAATGTAATACTGAAATCTTTTTTTAAATATTACTGTGGAAAACAGCTGTGAGCTAAAATAATTGTGATAAGATGATTATGTAATAATTGTGAGAGTCCTAACAGTAACCAAATATTTGCATACATGCTCATTATAATGGTGTAGCTGCTTTACATGATGATGCCTTCACCTTTAACCCTTTAATCTCCAAAGTCGCAGGATTGCGACAAGACGTCATCATGACTGAAACAGACTGTATTTACAAATATCATGTAATGTAGCATTTGTATTCCCTACCACTAGTTGGCAGACATGTAGTACTTTGGTTCAAGATGAATATTTCACCATCATCCTATTCAAAGTTTTGAGTAAAAAACGGTTAAAATGAGCCTTGTGTCATTGACGCGGGAGCAGAGAAATATTGCATCTCTGTTCTCAGTGTGCGAGTAAGCGTGTGGGATTTATGAGAAAAAAAACGGCAAATGACTAATAAAAAGTTGTCCGTTGATGATGTCCTGTGAATATTTGCCGATTCTGAATCTGAAGGGGAAGATTTGCCTTTTGTACCAGGAGATGTGCTCCAAGCGGAGGGTGTAAGTGAGCTGCGAGTCACCGCTCCACAAGCAGGCTCGGCCAGCGTGACAGAGCTGGGAGTCCCAGCACCTCAAGCAGCCCCGGTCGGCTGAGAGAAGGGATTCTCTGTGCCCTCTGCTTGGAGCATGAATTTATCGTGTGTCTCCTGGTACAAAAGGCAAATCTTCCCCTTTCAGATTCAGAATCGGTGAATATCATTCACAGGACATCATCAACAGACAACTTTTTATTAGCCATTTGGCGTTTTCTTTCTCACAAATCCCACATGCTTGATGGCACACTGAGAAAGAAGTGCACTCTTTCTCTGCTCAAAAATTTAATCTTGAATCAAAGTACTACATGTCTGCCAACTAGTGGTAGGGAATACAAATGCTACATTACAGGATATTTGTAAATACGGTCTGTTTTAGTCATGATGACGTCTTGATATGATAGCTTAGCAATATTTTACTACTTTCTGCTGTTTTATTGTTGGTTTCCTCTTTCCTTATCATTATGAATAAAAAATGATAAAAAAGCAAAAAGATAAAAAGAAAGAAAATAACTTCCAAATATCAGTTCAATTTCAGCTGTTTCCTGAATATAATGAAATGTAAGATGTTTGCCACTTCATGACATCATAATATGCAAATTAGATGAGAATATTTATACCCCACATAAAATTCAGGTCATGCCCAACATTTTTCTAATTTACAATAAGTCTCTATCTTTAACCCCTTTTAAGCCATAAGCTTTTGAACTATTTATGTAAAAATCCAGTATTAAAAAAAAACGGCGCTTAAAGGGTTAACACACACTAAGAGTTAAATAATGGCACTTTATTTTCAAAGCTTTAAAACAGTGCAGTCTCGCCTAATCTAAAGATTTCCATCATCCTGCTGACTTGCACTCTGGCTGAGGATGGACACAGAGTGGAAAATAAACATTATTTTTCTGTGCTTTATCTGACGTTTGACTTTGAAAGCAAAGATTTAAAGACACTTCTGTGGCTAACAGTGCACGATTTTCTAGCTGTAAATTATTTGAAGGTTGGTGCACAAACAACCTTGCCATTGGAAGATATGTGAAATGCTTCGCTTTGCAGATGTTTGTGTGTGTGTGTGTGTGTGTGTGTGTGTGTGTGTGTGTGTGTGTGTGTGTGTGTGTGTGTGTGTGTGTG
>JBBKCR010000101.1:10662803-10677833 GCA_037577295.1 Ladigesia roloffi | reverse complement strand
CACACACTTTCAAAGAGCTTTGGGCTTTGAAGATCCACACTGGCATCTTCAGTACTCATGCAAGAAGTGTTTGTTTCTTCTGTGATGAATGGAGGCCTGTGAAGGAGTGTTGTAGCACATCTTCCTGCCAAACCGCCCTTGATCTCTTATACACACTCACACACAACAACTACACACAGATTTTTTCACCACACTTACATTCCATAGCTTTATTTCTGTAACCATGATATAAATGGTCTCTATGTGTGATGTGTGCCAACAAGTATGTTCAGTAGAACTTAAAAGTCTGTGAAAATATTTCAGTTAGAAGAAAAAGTACATCAGCAACTAATAACATTTAATATGTACAATACATTGAACATTATCTTGATGTTCACAGGAATGTTCACTGGATATTTTATCATCAGTTTGCAATGGGTTTGGCCCAGCAGGTCTTGGAGGCTGGCACCAGGTAGCAGGCAGGCAGGAGATTGCCCCCTGCTGCTTCGCACTGTGACGTGGCACGGGTGGTGGCCAAGGCTGCACAATACAGTGCAGTGCTTAGAATTTCATAGAGAACCAAAATGGAACTAAATATCACTGTAGTGTTGGAAAATTTGCATTCAGTTTTCTGGTTCATCACAACTGTTTTCTAATTATACCTACCACAGGAGCATGATAGGTGTAAAATACCATATTTTAATGTGTTTCTTATATTCACTGTAATTAAAATATGCCATATAAGACATTCAGATGCTCAGGTGAAACAAAGAGGGTAAGACATTATTTGGACCAAAGTCATTTATATTTGGGCCCACCCTGTCCTAGACTGTGTATGCACGTCTGCGTCATTACTACGCAATAGTTTTGGTACTTGAACAAAAGCAACCTCAGTCTGGCAAGACAAATCAGATTTTTTCACTTTAGACTCTATGTCGAATTTAACATACAAATCTAATTTGTCTTGCTGTGTGAACAAAACCTTAAACCCCCAGTGTGTACACACAATGGATACACATACAAACAAGCCCAGGCTTTCAAAAGTGATTTAAGGTTAGCTCCCAACCTGGTCTTACCACTGTGCCCCACACTCAAATTTAGCTCATTCTAATTTTGTTACATGCTCTATTGTACAATACCAGATGGCATTTAAACCAGAGCATACAAATGCAATCACTTTTATTCAACACAATTTTAGAAAGAGAAATCCATTTATATTAGTTTACCCCACATTTAACTGGGCTCTAGAGTGGAACAAGCAAATTGTTTTACAGTGTGTTTATTGCTTGCGTATTTTAAGATTACTGCCTGTCGTCAAGTTGGTGCAAAGAACTGTAGGACAAAGTAAACAGTCTGGAGGGTTGCAGCCCCTCTATAAAATCTGTGGTTTTAGCCACTGCAGTCTACATTTAAAGAACTTTATTCCAAAACATTATTTTGGACATAAATGTGTTTAATAAGGGAATACATCCTATTTCTTGAATAAAGGTGGCATTATGTAGCATTGACAGTTTCTGTATGTATTAAGTCCAATTTTGACAATGTATATAACAAAAAATTCCAGTCAATGTATATTGTAGAGAAACTCTTCATACATAAGGACAGTAAAGTGACCATTCAGTCATATGTGAACGCACTATAGCACACAGAGTGAACAGCATAAATATCTTCCTCTGCATTTAATCCAATCACCATGTGAAGCAGTAGGAACACAGCGCCTGCGGAGCAGTTTGTGGGAACTGTATCGTGCTCTAGTGTACCTCAGTGCTGGGATTTGAACCCACAACCTTCTGATCACAACCATTAGGCCACCAGCTGCCCTATCTGTCATTTTTAAGTGTGATAGGGAAGTAATTCTCCCATTCTTGGAGTAATACCATTGAAGACCCACTTTGTTTCAAAACCAATTTGTAATGTGTGAGTGCGAATCTTCTTCACATAACGTGTAGGTGCTTTATTCATTTAAAGGTTCTTCCTTTTTTTTCCTTTTCCTTACATTATGGGAAGGTTCTTTACATTTTAAAAATTGCATTTACAAAAGTGTTTCAGTAATGATCCAATTGTGGTGTGTGTATATATGAAGGGTAAGCACAGTCCCTTTTAAAAAATCACATGACGTTACAGACTAATGAAGATAATGATGCTAAGAATAAGTAAATGACCATTAATTGCCAAATATTATTAAATCACGTTACCCAGTCATTTTTGTTTGATTTATTACAGACGGAAATTTGATAGAAGTTCTTATTTTTTGGCTTCTGTGAAGTTACTGAGGGATGGATGGGCTTTAATATACCAAACCTAATCTCGTTATCCTCTTTGTACCATACATTTTCATCTCAGTTAGCACTGGAAAGACAAAAACATAAAGTGAAAATCACAGGATGGGATAAGAGAAAATAAAATATGAGACAGAGAAAGAGACTCAGGTAGGGGTTGCTAGGTAACCACTCCAGCACAGACATGCGGACCCAGAGCCAATCCGTCTCCAGCAGCCTCCCTGGCGATGGGCGCCGTGACAACGCAGCCACGTGCAGCCGTGGGCATTTATCACGGGGCGTGTGTGTAATGAGCACTCAGCACTGGGGAAATTGGGCTGACCTCCGGGCCAAAGCTGTTAGCAGGGACTGGTGGGAAGGCCAGTGGGGTCATGGCATCCTTGTCCCACCCACTTAGTGGCCAGTTAGCGCCAGAGTATTGGTTTATCGTTGGCCCCATATATTCCTCAGACCTGCAGCCAACACTGCAATGTTTGTCCCACTCTAAGTTGCCAAGAAAAATGTACTAGCTTAGCTGGTACACTAAAAAGGCAATGAAAAAAAAAGTTGGTCATCGGCCAGTAGTAATATATCTATGTGTCAACAGTTTCTTAAAGTTTATTTATGTGTTGTTGCTTTTGCACAGTAAACTTTTTTATATTGTTTTCTGCAATGGAATTTGCTCTTGTTTTGAGGTGCGGAGTTTAAACGGAAAATAATTTTTCTCTTCTCCATTAATACAATTTAATAATAAGAGATCATCCTCATCCAGGAAATTGGCACTCGGCGTGTTTTGTTAAAACAAAAATTCAAATAAAAATAAATAAATAAATAAATAAATAAATATATGTATCTAAACAAAATCATACAAACTGCCACTCTCTCAAGTAGCCACAGACTACCGCATGTCTGTAAATGCCATTACTTAACAGGACTAAATCTTCGGTTATTCAGACCCTCTTTATCCTCTTTCTCTCTCTCTCTCTGTCTTTAAAGGGTTCAGCCAGATAGAGAAAGACAATCAATACGCAAGCAGATGGAGAATAGAAACAGCGAATGAAATAGTCATTTTCACTCTTAGCTGGTCCCCTGAAAGTCATGAAATCAAAATTTCAACTTTAAAATTGATAAGGATTGATTTCACTGACAGTGGGATCGTAACATATGCCTCTTCAGAGACACGGGTAAAAGGCTACAGATGCTGGCCATATAAAGCAGGGAACAGTAAATCAGGCCAAGGCTCGACAATTAGCTTTTTACTGTTTTAGGATATGGGAAATCTTTAGAGCTTCATCAGACAGTATTAGACATCATTAGACCTAGGGGAATCTAGACAAGACAAATGCGAGGATAAACTTGTTTGGACAGATGGATTGGCTGGAGTTCTCTGCCAAACTTCTCTGCTTTCTCAAACGCTTTACACAGACTCAGACCTGTATTAATAGGAAAAACTTCGATGCTGTGTTTTTGCAAGATCATAATGTATCGCATATACATTATTGATTACACGCATATATATTTATTTATTGTTATATGAATAACAGGGACTGATGTGTATATACATGCATTTACACAAAAAAATATATACCATCCCACAAACAGCAAGATAATATTGAAGGCAATTCAGAAAAATAACTTTTGGAACTAACAAGGGAACTAATAGAATACTTCAGTCCTGCCCTCTCCACCAAACATTAGCATACTTTGGTACACAAAATAATATCATGCTATAAATAACACCTAGCCATATTGTTAAGAAAACCCCAAATAATAACAATAATTTATTTAGTGATCAAAATATGATAAAGATGCTTGCATTTTAATTGCAAAATAATGTCGTGTGTGAGAGCAGATTATTCACAGCCATCCGAAAGAGAATTAATGACACTTTAATTCCATTGAGGAGAGGAGCTGAAAACATTATTGGGCGGAGTGAACCGAAAGCTAATTCTTGTTAGAAGAAGTGATTAGTGAGTTTGAATGGGGAAGTCTTTACCAGAGCTAACATTGGAAGTACACATTGAGCTGCATGCTGGAGAACAGATGGTGTGTCATAAATTCTAGCCCCCTTTTCTGACACCTATTAGCATTCGGCTAACAGCCACAGCTTGCCAGCCATTTAGGTAATGTTTCTATCGTAGCACATTGGAAAGAATGATAAAGTGTGTTTTTGGGCCTTTTTAACAATTTAGGGCACGTTTGTGTAATCAGTGAAAAGTGAGATGTTGCAAACATCACTAGACCACTGCTGTTTAGCACCAACGCTGTCAGATTAATGGGACACAATGAAGAGCAGCAGTAGTATAGTAGGGCTTCTGGCTTTTCTTTGAATAAACTAAAATATTCCTTGTGCAGATAATGAGCAATGCAAATTTTAATCTTCTATATCTAGCTATACAAAGCCATGCCTTCCTGCACCTCTTTCTTCACACTTTATTTATGTGAATGTTGCCCTGATGCATTTGAAAATTAAAGCATTATTAAATGTACACTGTTTCAGTAATTTGTTTTCTTTTTTTGTCAATTTCAGGTTTGCCAAATTGCTTTGGCAACAACCGTCATCCAAATACTTTATGAATGATGGCGTACCATGACATGTTAACCACTTTGTTCAATCTCAGAGAAATCCCTCAGGCACATGCGACACACACCGGAGGATAGAGAACAGTTCACAGAAACAATGAGGATTCATCCTCTCCACAGAGAGAGAGAGAGAGAGAGGATTGGGGGGGCTAACACCAATGCTTTCCTTAATGTCACGGTAAGATGCCGCTTAGATCGATTTGATGGTACATCTTGTCTCATGGAGTTCAATCTTCACCACAAACTTTTTTCATTTGGGCAGGAGAGCAAAGCTGACTGATTTTTCTTTCTCCATCAGATTTTCTCCCTCCACCCCCCACCCCCCTTTTTCCCCCTGCGCCTAGGAGGAGAAATGGTCCTTGGGCTTCAGCGGCCCCATTACAATGGGTAATCTCGGGGCCTAGGCACGAATTTCAGAAATAAAAGCATCTCTCAGAAGGCGAGATCTTTCTGAAGCATATCACAGGGGCTTTACAAACAAACACATTCCTGAAAATGGCCCAAGTGAGAAAGTCAGGCAAATGAAATTATCTGACTTCATGTCCGTGCCTCTCAGGCCGCTTGGCAAATAAATTGTGTTTGGTATGCAAACTGTTTCAAATAGAGAGTTTGTTTCCAAATGACATTTTATGTTCACGTACAGTCATATAAACATACATCTGTCATCACTCACTCATCTATATTCATTCAGCCACTCACTTTCTCACATGCCACCCTCAGATTAAGTTGCTATAGAGGAAGAGTAGAGAAAGGGCAGCAGAAGTGACATGGACGTGGGTTAATTACAGCTGATCTTAGCGCAACAGCTGAAGAAGCTCCTCACTGCTCTTATATGGAAGAGAGAGTCTGGCATCTGCTGGCACGGCTACTTTTACGACCATCAATATGTGTGTGTGTGTGTGTGTGTGTGTTAGAGACAGGGAGAAAGTAGCTGACCTGCCAAAATCTTCAGCTGTGAGTGCATGTGTGTATGTGTGTGAACAAGAGACAAGAGGTGTGTCCAACCCTGACCCTGGCCTCAGCACAACAGGAAAAACTCTAAGCCAGCTAAAGTGCTTTCCTGAGACTTGTGTGTCAGCTCTGAGAGGTGAGAGGTGTGATATATTCTACACCAGCACTTGCAAAAACATGCATTAGGACATGGCATGAAGTTTCTCCTCATTTTAAGCCTCTGCTATGCCTTCAATAGCCTGTGGATACGCAAATGCTGTCAATTAACTTCTGCTATAAATGTACACATACAAAACCACCTCTTGCACCAAAACACACACACACACACATGTAGAGTGCCACAAACATATCAAGAGCACAATTCTGCCTACGATTGACCAAATGTGTAACATTGCATGCTTTCCCAATGTACTGGTTCCAGCTTTCTTAGTTTGTACTACAAAAATAATCTAAAAATGAATGCTGAATGAGTGAAATAAATTTTTTATTAATACAAATGAAGTGAACCCACATCACTTCAAGAAACATCTAACTGTAAAGTAATGTGCTAATACTGTAAAAAAACAAAACATGTGTCACAAAAATCATAACTTTACTGAAAAGGCAAAACTTTATTTACTGTAATGTGAAGCAGGACCATTTCTCTTGATCCAATCTTCATTAAAGCGAAGGCTGTAGAAAAAAATACTGAGAAAAATAGATTTTTGGACAGTGTTTATGTGAAAGTGAAAATAATGAACAGAGATAAGAATATCATAAAATGTAAAGTTGATATTCCAAATCACAGCTGCAATAATAGAATAAGAACTGAAAGAGAAAGCGTTGCTTATTATGGGTTAGGGTTAGGGTTAGGGTCATGAATTTTATTTGGAAGCCCCTCCCAAGAATATACAGTAGTATAAGCAAAAATGTAAATCAATAAATGCTTCATGTGATAAAATCTTTGACAGCCAGATTTAGTGTGCAAAGCTCAGTGACCAGTGTCATCCAACTACTATGACCACTATGCGGATACAGAATATCTGACTAAACATGTGTGGATATTGATACTTTGGTATCTTTAGTAACATCCCAAAGCGTACTCACATAACAGTTAACCAAACGTTAAGCTGACCCCAGTCATGTTTCATGCTGATCCATGGATGCTGTGTAAAGAATGGACATTCAATGGATGTTCAAATTTGTTTGGTGCTTTTAATACAAGAAATGGTTCTGAACTCAGACTTACACCTGTTCACCTCAGACACACAACCACCACTGCCAGACATGTGTGTGAGTTTGCCGGTGTGTGAAGTGCCAAGATTTACATTTCTTCCGGCCTGGCTCAACATTTGAGCCAAAACCGGGTTTAGCTGGGGAATTCAGGACGCTGCAGCCCTCCACATCCATGCACTTTGATGCCTAAGGGGTTACAGGAGTGTCACTGAAGCAACCAAATTTGAAGGAGTGCCACAGGAGTGACATGGTATCAGATGGACAAGTGCGGCTAAACTAATATGATAAGTGGCCTAATGCTAGCTTGGGAGCTTTGCGAAGCGTCTTAATCTGTTGTGTTTAACACTCTCACAGGAATAGCCTGGCATCCAAACACTCCTCTATCGGCTGCCATTGGGAAAGAGGTCACACTAAACCCTGGTGGCTCAGGCTCATGGAACATCAGTTGACACTAGAAAAATACAGCAACTAATAAATCTAGCGTAACAGCCCGGCAACTCAAGTTTCTCTCCAACCAGAAGCTGTGATATATCAGAGTTGTTCCTTTTAGACTTGCCATTTGGGAGCAAGGAGCTCCAGCAGGTCATTTGTACAACTTACTTTTAAACTTTAATACTACTGGAAGCACAAATGGTGGTAGAAGGGAGCTTTGGCCTTTGCCGAGATGAAATCGACCCTGAGATCATTTATCTTTTCGGCAGGCTCTTATTTCTCCACTCCAAAGATTGTCTCAAATAATCAATGCCACAAACTCGCTGTTTATATTTAACCACCAACACACCCACCAGTTGCTCCAAAAATGTCAAGTACCTGTCACAGCTCTCAACCAAAATCAGAATAATAATGCTATTCTGAGTTCTCAGAGGCTGGATATGTAGGTCTCCCTCAGGTTTTCCTTGTGCGGTAAAGCTTCTAGATCCTACCTCTCAGAGAAAAAAGAAAAATTACAGTGCAGTGTGAAAGTATATCTCCCTTGGTATTATTTTCTGTTTGTTGCATTACAAAATGGAATTTAAATGTTTTTTTATGGGGACACCAATGACAATTAAGTAAAAAAAACAGAAATATTCACACCCAATGTATATTTTGGATATTTTGTATTTCTCTTATCTTAGCACTTTTGTCCATTTAGAACTCTGCCCATTCTTGAATGAAAAAACTGCTCCAGCCTCGTCCGTTTGATGGCTAATATTGGCATAAATATTAGAAATCAATACTGACCACCACCATGCCTTACTTTGGGATTGGTATACTCATGGTTATAGGATGTGGGGACTCCAGGACTTCACCAAAACATGTGAAATCCAGCAAATGTCGGCTTATTTTGATGCCTTTGCCCCAAAATATTTTTGTTTGCAAATAAATACAAACTGCACTACATCTTTGTCCGATATTTACAAATTTGTTGATAAATGCTGTGTTCCTTTTTTTTTGTCAAGGATGTGTTATTCATAAGCCCATGCATACCTACTGATGACATGCAGCAGTAAATGTCCTTAAAATCTACAGCAGTATTTCAGGCAGCTTAAAAAAATGTCACATTACGCTGTGTCTTAAATTCACTTTGTCAAAATACACTTGTCATGTACTAAGCTACATACATTTTGCCCACGTATCAAAACTGGGAGGTGTTGATGCTTTAGTAGTCTGAACTGGTCTGACCAATTGCCAGAATAAAGTCTAAATCCCTGCACTGACTTACAGCTACCTGCAGAGGCTCCAACGCCAGCTAAGGCAGAAGTTCTGGCTTTCTCTAACAGTGTTTACAGTCCGTCAAGTGTTGTCAGGCACCACAGCTTAGACAACACTGCAATCCTGGATCTTGGCACCCTTCACTAAGTACCTCACATACAAATGTTATTCATTGCGTGAAGTGAGCTTAAGCGTTAAAGACCATGTCTGCTTTTCTCATCTATGCTAGCTACACTTCTATCCCAATCAGCAGTGGCTGGACAGACAGACTGACAGAGACAGACAGAGTGAGGAGACACGATCTGCTTTCTTGAAGTACCAGCAGGATCAAAATAAGACTGCCTCAACTCCCCACCCCAATCCATTCCTCATAAACCATCATCTCTCACATTTCTCCGAGCTGCCGCTCAGTCACCCTCCCAGGCCTCTACACTTAAGCAAGCAGAACCTAATCTTCTCAAATTCATTGGCTAGAATAATCAAGGGGGCACATGCTGAAAATACGGCGTGTATTTTCAGGTTGCAGGATTGGTGGACATGTGTTCAGGGCCTGCAAATGCCTCTGTCTCCCAGACGAGGTTGACTCGTTAGGAAAACTGGGTATATGTTTACACTTCCGTTGACATGACTGTGGTATCAGCGGACCAGCTTGAGTATCAGCCACCCTCTGGCTGACCCTGGTGGGGTGGACGTGTTTACAGAGGTGTTCTGACAAACATTTGTCCAGTGTGGCCCGGCTGGGAAGACCATAATACAGTGTGTTTACAGCCACTGCTACTCTGACCCCTTGCAAACAAGATCCGACAAGCCGAGTTGGCTAATATGCCATAAGAGCTCACAGATTAATAACAACTACAGTTTAGCCATTCAGAATTTATGCATGGTCAACCTAGCATATTTGTATACTTTCTTTCAATCCCATATTTACATATTACAACAGGGCAATGGTTGCATTTCAAATCTAAGACAAGCTCACTCTCTCTTACACATAGATACAGTCCTCGTACTGTGTATGCCCACGCATCCCACAATTCCCAAATGTCAAGACAGGCATGTGTGAAGGACAAGACAAGGAAGATTGGTGTCTTTAAGGGCCATGAGGTTATTCTAATGGTGTCATACATCACCCTTTAGAAAGGTACACAGCCAATACATGAATGCTACGCCATTACCATCTCCCTGTTTTAATCATGGTTCCTGTCACACTGGTAATCAACACCATAACTTGTACCCTGGAAGATCATTCACAGTTACCTGAAACTAATGTGTACACTTGTACAAAGTGTCTCGCTAGTCTTTGAAGTGCACCGCTGTCTTTTCAGTAGCTCTGTTTTAAATGCTGTTGTGACAATGCTAATTGGCGTAGTTTATGAATGTGCTAAAAAACTTCCCCTAGTGTTGGCCACAGCACCAAAAGCAGCACAGGGTGAGATCTAACACTCCAGGACCACAAACAGTGTCAAGGAGCTTGGGATTTCCTGTGATCAGCTCACGCTCTCACACACCTCCCTACTAGGTGAAGAGCCCTCGGCATGGGGCTGCGACTTTCACCACTTTTCCTAACGCCTCTTCCATGTCTCACCTAGGTAATAAGGTGAGGATGTTCTTACTTCAGGAGGAGAAAGGGAAGGCAGTTCTCACCTCTGGGAACATTACTCCTACTCTTGTTATGTCTATGAGCTACATTGCACTGTATGGGTTGCATTAATCTGTATAATGGACAAACTGGGTTTTCACTTCAGATTACAAAAATGGATCCCTTTTCAAACCCTTTATTTTCAATAATTGCAAGCAAATTATAAACTGTTGTGTTATTGTTTGTTTGATTGTTATGTTACCTGCTCAAAAACACAGAAAATTATGATCTTAATAGATGTTGATAGTTTAAACTTTAAGTGTTGTAATCAGAGTTTTCTTTAAGGGCAAACCATAATAAACAATAACAAACCATACAGAGACTGTCAAAGACTATATTTACCTTGCTGGGAAAGATTAAAAGCCCTATTAAATCAAAATTCATGTAATTAGGTGTGTTCATTAAACTACTAGAGTCAGTCTTCCAGACAATGATTATGCCTTGTTCCAGACTACACGGCATTCTCAAAGATTCTCCATTAAAAAGAAATCCTTATCTCACCCTCATCATAAAAGAGATCAGTCAGAGGATTAATCAAGAAAATGTAGTCAGGTATTTGAATATAACCACATTATTTTCAAATTTCATTCAAATTCATTAAGGAGTTTCTTGGTATATTTATGTGTCTCTTTTGACAGCATGTATTTAAGCTGGCATGGATGAGTTTGTGCAAAAGCCATTGAAGTTTAAATTCAATCCACATGAGAATCGCCTGAATACGTGCTTCTTTGGAAGGGATAAAAAAATACGACCTTCTTGCATGAAGATGGTCGGTGTCACAAATTTGTATCTAATTAGTGACATTGAAATAGCACAGAAAAAAATATCCCAGATTCACCATATGGTCTCTGGCGTGTGGACCCCAATGTGTATATAAATGAAATCGCATTTTCTGTTAGTGTCCTTTAGTATTTTACTGCTAAACGCTGGATTAAAATGATTAACCACAAACATTTGAACTTAGCAAAAGACATTCCTTATATTTTATTTGAAGCCTACATCAAACATTAACATGTAGTTTATTTGGAATGATGTTATTTTCTAAACCAGACACCTTCAATAAAGAGCCTCTTATAAAGCTTTCTTATAAAACAATCCCTGATATATCTAGGACTACCATGAGTCTTTGAATCAGGGACAATATCAAAGCAAATCTACCGGGCTAGTATATGACTGACTATGGGGGGCAGTATCGTGAACTATATTCATATGAATGACCCTAGAGTGAGTAGGGGGTGCGTGGCGAATCGCTAATGGGGGCAATGCCACCCACCCCCCCCCTTGACGCAGGCACCGCTTTGAATGATATATCCTTCTGTAGAAATTGTTCCCACCAGACATAATTCCACTGTTATTTCTTTTTAGGAATAGTTTATCTAACATGTAAGGCTTTCATTCCAACTCCTGAAGTGCTAACCAGTGGTAGAGCATTTAGGTACAACAAAACAATAAAACATCTGATTGGACAATAAGAATTTGTTTGAAATGTTTCGTATAACATTTCTAGAAGTTGCTGCCCTTTGCGCTGTTTGAAAATGTATTCCTTGTGTTCCATGTTATCCTTGTGGTGACCTTGTTTTCTCCAAGGTCTGCAGTATCTTCTACAATCCAAAGACATGTGAATCCCGGCCTCACGCCTGTTGAATCCAGGGTAGGCTCCAGATACCTGTAACCCAAGTAAAGAATAAGCAGTAAAATTAGCGGAAAATTAATGAATGGTCCAAAATTGCTTAAACGAAAATGTTTATCATTCATTACATTACAACTTAAAACCAAATACTTGTTAAGCAGTGACTATAGAGAAATTATAGTGCATCTTTGTAATAACTAGGGTTACTACAGATCTATAGATAAGAACTATAGGATTACCAGAAAGAGAACCACATGCAGCATTTCTAACAATATCTGAAACTGATCTAGGGAAATATTCACACCAGACAGATGGAGTTTCAGGGTATACGTCTGCTGCGAGTGAGATGCAGGACGGAGCGTGCTTGCGCTGTTTGGGTAGCACTTAGAGAAGGCAGAGTCAGGTTGCACTATGTTAGCATTCCTTTCCCATCGCAGCCCTCCAGATCTAAGCTCTCTGCCTACCCTTCCTCTACCCTGTGCCCTTTACAAGCAGGCTTTTCCTGGGCCACCGCATCAGCTCTTAGCAATGTGTCACCACAGCATGAAAGCTCCCAAAAGTCCCTAAAGCCTCTTTGCCCTGGAGTAGTGTGCAGAAAGACTTATTGTACTCCTGGGAATCGTATTGTTTGTTGTGATAGTGGGAATGTGTAAATGATAATACAGTTGCTCTTAATCATTTTGGACAAATGGCCAACCACAAAGTGCACTTGATAAATGCAATTTCAGTCAACGGCAGAGGATTAGGATGCACTGCAAACATATGTTCAATAGAAGGGAAGTGCTGACATGATGCTTATTTTAGGACATGGCATAAATATTTCCATTATGATAAATTACACAGATGATAGACAGATAATAGATTAGATAGATGCCAAATGGTCAAATATACAGTGGTTCATTATTTCATTATTTAACCTCAATTACTTGGAATAACTTTTGCATTAAAGGATTTTTTATTGCACTAAAGCAATGGTTCTTAACCTTTTCAACATTAAGGCCCACCTGTCATTCACAGCAAGTTGCAAAGGCCCACTTGGGCAAATTAGATAATCTTAAATAACCAATTGCAGACCAATGGCCTTTCTCACTTATAGATTCATGGCCCAATCTTAAACTTTCAGCCCATTAGTGGTCCCCAACCCAGTGATTGAGAAACTAAATTATGGCGCTAAATTATGTATTTTTACCACAAAGAACTAATTTCAGTGATGCATTTCAGCTTTTGTAAGAACAGTAATTAAACACTAAGCAAAAGCAATATTTAAATGTAAAGGTAATATTTTTTCCAAGATCAACACAATCTGAGATAGAACCTTGTCAAAGTACTCCTTTAGTCCTGAAGCTTCCAGCCCAATTTTACCCAATATTTTCATTATTTCAGTCTGTAAGTACAATAATGTACCATGATAAAGACTGAAAAATGCTAATACCAATATCTTGACATATTATGAGTGTGGAATAGTAAAATAAGTATTTAGATTTAAATCATTCTTCACGTAATTTCAGTGTGAACACATGAATACATTTCATGAATATTTCAAAGATCGAGGTTCTCATATTATTGTCACAAAGCTTAGTAGGTCTTCTTATTGGTGTTGCTTTAAACTTATCCATCACTGGTTCTGACTAAGAGGAATATTTTTTTCATGATTCTAGTTTGTTGCAAGTAGTAAAAACAGACTCGAAACTTGAACACAGTGATTGTGCATATCTAGTGCCATCTACAAGCACAGTCTGTGGCAGCAGTGGAGAAAAAGAGTGGGTAATGTTTCTAGCTTAAAGTCGCGTTCATTTAGCTATGCTATTAGAAAAACAAAAATATGTACACACTTTCAACCCATTCACCCCCTACAGCTGGAAGACGTTCCTAATGCAAACATGAACCACTGTGAAACCCAAAGCAATAGTGAGTGTAAGTAATAGGTATGTAAAAATGTATTTCAGTAATGATTCTTCTCAATTACTGTGTCTCTGTTAGGATCATTGTAGAGTAAGAGTGATGGGGGTGATTGCTGCACTGGCCTGTCTGTTAATACTCATTTTAAAATTGTTGCATCAGCTCCATGCACATCTTTATAGTTTCCTGCCCATCGGCTGCAGCATTCTGCTCCTGCTCCCATCAGTTCCACAAGACACACTACTCTCAGTATAGCCTCAGAAAGCAACACAACCAGACACAGCAGATGAGCTGCGAGCTCTGAGATTCTAAAGCATTTATGTAATAGTTCACATATATGTGATGAAAATATGAAATTTTACAGATGATCAAATTCGGTTTTAAAGATATTCAGTCTATTAAGAGATTCATTCCAAAATTCTGTGTGTGTATTTGTACCAGTTTACGATGTGTTTGAATAGATTCATATCATATCACTTTCTATGCTAAAGTAAAATGTTGTCTTTTTTCAAATAAATAATCATGATAGCATATTTCTTGGATGTATGGAGCACATTCCCGACAACAATCATTATCAATGCTCACACAGACACACACACACACACACACACACACACACACACACACATATACATTAGGGGTGGAGCCGAACCCGAATACGGTATTCGGAAAGGCACAAATAAATATTTGTATTCGAGAAAACACCCCCACCCCACCCCCGGCCAAACACTTGCATTGCGGTTTACATACACCGCTTACTCAAATATATATTTATTTGTACCAAAACATTTTTGATACTATGTGATAAATTGCAGGCCAAAAGCCACTCTTTTTCCAGTCTGGATTTAGGAAATGAGTTTTGAGGTAAACCCTGTGTAAAGGTTCAGAATTTTGCTCTGATCACTGTGTGAACGTCTCTAGGCCTTCAGTGTCAATCTAAAATGCTTGTGCACAGGGACGGCCGTCAAACTGCACAAATTGGATGAAATATTGCGGGGTCAGTGCAGCATGGGCGATGGCGTGACATTGGGGATTGTGTTTAATTATGGCACCGTGTTCTCTGCATACTGAAGACTTGAGGAATGGCAGCCATGTTTAGCCAGAAGCCGATTACAGACACACGCTGGCCTTTAACTGCACCGTACTGTACATTACACTCACATATGCATAAGCATATGCCCCTGCAC
>JBBKCR010000101.1:10652618-10662703 GCA_037577295.1 Ladigesia roloffi | reverse complement strand
TGTGTGCAAAGATTAATAATGGCACTAAATTTAGTCGGAGGTGAAAAGTGCATTTCAAAATTTCACTGATAGGCATGTATGACACTTTCATTTCCTACCCAAGTCATTCTTGCACCCAGTTTGAAACTTTTTTTAAATAAAATGATCTAGTAGAATATCAGTCTAAGTGACACCTAGGCACTCAGAACATTTTTTCTCAGTTCCCTTTATCCTCGTCAACAGATCTCAAGATCCACAATATTAGTTGGAGGAAAGAAGACAGAAATTAATTTTTAAAAGACCAAAGAATCTTCATGAAGAAATCTACATCATAATAATGGCATCCATGAGAGGTAACATTTAGTCATTAATGTCAGAGTGGATATAAATGCAAGATTTATATGTACAGTATGCATTAATGTAGCCCATCCTTCGGGGTTAGATTCGATGAGTGATAATCTTATGCTAAAATATTCTGCAGCAGAGTCATCTGATTCTGTGAAGAGACAGACCAGTTTGTACTATAAAGCACATCCATCTACAGTCTGTTCAAGCAGAGAGACCCTCAGGAAGTGTCCACTAAAGTATTTCACAGAAACTTCATAAAGCACTTTTACATGGCTAAACCATGAACTAAACCATGTCCATAATGGTGAAATTAACTGACTAGGACACAAGCCTTAAAAACAATTAGTAAAAAATCACCTATTATACTTATTTACTCAATAAACTAAAGAATACCCCCATTCTCTCTTTCCCCAGAGAGTGGAATGGAGTAAGTACAATGCTTTCTTTTCAACGTAGTGTTTTAAAAATACAAAGTGGGGTCAAGTGGAGTCAAAGCACAGTTTTTTAAAACATGTAAATAAAAATTGTCTTCCAAAATGTAGCTTAGGTTCATCACATGGTCCATCATTTGGAACCTATCCTGGGTATGCTTACCCTGACACCACCATTTTAATTATTTCATCACAGTATGGGAAAGTCGCATGACAGATACTGCACCACTAGGCGAAAATGCAGCAATAAACATTCAGCTAACATTTCCTCTTAAGCTTTCCTCCAGCCTGGAGGAGGGCACTATCAGAAAGTCATGAGGACACACACAAAGACATCACAAGCAACAGAGCGAGGGTGTCCTGGGTTAAAACAATGGTAACACCCACCTTAACAAACATGTGCCGGACCACAAACCAGCCTCCTCCGCTTGACCAGCGTGCTCGTGAGCCCACTCGACAAATGACTGCCTCATAGGCCCTTTTGTTTTGCTAACTGGTGACTGTGAATGGGGAAGAAAGGAAAACTTTGAGTAAACAAGCTGTGCTTACCATCTCAATAGAGCTGCATGGGTGTTCCTCGGCACAACAGGCCGGGGCACAAGGCAAACTGTGAAGCCTCAGTCAATGCCAAACAGGCTTCGACAGTGTACAAAAACAGCCCACTGCATTTTGATTTCTTGCTATCGTTGAGGTCCAACAGTACGACAAGAAATATTTTTTGAAGTACACCACCTCAACCACTGCTACTGTGTGAAGGTTTGTGGGTTCTGATCAGTGATCTCTCTTCAACCTCTGGCTACCAGAACAAGTCGAATATAATTAATTCAGTTGAAAATCATGCAAAATGGAATAACGTGTAGCATATGGAATTAATTTGCATTTGCACCAGTGAAAATGGGACATATTGATTTTACTTGATTCATTCATTTGGCTTTGTTTAATAGAAAACATCATTTCTACATTAATTAAATTCTAGGGTTTTTTTGTTTTGTTTTTGGCACTTAAAATGTTGATGTGCTATTTTTTATCCCTTTGGAAATCTACACATTTGTAGCAGTGCATCACATATTTCACTCAATGCTTTCATGCAATTATATTTTAATCCACACAGAAGGTAAATGTAGCCATAACCTATGCACCCAGTTCTCACATTATATGATAATACAAGTACTGGGTGCCTTTGTCTTCTCCCCTCCCATTACAGGCTGAACAGAATATTCTTTTATTAGTGACTAGTTTTGTAACACTGCCAAATAACACTTGATTGCCCTTTAATTAAATATTAATGGCCGTCATTACATCTTCATTTATAATTAATGCCCGTTAACGACTGATATTGCACATTAATGTAATTAAACATTAGTAAAGTAGGAATGTAATTCCGTTCTCTCTAACGACTGGACAGCTTTATACAACTCAGTACGAGTTGGCCTAAATAAAGTGCATAGCGGAAAAGCAGGTAGGTGGGAAATAAATGTCCCCGTGCTCTGGGAGGACTGGCAAAATGGTAGAAGTATATAAAAGAAGAAATTAAATAAAGACAGAAACTCCTATTGAAGACATATTAACCCCTAGAAGCTGAGAGTTTTTGCTGCAATTTCACTCTACTGTTAAGAGCTTATTTTGAAAAGACTTCTAAAATGAAGTTTTATTTTTTATTAGCAAAAAGAGACTAAAATGCATCTTGTGGTCAGAATTACTCAAAATGTTGCCACTCAGGTAAAGTGAAGATGGCTATAGCAATTTACAGAGCACAGCCCTTTCTTATGTCAATATCCCCATTACAACGGCATTACACTACTTTGATGGGGCGAAAAGGGAGGGAGAGAAAAGAAAAGATGAGCAAACATCTACCCACAAGGTAATAAAAATAAACTTTTCACCAGAGCATTGCTGAGGCACAGGCCCTGCTCATTAAAACATAATCACTTCTCTCACACACTCCGAAAACAAATACACAGGATGAGCCTACAGTGCTGGTGTGTCCTCTGATGGCACTAAAACTTCCTATCATTAAAAGATTCTGCAGCACTCAAGGAGCTAAACAAAGCCAGCTTTAAAAAAAATCCCTCATCATGTTGTATCAACTGTTTGTGTCAGAAAGAGAGCGAGGCTTGCCTTCCCTTCCTCTCGTTCTCCCTCCCTCTTTCCGCTGCTCTTTGATGAAGACATGGTGGCAGTAGTGGTGGGTCATTAAGGCCACCACAGAGTCTTCATTGTTTGTCCGTCTGTTTTTTAACTAGAAAATGAGATCCTTAAGGGTTTGAGAAGGCCTGGAGAGTGTTGGTGGGGCTATAGATACAGGCAGAAACAGGCAGCTAGGGTCATTAAGACCAGTTATGTATTTATTGCAAATATATACATTCATGAAATTTATGATCTAATCCCTAGGGAAGTAACAATACAACCTCCTGTATTGCATTGAATTTTATCACATCATAATGTACTGTTACATATTGTTGTATTGTGACTAATGCGTTAGCTTGTAGCTGGTTTATGAGCTTATGTAAAATATTTCTTTACCATAGAGACTAGAGTGTTAGATTGAAACACTATAAAGCACAACAAGTGCTTCAGATATCATAGTTTTGCCATGGTCAGTTATAACAATAGGATACTAATGTAAGGCAAATTCTTTGAAAAAATTAGACAAATTTTTTGATGTATTGGAAAAATATTTTAAATACCACTGTAACATACTGAATTTTGTGCAATTTGTATAAAGCTAAGTTCATTACCATAAAGGGGTACAAAAGCGTACAGTAGGAACAGTCCATGGCTGGGTGGTTGTGGAGCACTGTAACACTTATTTCCACGATTATCAAACCAAACCACTCCTCAGTTTGACAATATCCTAGTGATTCTATAAAATGGAAATGATGCTGAAAACCAACCCTAAAATGAAATCAGGTTTCTTGTGTGTGGGATCAAAGGTCTGAACACACAATACAATAGCAAAAAAGGTGGCATAAAAAAGCTCTCCCTTGAGATTTTGCAAGGAAACAATCAAAAACGGTATGCTTACTCCTGCTTTTCGTGTCACAGGTTGACCCCATCAACACGTTAAATGATCAATCTATGCCTGTGGAGCCCAAACTCCTCAGATGTCCGTGCTGGTGAATGAGCAGCTTGTCCAGAGGTCGTGTCTTGCTGCTGATGAAAGATAAAGGATGCTTTATGTTATTAGGAGTTTTCATCTTGGCTCCAGTCTCAAAAACACATGGCCCAAAGGGACAAAATCATTTAATTGTGAATGAATTACCCATTGGTATGAAGAGGAAATTTCTAGTGTTCAGACAGGATAGACGTACATCAGTCGTGTTTTTAGGGACATTCCTGTGAAAAGATCTTCCAAGAAAAGTTCCCTCCTCGTCCTTTAGAAGCACTTAAAAAAGGTAATTGCAAGAACTCAAAAAAAATACCAATTTTTGTTTTTCACATGCATAGTCATACAAGTCCAACACACAGTGAAATGTTTTCTCTGCATTTAATCCATTCACTCAGTGAACCAGAGGGCTGCCGCCAAACTGTTTGTACTAATATTTTTTTTCTCCAAAAAATCCCAAACCTCAATAACACAGAAGAATGGTTTCAAAGGTTTATCATGGCTGTGTGGTGCAACTGTGTATATATTTTTACATTTAATTTTTTATGTAATTATTTGACTCAGGTCAAATGTAACAGGTAATTCTTTGCCCACAGTGACAGGTTAATTAGACAGGCATGGGAGATAACTGAGGAAGTAATTGAGAGCATGCTGCTTTGATAAGGAAGATTTTCAGGCACATTCCAGGAAAATGAAATGCATTCCGTCTTAAACATAATAAAATCAAACAAGCATTGTTGCTGGTAGCCTCTCCAAGTCTGGCTCAGGGTGGATATAAATGCATTGTTGTGTGGGCCACACAGAGAGAAGAACACAACACTGAATTCAGGAGAATTTTTATTGCACAGAAAGCACATAAGACTTGATTTATTGTAGGAGGCGAGGACGAACAATAAAATCAGAGCATAGGAAGACAAACATTTTGCTCAAGTGGCTTTCGCATTTTTCTTTCATTATGGAGACAATTAAGGCTTAAGTTCTGGAATGAATGTACGGGGGCTTGTGCTGCAACACTGGATTCTCAGGGCAGTGCCTGGAAATGAACATGTTCAGGGAACATATCCTTGCCTGACCTAAAAAATCACCTGTATCAGCTACAGAAGACCAAAATAAAATGTTGATTTTTTCAGTCTGGATGTGCAAAAACTACCTATTGTGTCACATAAAACATGAATCTTTTTCATTTCTAAATCAGATTTGAGCAACTAGAATGGCCATGCTTCATTTGTCATTTCTTCACTTTTAACTGCAGTTTAAATCTCAGAGAGCAGTTTAGCTCATACACTAGCTCTACTGAATGCATAACTGGTAGACAAAATTGAAGTAACAACATCTTCTTTGACATCTCGATATAGAACGATAGAGGCTTCACACCTCTGTACCAAAGTTTTAGCTAAATATAGTTTGAGAGCTACAGGCATTGCACTCTCTCTTATTACATTGCAATCATCACATTTCAATAGATAAACAAGCTGAGCGGTGCATGTTTGTTTTTGCCAAGAAAGAACAGGTCTGATGCCTTTCAGATGTGGTTTAAAAAAGGCTCAACTAGCCGCAGATCAGACAGAAACACAGCCTGTTAGAAATGAAATGAGGGGATAAATAAATTACTTTTACCCTATTTAGGTTAACAAATTACAAACTTGTGTGAATCATACACACATTTCTTGGCCTCACCACATTATTAATCAAAAACTTGACTAACTACACTTACAGCATGGTAGAAATCAGTGCCATTTTGAGAGGCATGCCTTGGTAATGGCAATACAATGTGCATAGGAGCCTAAATTGGCTCAGGCATCTCTTTTCTCCCTCTCCCTGCAGAGATATGTTGGTGGGGAGACAATGAAAAATGTTAGGTGTTAGAAGTAATATTTGATTAAGCTAATAGAATTACAGAAAAATTGTTACAGAATGTCTTGGGAAAACACATCTATTATGGAGATGTATTAGCAGTCCAATTTGTCGGAGCTATTCTTGTGGTTTCTCCTAATCACCCCTTCTTGTTTTTTTACTGAACTGCTCTTTACTTATAATAACCTTTTCCTTTCATTGCAATAAAAGTGGTAATTTCTGAAATTTGCAACTCTGCAAACTTAAATATCTGGGCCCAGTTTCTTGATAACAAACACTCTTAGCGCGCTAAGAAGATTTCTAAGATATATCTTACCTAAGTTGTTAACATTTCTAGGTGTATTTCTCGAACCATCCCTTAGGAAGCTTCTTAAGTCGCTGCCTGATACGTGCGACATTGCGGGAGATATTGATTGCTGGGGAATTGATTTTTTAGTCCATATGCATGACAGCGTTTAGAAAGATAGCACATTCTATGCAAATTGGCCTAGTGGTTATTATCATGGTTGTGCAATAAGTGACACGGAGCAGCTGGATGGCCTAGTGCTAAGGGCGTTGTCCTTGCAATCAAAAAATGGGAGTTTGAATCCCGCCTGCAATTCAACAGTTTTGTAATTACATACAAATCTAGTCTGGAGACAATATACTCGCAAAAGCTATATATATTTTGTTTTTGAGAAACAAAATTGGTCGTAAAATCTACTTGGGTATTGTTGACTTAACAATTCATACTAGTAAGTGAACTTTACTCGAGGAATTCCTTAGTAAATATTACAGTGAATTTCTGTGTGGTAGTTTTTACCAAGCGTTTTTTAAGTAAATGTCAGCCTGACCTAGTGGTGGACAGAGAGAGAGAGAGAGAGACAGAAACAGAGAAAAAAAGATAGAGAGAAAAGATAGAGAAGATGGCAGAGAAGAAGCATGTTGCACGTGTGTCAGTGCGTGTTTGCAGCGATTTAAGTAGTCCATCTAGAACACACTCCGTACTTCAAGCCAGCGCATGTCGCGATAAGAAATGTATACTCAAATATTTGGCTGTTCCTGCGACGTGCTGGCGACTGTCCAGGGTGTAAAGGAGTAGAAAATGGATAGATGGACGGATATTTGGCTGTTCAGGATGGGGGGTCCATGCCTGCAGCACCCTCCTCTCCTGGCAGCACCGAGCCTGGAGACCTCAGTACTCCACCGCCTCCGGAACGCGCGTCCTTGCCTGCCCGACCTCGCTACAGCACAACACACAGACTGCCACCATGCCGTTGTAGGAACTGGTTAAATTCTTAAATATGTCTGAACTATATTCCATCATTGATACTACATTAAAAACGCGCCATTATTTGACTTGCATACACTGCTGATTTCTAAAGACTGCTGCTCAGTGGCGGTCACAAGTGTCTTGCGCTGAAACTACGCTAAGAGACGCTAAAGATGTCCGGTCCAACCTTATGAACGTGGGACGTACATAAGATATATTTAGCGTACGAACGCTTCGAGAACCATCCCATAAAGTTAAGAGAGAGGTTAAAGTTAAATTAATACCTACTTAGCGATAAGAAGCTTTCCAGAAACCGGGCCTTGATCTTTAACTTGAAGGTTAAGGTGACATTTATATCAAACACTGTAACTACAAAATGACTCCCATAACATCAATAAAATAGTTTATGTGCAACGAAAAATTGGATAAGCCACACACAAAAGCATTCAAATGTAGTTATATCAAAGCAGCATAATGAACCCGCAGCAAAAGTGGAAAAATGGAAAGGCAATGTTTTGTCCTTGGCCAGATGAGAGCTTTAACTGTGTAAACAGCTTCTCCTTAAATCCACATTCACATCATATTGCATTAGTCCTCTAGGACAATGTCAGTATTTCAAACCTACTCATGAAAGTGTAAGTGGGCTGCAGATTTGCAACAGCTCTGCTAATTTATGTAAACTTTCTTTATCCTGTCGCAACTGCAGCTGATTCCCAAGTTGTGCAAAGGCATTCACTAAAACATATTCCATAAAGCTCCACAGAGAACAAGTTTTCTTCTGCAGCTTACAAAGGATTCCAAGTTTCGTCGTCCCAAGAGCAGCTGCTGAGAATAGACAACACTGAAGCTCTTGTGACATGACTCAAAATGAGTGGGTATGAATATATTAGCCCCCAACAACAGAATTTTCTCTCTATTCCTTTTTCTCCCTGCCCCCCTTCACTTTTATTTAAAATATACACTCTGGTGAGCTATTGTGGTCTTATTTGGGGCACATCCGGGCCTGAGCTGCCTTAAGAAGAAAAGAACGACTGTCATTGATACATTAATTATGCTTGGACCTGTGAGTGGGTGGATTTCATTCTTGGAGGACAACACCATGATGCATGTTTTTCTGGCGGTGACAAAGAGCTCCTTAACTGTGATAGGGGCACGTTTGAGACTTGAGTCATGCCGTTCACAGTGCAGCAAGACCTTTGGCCATTGTATTTGTTCATTTTAATCAAACCCAGCAGCTATCTTATGGTTAGGGGCTGCTGGAATAATGAATGAGAGCAAGCCCCAGCACTGGCCATGTTGTGAAGTCATGTTTTCCAGTGCATAAAGGACCGCTGTCTGAGTTGAGCCAACACACGCATCCTTTTGTGCCCCGTTATTCAAATGGGCCTTCATGTTAAAAAAGTGGGCCTATTTCATTCGAAAGGCCAACAGAGTTTTAAAGGATTGTCTACATGACCAGTAATGGTGACACACATGCCATTGTAAATGTCTTGCTTCACAATACCACAGAGAAGAATGTGGAAGTAGCCCAAGAATCAAAAGTCAAGCAGATGTTTAGAGCTTGCATGAGCCAAAGGTGATTATCTCACATGCAATGCATTTTTCAAATGGCACGGTTTGAATCTGTAACAAATGTGTTTATTGTTAATTACTTTTCCACTCCCTAGGTGGGCCACCACTTTAGTCAAAACAGACAATCCCTTTCTTGGACCACTCTGCTCCATCATATCATGGTGCCTCATAAAACCATTCTAGACTAATTCTTTCATGCTCCAGGTGACTGAGCACAGAGTGGGTCAGCCAGACAGGTTGACATGGCCAGGCTATGGCAGGAGGCAAGCAGAAATTAGATTCAATTTATGCCTAATTTTGACTGGCAGCAAAGCACAGAAAAAATAATTGATACTGAGGTAAAATGCAGTTATCATTAAATCCTTTCTGCTATTCAAAGCCCTTGCTAAATTTCAATTAAGCAGTGAATATATTGAGTTATTTTGAAGTTGGAAGTTGCTAAATTGGACACAGTTTTTAAATATTAGGAGTCTCAAGTGCTGTATACCAAACCCACCTATTATCTTATCACTGGATCAAGATCATTTGCCACTATAGAAGCACCTAATAAATAGTGGGTATAGTGGGGAATGATGACTGGATGCTGGGACATAACCTTACTAAATAACACCTGACGCTAGGCTTTACTTGCAAGTCAGAAGTGATATTGTCCATTTTAACTAAACCATACACAAATGTTAGAAAATATGATACTGAAATGAAAACACAGAGGGTTTAATGATCTACTGGCTAGGGCATGGTTTCAGTAGCTAATGAATTCCTATTTTACCTGCTGACATATTATATGTATGTATTTAAGCTGAGCCCAGTGTTAAAAATGATGTATTTGGTTGAAATTAAATACAGGTTTTAACTTATACAGCACAACATTGTGTCTGTTGATACAGCACACACACACGCACACACACATGCACACGCACACACCACACCACACGTACTTGTACACACTCAGCTCTTCTACCTTATTAACGGTGACATCTGATGCCACGACTGGGCAAACGAAGCTCAACAATTGATGTCAGAGCCTTACAAATTAAATAAATGGGAAAACGCTATGGTGTATTAAACACACTAAGTCCCCTTAATGAACAGTCACACATTAGTGCACAGCATCCTGTGCCAGACAAGTCGAACATGAGTTGACTAGAAAATAGCCACAACACAGAGAAAGAGAGCAAGTGCAAGAGAGGGAGCGAGAGAAAGAGAGAGACAGATCAATGAAAGGATTGCTTCCTATAGGTTGACCACAAATCAAAGAAACTGAGAGTTTTACAAATCAAAGAAACTGAGAGTCTTATTAAACAAATTGTTGTATTCTTATATTCAGAATGCAAAAAAAAATTGCAACGAATCCTTTGTCTACTACACAAAATAACTTGGAATGCAACACAAATGTTATAATGGCATAGTACCTGTTCATCTAGCACCTGGTAATTAAAATGTGTTTTTCATACACAGTTCATCAAAATGCATATTATTTGTGCTACAGCAGAAAGAATCTTCATATCTCAGTAGGGTTAAATTTGGAGTGCAGAAAACAGAA
>JBBKCR010000101.1:10625696-10652518 GCA_037577295.1 Ladigesia roloffi | reverse complement strand
CTAGTTTGTTTTCAAAATTCTGAGTCCTTTGGTTCAAAATTCAACAGCAATGCTCACTGTAGTCATGTTATTCTCAAATACAGCCATACAATCACTTGTTTTGTTATTGGAAAACATGGCATAATAGCTACAGATATAGTGGGTGGGATTAATGCAATAGAAGAGCCAGCCATCTCTTATTTTCCGCCAAGGAACCGAGCTGGGTGGTGAGAGAAGACAGGAGGGGAGAGAGATGGAATATCTAAAAGGGGTTAAGTGCTGAGGTTACCCATCCACGGAGCATAAAATGAAGGCTCTCACTTTGATGGACACCAGAACTCGGATCCCTGATGTCCCAAAATATTAGGTTTCTCTTCTAATAATGTTGGAAATATTGCCTACTGTCATGATTAATCTGGCCGGGCACTGGTGCTGATTGCAGGTGACGCGGTCACAGCGCAGTGCTCGTGTTAGTTTCCACACACCGTCAGCTTCACTCCCAGCTCCAGACGAGCCAGCCAGCACTCTGATAGCAGCTTTTCCCATCCGCTAATGGATTGTGACAGCCAAGAAGGAAACCTTTGTTTTAATTCAAACAACAAAGCCAAATAGCAAAACTTATGTACGTGCCCAACTTTTTCTTCCATGCCCTTTTTTCCCCACACATCCTTTCTTTTCTTTTCCCACTCTGTCATTTTGCACTCCCATGTCTTTCTGCCCCATCTGTCTGTCTCTACACGTGTAGATAACACACAAATCAGTCAGTGGTATGGAGGGGTGGGTACGGCTTTGAGGAGCCAAATAGTGCTCTGCAAGGCAGAGGGGGAAAGGCGGAGGTATTTGCAGATGTGGAGGACGTCAAAAAAACATTTGTAAAATCAAAGGCTTGAATTATTGCACGGAGTTCAGCAAGTTTCACATGGCACTTAGACGCGCCATTGTTCTGGACGGGAACAAGCGGGCCCTTTCTTCCAAGGGGGTGAAAAACAACCTTGACCATTCTCATAATCAAATCTGTATGTCCCAATGGGCCATCAGGATGAGGACTCTGGCATTCTTTGCATTTGCCATGGTTAGAATGTACTGTTTGGGCCAACAATGGCAACATTGATTTTATTGCGCAGAGAATTTTGGTTGAGCTGAGCAAACTGAGCAAGACGGAGGGGGAATACCATTTTCAGCCATTCCCATGAGGGCGTGAAGGTCACCGTTGACCCTACACCACAGAGTCCCACCACTGCCGTCCACCCCCGCTCGTCTATACCAATCTGGGTCCATCCGGCCATGATCTCATTCTGAAAGCTGGTCCGGCAGGCAAACATATGCAGATTTCTTCATGCCCGCGTGGAAATGTGTTACTTCCTTTTTTTTGCCAGTTGCACTTTACCATGCGACCATGAGGCCTGTTGTGTTCCTGTACAATCGGTCTTTGTTTCGAAGTGCCGATTCTGAGATTGGGTACAGGGAACGGTGTTTTGAGAACTGATGTTACATTGATGTCCGGTTGCCATGGGGCCACAGTAGCAGCATGAAGTCATGACCTTCCTGTTTAGCCGCATAGTAACTTATTGAGTTGATACAAATTACCCTGATTCTTTATCTACCAATTTAGCTGCTGGTAGTGGGCAGGGGTCACACGGCTCCTTTCATGGAGCAGCTTTTGAAGTTAGTGCTACCACTGTGAGACTTTAACACTTTGCCCCATGCAGTGGGATGGGAGGTAGGAGGTACGAGGGGGGGGGCGGGTCTTCCCAAACAATGACCACCATTACTTCCCCACACCAAAACACTCAGATCAAAAGAACCTTTTCCCTTCATCATCAGTTTGCTCTGGCCAGCAGCAATGGACGTGCTTGCCTCCATAGATATAAATGTTTTATTAGAGGTGACACCTCAGGCCGTTGCCTCCTTGCTCTCACTGTAGCGTTCAGAGAGGGATTTGAAGAGGATTCACTGAAGCAAAACATTCAGAAAATAAATCGAATTTTCACACAAAGCATACAAAGCACTATTTAGTACATACATAACTGGATCTAAACAAGAGCTCAATCCACCATGGCCTGCAAGGAAATAAAATAATCGGTACATCTCTATGCTCTAAATGGCATTAAGAAGCAGATTCCAGGACTCATCTTATGCCAAATGATAACCTGATTCATGTGGCATGTAATATTCAAACTTCCTGTAAGCAGAGAAAATATAATGATTTACACAGGTATGCATAATTGATTGCCAATCAGTCTTCTAATCAACTCTCAGTGAAGTCACTGTGGTTCTCAATCTGATGGATGTTAGAAAAACAGATGGTGGATTCTTAACAATAAGCCTTCGGCTTCCTGTTTAATGATGATAGATATTTATAAAACATTACACATTCTGTAATGTAACTGTAGTTGTAGGAAAATATTTATTTCTCCGTACAAAAAATATTTATTCTGTTGAGAAGAAAAATATTATTGAGAAAAGTCTGACTCAGACACTCATGCATGTATGCTTTATGTTTAATACCAGGCTATCTTTTATCTCGTGTGTGTGTGTGTGTGTGTGTGTGTGTGTGTGTGTGTGTGTGTGTGTGTGTGTTTAAAGGATAGCATTTTCCATTGTTCATCAAAACCAGAAATGTTGAAATTACAGTGTTCATAGCTTAATGGGAAGTAACTAAAATGTCTCCATTCACATGATTGGTCCCGGTGTAAAACATCAGCAGTGAAGCTCTAATGAAATTTAAATCACTTAGTAACAGATAAAGACCAAAGGGACAGCTCTAATGATACCACAACCTCATCGGCCACAGATGAATGTGTTCCTTCACATCCACCCACCTTAAGTGCATGGATTTAATTTGTTGACAATTGATAGTGATCGCCCCCAAAATGGCTTTTAATTGATACCAGTGCAGGAGTGGTGAACTTTAAATAGACATTTCTAATTATTGGATTTCAAAAATGGGGGCTTTTCGGGAAATGTTATGGCATTTGGAAATGGATTCATGGAGCAGTAAGGAGACGGCCACCCCTCAGCTAAATGACATTAAAGCCAGTTACTGCTGAGACCTGAAGGGAGCAAAGCCACTAGTCACAGGAGGCGAGCATGGGTGTCCTACCTCGGGGCTTTAACCAGTCTGGAGAATACATTACTTTATCCTGATAGCCAGCCAATTCCATGTCACTCACCCTGCTAGTGAAATGTGGTTCAGGCCTGAACAGGAGTTAAAAGAAGGCTGAGCACTTGTGGAAGACAAATGGTGTCTAAATGAAAGGGTATAGCCATAGGTATGAATGTCAATGCCTATGCTTTAAAAAGTGGACTGAGATGTGACATTTGGAAGACTAAAGCATTAATAAACAGTAGCTTTGCAGTATTTTTTTTACAACAAATCAACATCATCTTATATTCTCTTCTCAAAATAGATGTGAGTGAGAAGTGTCCATGAATCGTGCGTCATACAGACAATATGAGCATTATGGGTTTTCTGTTAATGAGACTGATGACTGATTACGTTAATTCAGAGTGGTAACAGTTATCGTTAATTTCAGTACAGTGTAGGCCAGACTCACATAAGGCTCCAAACCCTCCCACGCCAATGATCTCCCATTAGAGTGCTTAAATCTCATT
Organism: Ladigesia roloffi; assembly: GCA_037577295.1. Lineage (NCBI taxonomy): Eukaryota > Metazoa > Chordata > Actinopteri > Characiformes > Alestidae > Ladigesia > Ladigesia roloffi. The sequence continues at coordinate 10,648,924 of JBBKCR010000101.1, read as the reverse complement.
ACCCCTGCCGTCCCGGTCCCAGCATACCCACAGAGAGCCAGCAAACAGCCGTGACACTGCTCTGCCAGAACCAGACGGTGTCCCAAAAGGCTAGGTCCTCGGCCCAATGGGGTTTTCAGCATGGAGCCCTGTTGGAGCAGGACATGAGTGAATAGAAAGCAACAGGGAAGGCTGGGCACAATTTAATGAGGCTTGGGAGGAGGGACTGTTCATGGGGTCGGGACAACATGGTGGGAGAAGGGTCAGAGAGGGTGATAATGGTTGAAATCTGAACACTGAGGATACTGTTTGATCACTTTTTCCCTCAGGTGAGGTTAGAGGCACAGGGTTTTGCTGGTCCAGCACAAGTCTAAGACCCCGTGGAAAATTAATGAGAAGAACAAACCTGGTGAGTTCAGAGGGAATTCAGTTACCCCCTGAGATTCTACTGCACCAATCTAGTAAGGCTCTGGGAGGCTTAATACATCATCTAGTGTGGGCTCGGGGCAGTTTAAGGATATTTGACTCAAATAATTGTTAATAAATATTACCTAAATACATAACTGAATCATAATGGAAATCACTATTAATTAAATGCCTTAAGACACAGTATCTGTCTCCTTAATCCTTCATATCATAAAAATCCAGTTTCCATTATAGCTTGAAAATAATTAGCAGTGACATTCACGCAATGATTGTGTGTATTGTGGTAGTGCTGCAGCCTGATTTCAATCTTTCCGCCAGCAAGGAGAACAGACCCCACTGCAGAGGCTGTCCAGCATGCTTCATTGGCTCATAATGGAGGATCAGTGTCAAAGCAGCCAACAAGATGATTACATGCCAAAGAGGCAAAGCCATTCTTTAGTATTGATCCACATCAGCTGGTCCAGTGGTACATCACTGCAGGTGAAGTGGCAAATGTGCTCGAAACAAGCTGCAGCCCGTGAGGGAAAAAAAGTAATTTTGTTTAATCTACACAGCAGCAGCGCAACATGCATAAAGCAGGTATACTGTGGTGTTTGCCTTGTTGAGTTTCAAACCAATTTAGACTCAAAGCTGGCCAAAGCTTATGAATGAGTGCACCATACTATTCAAAAACAAAACAAAACCTTGGAAATAGACTAGGAATTTCAGCATTTCTGATCTTCAGGTCAGGCCCTAGTAACAGAAATCACAAAATGTCTGTCATCAAGTCAGCAAGGTCAGGGTTCTGATTGACTTGTGCTGTCATATTTAAATGCTGAGTGCGTACAAGCAAAGGGATCTGTTTACAACTGAGCTCTGCTGTGTGTAAACAAAGCCAAAGCACTGTTATTTTTGATGGAGTTTTAACCAGAACCAGTCTTGCAAAGAGCCAACACACATATGATGTGCGTTTCCTACTTTAAATGTAATCCAGGCTGCATAAACATTATTCTCTTCTGTACATCACAGCTCTATACAATGTTTTAAAACAAATTGTCGTGCCACAGCATGTGAATCAATGGAGCTGCTTTTGTTGTTTAACATAAATCAATTATTTATGCTTATAGAGCTTCAAAATATTTATCTTCATGTAGTAGAAACCAAGTTGAAAACAAATAGCTATTTTTTTTACCAAAGGAAACAATGTTTAAATTGAGGTTTTGGAACATGGAGGTCCATTTACATGTGAGGTGTTGGTGGGGATACAGATTATGGTACATGGCTATCAGTGATTACTGAATGAGACATCAAACAGGGAGGCCCACACTAATGCCTTACAGAAGAGAACAGAGTTTGCAAGTTGCTAAAAGGTCAGCCAAAGGAGAGGAGGAAAAAGTTTAGCCTGAAATATACAGAAAAAATTTTAAGAAATTTTAAAGCATCAGCATTTGTGAGAGACAAATCCTCCGGCTTTTGACTGAGAGATTAGACTCCAGTTGTTTATGTTTTTTTTTATACTGAGTGTATGGGTGGGAATGTGATTAATTTAAATATATTCCCACTCAATCACACACCCTCTCTCTCTATCTCTCTCTACCTTTTTACAAATCTGTATGTCACTACTTCAAGAGCCTCAGTAGTTCACAAGGGTTGTGATATTGTCTTGAATGCTTTCAAGAGAACAAGCTAGACCAAAACATACACTGAGAGTACCCCCTCAAAGCAGCTGTCATGATAATGAAGTGCTTCAGTCTCTGCCATTAATCCAAGACTAACACCTAACAGACATACAACTACTACAATACTAACAGACATACAACTACTACAATACTACAAACATGGGTGCACACACACACACACACACACACACACACACACACACACACACACACATACACACACACAAACATATATAGGGATGCACTGAAAGTGTTTTTAGGGGCCAAAGTCAAAAATCGAAAATAAGTAAACACCCTGGCTGAAAACTGAAACCCGAAAAAAAAATTATTATTATTACATTATTTAAAAAAAAAATCTGTAAAAAAATTTGAATATATTTCTTTAGCATTCCGACATTGCACAATATAAAATAATATTTAAATAAAATATTTTCCTTGGCCCCACTCATAACCAGCCTAAAATCAAGATAGCTGAAAATTTGTACATTTAAATATCTTCTTTCATGGAACTAGTGAATTCACTTTAAATGATTCTAAATGAAGTGCTTGAACAAATTGCATGCAGAACAGGTGCTTTAAAAACTACTGAAACCTTTCTCTTTAGGCGTCTAACAAAATAGCGTATCAAAACAATAAATTAAATATACTAATTGTAATCACTGGAAAACTGACTTTCCTTTCCAAAAACACACACAAAGTGACAATTTTGCCATAAATGAACACATCACTGCTCGAGGTGCTGTTAAAGTCTACCTCGGCATTTCAACCATTCAACAAGTGAGACTCAAAATCTTGTGGACTCACAGGGCTCGAAAAGCTTTTCTATCTGGAACATGATTGCATCATCGCAGTTTCGGTCCGAATTTTTTTTTTTTTTTCGGTGCCGAATTTTCGATGAATCCCTAATTTATATATATACTACAAGCCCCTACGGGCATTAAATCAGGGAGGGGAATACAGTTTTTACATTACAGTCAGGACCGGAGGCATGCCAACAAATAAGCACATGCCTTCTGCCATTGTTCCACATCCCGTCGCAGGCCCAGGCAGCAGAACTGCTCCTTCAGGGCCCCCTCCATGCGTCGCCCTCGGGCATGCCCCAGAGCCTTGTGATACTGTTCCCATATTCTTTTTGTACAGTGGCTGGGTACCACCACTTGACATCGCTCCTAACCACCATGCCATTCCCAGTGCTGGAGCACCCCTCGAACCACACACAGTTCAGCCCACCCTTCCCACAGCCACTGGCCTGACCCAACCAGAGCTCTGTTCCTCCGGGTTCGGCTGAACCCCCTGGCAGACACACTCTCGGACCTGGGCCACCTCTGGATCCTGGCGCTACGCCCACTCCTCTTCTGCCCCAACCTGACCTACTTGTGTAGGCTCTGGCCATCGAGACAGGGCATCTGCATTCTGATGCTCCTTCCCAGGCTCGTGATGCAACTCAAAGTGCAGCAAGGGCCTATGGTCGGTATACAACATAAACTTCACCCCCCATAAATAATCCTTAAACTTCTCAACTACAGCCCATATTAATGCTAACAGTTCTAGCTTAAACACACTATAGTTTTGATCGTTCTTTTCTTCACATACGCTCCGGCTGGCATAAGCAATCACCGGTTCAAGTCCTCCTTGCAGCTGGGTCAAGACTGCCCCCAGCCCCTGTCCGTGTGCCTCCAGACGCTGGAACACATCCTCAAGGTGCCTCAGGTGAACCTAAAGTCACATGAGTACATGATCACCAAATAAATCAATAAATAATCATTCACTTTCTCACCCAGGCACCGCTGCATCAAGCGCTGAAACATAGCCGAGGCATCACACAACACGAACGGCATACACTCAAAATGGTATAGGCCAAAGGGGGTAGTGAACGCAGTCTTCTCCTTTTTGTTAGGGTGCACCTCCACCTCACCAAGTCCAGCGTAGAATACCACACTGCCTTCTTTAGCCCCATCAGAGACTCCTCACTGATTGGAAGGGGGTAAGCATCCTTGTGGGTAACAGCATTCAATTTGCGTAATCCATGCAAAACCTCCAGGCCCGATCCTTTTTCCGGACCAGGACCACCAGGGCCGAACACAGACTGGACCTCTCCTTCACAACTCCCCCTTCCAGCATGGAATGCAGCAGCTCCCTTACCACAGTGTACAGGCTCAGGGAAACCGGGTGATAATGGTCACGAATCAGTGCGACATCCCACGTCGGGATGTGATGGTACACTGCATTTGTCTGCCCATGGTCCTCCTTGTTGCTAGCGAACACCCTGTGACATCTCTCCAGCAGCTGACACACTTGGCCCCCTTCTTCCTGCGTCAACCCCTCAGCCTTTTCCCCCAGCTCATCCAACTGTTCCTGGCCAGCGCCCGTCACTGGTCGCACCCCCACCTTGACAACACCCTCCTGGGTAGGCCGGATCACCAACTCTTACGAGGCCTGCACACTGTCTGGATCCATTCGGGCAACTCGGGCCAGCAGCCGCTGGGGTGGCACCTCAACCGGATAGGCGTGTAGGTTGTACAATTGCACAGGGACTTTTCCAGCCCTCACACAGTCCACGGTTTGTCCCACACACCGCTCTTCCTGGCCACCTTGATAATCCTCCACCAAGACCTGTTCGTCCTCTTGTAGGGCACGGTGGGGCATATTCACCCAAAAGACCTCTTCAGTGGTGGACTGGATCATCCAGGGCCGATCCGTCTTTAATCGAGCTGCCTGCTCCTCTGAGGGACAATGTAGACCTGCGTCCAGTTGCAGACACACCAAATGCTCGCTGGCCACCCCTTGGGAGGGCAGTGCAATACAGAGCCACCTGAGAATATCCCTGGGCCCACAGCATCTCCCAACACTGCCGAATCACATTCATACCCAAAATCCCATACAGGACCAGCAGGTGCTTGTCCTCCACGATCAGCAGACAATGCTGGGGCACCTTCACCCCAGCGACTGTCCAGCACTGCATACCCCATGTACAGGAATGCCAGCCTGTTCACCGCCTTCAGAGTCAGCCACAGTTTCTCTCCAACACCCTTGACTATGGCACTCCCCATGCAGTGGTCAAACAAGCTGGAACTGCATGCAAGGAAATGCAAGGAACCCTCCTCCCGGCCACCGACCCCTCAAGGATGGGGCTCTCCCCCACCAAGGCCTCTCTCAGCATGTCCCACTCCGACTCATGGCCAATTTCGGGCTGCACACCCCATCTACTGGTAGTTCCCTGATGCAGGCACTTGCACCTCATGTGGCCCGTTTCCCCACACTGGAGACAGATCGGTCTTCCTTGCTCATCCTGTTCTAGCTGCACATCTTTTCGGAGAGCTTGATGCAGGGCCTCACGATCCACTGGGGCTGGGGCCTTAAACCCATGGGTCTTTCTAGGTCTCGGGGCTGTCAGATGGCGCATTTCTACTGGCTCAGACTCTCTAGCCACAACGTCCTCTCCCTCCACTTCCTTGGCCTTTTTGCAGGCCTCCTTGAATGTCAGTCAGCCCGTTAACCGGATGAGCCATAGCAGCTCCTTCTTCACAGGCCCTGTTTGCAACCCCACCACCAGCTGGCTCCTCAGGGTGAGGTGTCTGTCTCCCCCTCACAGACCGGCTCCTTTTGCTGCCATTTCGCATGACACTCATGGAGGTGGAGGAAGAAGGACCCCACCCGGGCCCGGGACTGCTGCTGGCACAAAAAAAAATCAACCCTCAGCCTAGCCAACCCGGTATCCTCCCCATAGGTGTCCCCAAAAAGCTCTTGCTTTCTGTTAACAGTTCTACCTCCCGCCTAGCATTGTCCTCTAAGACATTTAATGTGAAGTCCACTTGTTGCTGGGGAGTCAAATTCTGGGCCCGAATGCTAACCTCGACGGTCTGTTTTCACTCCTCAAAACATACTTTTACAGACCCGTCGAACTTGGCAATCCAGGAGCCCCCACAACACCCAAGGGAACCAGCACAAAGGGCTCACCCCGAACTCTTTGTCCTCGTTCATCCCTGTGCCTGCCCGAGGTACTACGCCAAATGTGGATCCATGCAGTGGCCCAGGGTATGAGAACCCCACTGCATTTATTTTGGTGGTGATCCTTTTAAGATTATTCCACCCAGTAAACCTCTTTTGGACATCAGATAATCACAGGAGATGAACAAACCACAGACAAAGAGTGACAATTTCTGCACATTTATTGGTTCACCAAGTTAAAGAAAACATTGGTTCCCGATACTTTTTAATGCCACTGTTGGAGAAATTCACATTTTAATCATTTTATTCATTTAATTTCTTTTTTATTATTTATTCACACTCAGTAGTCAATCAGTGAGTCTGTGATTCAGTGATTCGTTTATTTATTCATTTGTACCTGAGGGATGTGTGATAAATTTAAGGTTAGAACTTGTGGACCTATGGTCTCCATACCATGCATGTTCGAAGCAACTTTATGTTCAAAAAGGTCTTTGGTCAGTCAGGGGAAAAACATATTTCTCCTACCACATTCTGCTGTCTTGTGTTCCAAGGACACTCTGACGGCTGATTCTAATTCCTAGTCATAACATGTGAGCCTATGAAGCTTTCTTTCATGGTCAAGCATTCCTGGCTTGATAAATTATGTAGACTAAAGGTGATCATCCGAGGGAGAGAAGTTCCTTCCCTTTTCCTAATTTAGGCATGGTCCCAGGAGAGATGATGGTGCACTAAAGTTTCAGGAGGCTTTTTCCTATGAAACCTGTAACTCTGTACGGAAGTAGGGAGACAACCTCGGGGACACTTGAGAGAAGACTACAAAAGCTCTCAGGAGACCCTGAACCTGCCCTCTACACTTTTGCAATTGTGTAATAAACTTTTCAGGTTCTTCTTGAGCGAACCAATCCTCTGTTATTTTTGGCTGGGGTCTTCTCATCTGTGTCGAGCGAAATTTCGCCGACACCATCCACTAACACACGTGAACTCAAGAAGCACACACCAGCTCTTATCAGTAATCAATATCGCAAAAGACAGCAAAAAATTAAGTGAACACGTCACAGAGTACTATAGGTTAGAGATAGCAAGCAATACAAACACCGAAGGGCATTAAATCAGGGATTCAGGGAGGGGAGGGGAACATCGGAGCCCTGACAACAAATATGCTCACCACAAAGGGAAAGAGGGACAAAAGAAAACAAACAAACACAAAACAAAAGAATCTTAAATCCCTGGGCCTCGTCGCTCTCACCCAAGGCCCGTTCCACCAAAATAAACAAAAACCAAACACAACTAAATGTTCCCAAACCGTGTGTCCCATCGGGCAGCGTCTGTAATCCCTTTCCATGCTAATCCACTAACTGCTCATCCCTCTTTGCCTCGCCACTCTCCTGAGTAGCGATGTGTTGCAGCCATCACCCTTCCTTGGCTCCCGTATCAGTGTCCGTGCTCCCAATCGTCCTTCGTGTCGTCCCAGGCAGCCTCCTTGCACTCTGTGAACCTGCCCAACACACAGCCTCTTTTAGACTCTCAAACTCGCACCCAGCCACAGGCACATTGCAGGCACACACTTTCAATGCCTCTGACACCTCCATTTCTGCTGGTTAGGGTGCACCACGAATCTACAGGCCCACCAGTCTCGGCTCCGGTCCATGGCTGCACTTCCGACCCGTGGTCCTGGTTCGCTTCCCTCCATTGCCCGATCAGCCTCGGTGAATACTCACAAGCCACAACCAGGTACCAGCAATGGAGGAAAAAGCCACACACAAACACACACGGAGCAGCCACTGCTCCAAGGTTCTGGCTTCATGGTTTACCCTTTCCCCCCAAGTCCCAGAACCCACAAAAAGCCAAGGAAGGTGGTTTAAATCCAAACAGCAGTCTCTCTCGCTGTGCTCCTTCCCTATGTTCCTCCTCGTGTTCCTCTATGGCCATCTTTTTATTCCGCCCTGGCTGGCCTCCCGACCATTCGATCACTGCCTCAGGCGGGATTCAACGATGACCCCGCACACTGTCAATAATGCTGCCCAAGTAAAATTAGGTCCCACAACACAACAGGTAAGGGAGAAAAAATGCAAATATAATAACCCAAATAAAGCAAAATAAACAACCCCAGCAAGTGCAGACACGACAGACACATCTTAATGAATCATAAACTCAGAATTTGATATATTTCAGCTATTATATGTAAGACAGATAGAGGGCTTGTTCTGTGACAGCGAGAGGATTTCTTGTGCGCACATGAACGTGGACAAGGAAAGCGTGTGTGTGTGTGTATGTGTGTTTGTGTGTGCATGCACACCCCATTAATCCCTTGTCCCCATGTCCAGCACATATTGCTGAAGCAAGCAAGCCTAAATGAGCCTGTATCCTCTTTCTCCCCAGCGTTTACAAATTGTTTCCCCCCAACACAGCACACCGCCACCTGACTGTTGCTCTGCACGATCCACGTCCTTATGCTGGTTCACATGTCGGCCATTAATAAACAAATGAGGGCTCGCCCGAGAGGTCGCGATGCTCAGCTGGCCCATTTGTGAGGGGGAAAGGGGGACTGGGTGAGGACAGCATGTCTGTCATCCTCTCCTAACCTTGTCTTTGTCAGTGATGGTAGACACAGTGTGGGGGGGATGATGCAGCCAAAGGCCCTTCACACACTCAGACACACACACACACACACACACACACACCCCTCTCTCTGAGCCTTTAGCAGCTGATTAGTGTGAGTGACAAAGTGGAGCAGCGAGTCCACTCAGGCCTTCATAATAAATCTATCAGCAGGGTAATAGAATTCCATCAATCCGCTCTCTTCAGCCGTCCACCCTGCGGGGTCAGTCCCCCCGGTGCTGCGCAGGCCTCTCCCTCGAGACTGTACAACTGTTATTATTCAATTACCCTCTTTTCTTCCCAGTTAAAAGACCATGATATCATTATCACTTAATGAATATATATAATTGGATCTGGGGACGCTTTCCTTTGGAGCTGATGAATACCGTTCACTATTCATTTTCGGCCCGCAACGAGCCTCCACGAGCGCATCTATTACCCAACTTCTAGATGGAAACAGTGATGACAAAGGGAATTTGGAATTAGCTTCAGTGCTCATTCAATGCTTAGTTAAACACAAATGATAATAAAAACGGGAAATGAAATCTTTAATATATATTCTTGAGTTTGGTGGCTCAGTGAAAAAAATAGACCACTGGTAAAAGGTACCAATTTAATATTATTCATTTTGTTGATTCTAAATGGCTAAAGAATTTATTTTTTGTACATACCATTTTGCGATACAATTTAACTGAATATACTCTTTATGGCATGTCAGAAAGGGAGTAGACTTCACAAAATGGGAGTCATGTCGAATGCATCTGTTTGCAAAGGGCACATCTTTATTACAATAAAATGAAAGAGGATGATAAAGATGGTGATGAGCAGTACTGAAAACATTGATTTAGCGTTCGCTCACTTCAGTGGCACTTCAAAAGGAGGAGGGATGAGTAGGAGGGAAAGGAGGACCTATGAATAGAAAAAAAAGAGTGTGCTTTGTCTCGTAACAGTAAATTGTTGTCCTCCCATTGGTAACCAAAGGCAACTGGCCCTGCCCTCCACTCTGTGAGGGCGACATGTGCCATAGCCAGGCTTGTGTGGGTTAGCAAGGCGACCGGCGTTATCAATCCTGGTTAAGGAGGCTCTGGTGACAGTACCGGAGGGGGGAGGGCAACTTCCAGCTGCTCCTCCAAAGAGTCCATTGAGCCGAACTCCCCCACTCACAGATACACATGCACCCGTCTTTACCGCCGCGACAGGGCCACCTCAGCCCCCCTCCATACATCACTCCAAATTAAAGTTACATTAGGCCCTCCTCAATCAGCAGCCCAGCGGAACAACCTGACATCATTAGACGAAGCTCGTGGCCTTCATCCATTACGGCCCTATTATACACATGTCTCTGGATTTTAGCAAAGTTCATGCATACCTAAGTGCAAGTTTGTGTTAAAAATTAAATACTCTTTTAGGAGGACAAAGGAGTTTCTGAACTGTTGACTTTGAGAGGGGCTTCATTACCCCATTGCCAACGGGTCAATACCAAAGACATTGTGTCTAGTCGTCTTTTCCCCCATTTGCTTTCTATCTCCATCCTAACACATCCCACTCCAGCCCATGCTTTCTACCTCCATCCCATCTATTTTATCATGGTTATTCAATCACGCATCGACTTTTAGGAAAAAACAAACTGATTATCCAGATGTCTAAAGAGCAGATCATCCATCCATCGTTGCCTTCCCACTGTGCCGTCTTGCTTTCTTTCTCTCACTATGCCTGTTTTAATGAAATGATATCCAAGAGGATGTTGAGCAAAACAAACACAGGGGGGTAAACACTTGCATGCACACATACACACACGTTTGTTTCACCGCAGATCTCAGCTGAGGCAATATCGGTAGAGAGGCAACAGATCACAGCTGCAACAAGAGGAAAGCGGGGCTTGGCACCTGAGTGGAACAATTTACTCTGTAATTGCTTCATTAGCAAGGCCGCTAATCCCCCTTCAATTTCCACTCTCATTTCCCCCTCTCATTTAGCCCAGCTCCCTCTTCACCTCTCCCCCTCCTGCAATCACACCGAACACATTTGCTTTCCAAGACAATGATAACAATTAATGCTGTGTGCAGCAATGGTTGTTTCATAAAGTAGTGTTCTGCAGCTAAATGCAAAGATGCTGACAAACCGACTAGAACTCCAAGTCCCACCGCCTCACTCCCCAATTTGTCTCCTTAATTATTCTCTAATTATAGTTGTGTATGTTAATACACTTAACATTTGCACAGATCATGCAGAACGTCAGCCTTTTCTTTTCTAAAAGGTTGTAGTATTTGACTTTTTTCTTGTTCTTTTGTTATGGTTGAAAGCCATATTTCAGCCCAATCACACATTTGCAACTGGATTTGCTTCTGAATCATATTACATCTTTACTTTATACTGAAACATTATGCTTGTTCAATGACAGAGAAGTCTGGAATTCACTTTGTCCTGAGGAGTATTGTTTATATATTTGGGATGCATGTAGATCACTAAATTGCTGCTACTATCAGCTACGAATGGGTGTTGCAAAAAATACTAATATGATGCGTTTTAAAATCTAAATGGGTGTGACAAACAGGAAATGAGTAGGTCCTGAATATGGGTGTATTCACTGACTGCACAGACTGCCGACTAATAAAGAACTGCCGAAGTTCAAAACATGGATACATAAAGTAATTTAGAAAGCCAGTCAGCTGTGAACATTTTGGAACAAGCTTGCCCAAAGAACTCTGGAATGCTGATAAGACTGACTTCTTAGAAATTAAAACTTTGTATTGAGTGATAGTGAATTTATACTAATTTAGTTATTAAATGTTGAAAGCCTGCCAATTTGATTGGAAAGAAATCAGCATTAAGTAATTGTGATTGGTACATCATAATACTGATACTGATGATGACATTGATTTTAGTCTAGATATTTGATCAGTCCCTTCAGATATCTGATCTCTGTGAACTAAAGTTACCATCAAACATCAGCTATAGCAAAGATCCCCAGGTGTGAGAAACTGTGAGGAAGCACACACCTCAGACACATACATATGCACCCATGCCTTGCACACTGATTCTCCCGCAATCAATGACCCAGAGTGACAGTTCAAACCACAGCGCTCAGCCCCACACTTACATTAACTACATGACATTGATCCATTAACATACAAATGGTCCTCACTTAACATGTGATTAAGATTCTAAATGCCACCAAATGTTAAAGAACTCCAGACCAAATAATAAATAACCTAAATGGGGACCCATAACATTCAGACAGTAATGCACTTTTTGTGCCATCCTGGCTGAAATGCTCACATTTAATTTCTCATTACCTGATAGATCTTCTCAGGAAAGTTGAGGTGTACTGGTGGTACATATATAAAATAAAGCTTCTCCCACTGGGCTGAAGAATCTTGCTGCTACATCTGGTCAATATAAAATATGACAACGTTGGAAATCAGATTAGAGCATAGGCTATTAATTCACTCTATTGCTACTATAAAAATCTAATATGGGATGAATGAAATCTAAAGCCAATTGGCCTCTTCAGTATCTCATCTATTAATGCTGGAATATGATATTTCACAGAATCAAAAATATATAATAGTCTGAAAATTCAATGAGACTTAGAGAAAAGGAGAGTACATACACATGTAAACACTTACATTATTAAACAATAATTGGTTGGGGGAATTGGAATATAGTGTGTGCAGTGGAGCTGTAATGATTTCACAAAACTCTCTGACCATGAAGTGATAAATATTCTTCTTGCAGGGCAAAAAATGTATTTGACACACCAACACACAGGCGAAATCCCAAAGAAATTTGACAAAAACATGAAACACAGCTGAGCTTTTGGCACACTGCATTATCTCATCAAGATGATGTCAGTCCCACACTTTGTTTCCATAAGTTGATGGCTCTCGTGACTGTGAGTTAGGACTGACTAAGCCTGTCCTCTGACATTACACCAGGCTTGTGGCCAGCCCAAGACCACAAAGAGGTGACAACCAGAATGAATCAAACTAGTTTTCCAAGAATCATCAATGTGTCTGCTGTTAGTAAAAATGTTGTATACCCCAAACAACTACACAGTTAAACATGGCCATCCAAAAAACAAATCTCCAAAACAGGAGCTTTACAAGAGCATGCTGTACTTTTAAGTTAATATAAATAGATTTTATTCTAAATACATCTGGAGCTTTTAAATAGTTTTGTACACCATGTAAAGGACAACATTCATTAATAACACCGTATAATTCACCTTAACATCACCTTCCTAAGAATATTGGTGCCAAGTGGAACCAAAAATGGTTCTCTGGAATTATGTGATGGTAATAAGGATCTAATTAGCCACTAAATTCAGAATGCTTAGTCCTGATTCTGCTCAGTGATGTATGCATGGAAATAATTTCTGAAATCATGCTTACTAAGGTTTTCTTCACCCATTTTTTATACATAATCTGTTATCAAACATGTATTTGAAACCAAATATTGGGGTTCCATAATTGGGGTGCCATTGGTGTTCCACTTATATGGCATATACAAATTTGTTTGTAATGAGGATGACAAAACACACTGAAGAGCAAACTAATCTGAATAACTTTATTTGCACTCAAATTATTGATTAATGCAGTTATAGTTTTAAATACATTGATGAGTGTATTACATTTTATAATAACTAAAATATATATTTCCACATCATAGTTGACAACAAATGTGTAACAAATGTGTTACACGTTCGTATTTAGTGGACCATTTAAATTGTTAAATGTTCCCTAATAAACAAAAATATAACCCCACAGTACGTTTTTTTCTGGCTAAACAACCTTGTTACCTGAACATATTAATTGCTATTAAAACTGTCCTCAGTATTTTTTTCCTCATGGAAACATTTCCATTAGAAGGCTGCTTCATTCGTCTTCCTGAAGATCACTGGAAGAAAAGAACAAGATCTTTATTTTTACTTTGTGATCACTGATGGTGTGAGTGGTTCAGTGCTAACATAAAAAAACACAGAGGACATTTGTGGGTTCAATTGTTTTGGACTGTACGTAAATTGATATCACCTCTATTAAGAAATTTAATAAGTCTTTCTACGATAAATTAGTTCATTTCAGACCAATCTAAATGATTTTGCATGCATATCAACCACTTCATTTCTGCAAAAATGTGGACATTTGTGATTTAAAGAAGTTCTTTTTAAAAGGTTTTCCTAAAATAATTTTTTTAGAGTGTACTGTTGTCCGTTTGGTTTCACTTTTAATTAAATGGTTTCCAAGTACTTGTGGGCCTCAGGCTGGCTTCAAGGGTCAAGTCAAGCCAGGGTGAGAAAAAATATCACACTTCCCATCCTTTATTTTTATCTTTCTCAGATGTCGCATACAACAGCTCCATGGGTCGTGGCTACTTGGATCAATATCTATTTAGTGACCTAACCTCTGTCTATGTGTGTGTCAAAGCAGGCAATTTCAAGCTGTATGAAGTATTTCATCTGACATGAACCACCCCCTGACCTGTCCAGAACATAGCCCTTGTAATCCTAGGGGCATGCTGCTCTCCAGCTATAAACAAGGCTGAGAAGTTGTCGCACACTTGTCACAATGTTGGTGGCAACTGACACCTACTGAATTGTCTTTCACTGTGCTGGCCCTGCCTTGTGCCTCTTCCAGATTTCTTTCCTGTTTGATTTCATATATGCATTCTGTTTAGACAAGCATGTACATAGAATACACTGCTGACCCCATTTAGTATCTCATTTTAAGTGTTTAAGTAACTTACTGGACACTGCAACAAAGAAAATGATGTTGAAACATTTTTGATATTTTTCTACAGATTTCTAATAAGATGTACTGAGATGAAGATGCTTCTACAAAGCCCAAACACTGACTAAAGAAATAATATCTACTTGAGGTTCATCGTTCTGACAGGCTAAGGTCTGAAGGAGGAAAAAAGCTGGCTTGGCCGCCAATCTTTCATTCAGCAAGCATTCATCCATCCCATGTGCACCTCTTAATCTGGCCCTGCCAGCAGTCGGGAAACAGAGACCTTCACCAGATGAAACAAATGACTCCACCAGGAACAGGAAACAACTCACAGCTAACAGTTCCACCCCTACCACAGGTCTGTGCTGGTCCACTGCAGTGTGGACAAAGTATGTGCCCTCATACACAGACAACAGGATACAGCACATTTATTGACCTATTTCATTATTAAGGTTGCCTGATGTATCAATATATTTTTTCTGGTTCCCACTGACTATATATCTAACTAAATAGTCTCTGATGGTCTAGCAGGTGAACCTAAGACATGTGTCCAAAGGTGTAAGCAAAAATTTTAGGGAAAGGGTTTTTTACCTAGGTGACCTCAATATCAGCTCTCTGGGGTGTATATCCCCTGTGTGTGTGTATACATATATATACACTACAGGGTTTTTTTTTTCCTTTTTTTAACAAAATTTAAATAAAAAAAATTAACAGTTCACGTCCAGTGAATTTCCTGAAATGGTACAAAGTCTTGACCTGTGAGAGGTTTAAAAATATTAAGGTTATCCAGAATGTGAAATAATTCTGTAACACCATGCAGGACCTCTGGCATGTGTCTAGATGTCGTGTTCGTCCTACAGCAAGATAGTGTTCCAAAACATAAGTCCAAGCTCTGCCAGAACTACCTTAGAATAAAGAAAAAGATGGGAAGCTGGAAAACATGAAGTGGCCAGAAGTCTCCAGACATAAACTCAACCAAACTGCTTTAGAATGTACTGGACAGAATAATGTGCATCAATCAAACAGAAATATGTAAGTTGATATTGAGGTCGTGTTGTTTTTTTTTACTTTACGTGGGGTGCTCAATTGTTCCCTTTCAACCATGTAGACCATATATGTAAATGACCCCAAGTCCTACATGTAGTGTTTTATATATTCGCAGTCTTTTAACAGTCATATATAGACTCACTGTTAAACAACTGAAGAATTATAGCTTCGGAAGTATATGTGCATGAATGCAATGTGATGTAAATATGAAAGGTATCACAAATCCCTGAGTGAGCTGTCTAAATAAAAAGTCACTATATTTATGTTTGGTAACATCAGCAAACTTTAACACACATTTGTTCCTCAACACCTGTACATGACACTAAGCTCTCCCATAAATGACTGCCAGAGCAGTCAATGACAAATTTACAAGGTAATTCAACCTAGCAAGTATCTTTTTACACATTCACAACATGCGTGTGAACCAGTAAATAGATTAGAGCTATACCCATATTATTATTAGATCTGTGCACTGTTTAGCAGTAAAATGATACTCTGCAAACAGCAAGTGTGGAGAAATGACAAACACTATTTATACATGTAATTTCAAAAATATACATATAATCATGGACTATACATTCTTGTGTAAATGATGCGTTGCCTTAAGAGATTAATCTGGCTTTGCTTATTTGTTGTCATTGAAACTTACTCATTAACAGCTTCACTTCAGAGACAAAATAGTTTGTCATGCCAGAGAAGAAGCATGCACATTTTTGAAAGATTAAAATGAGTTATGTCTCCTCGGCCTAAACAATATAGGAATTGTTCATCCCATTGACTACGGATATGACCACTATGAAATGAGTCATCCTCATCTTCTCACAGCTTGTTTATGAGACATATATTGGTGCATGCTTTGCTCTTTGACTTGGCGTGTGATTGTGGGGATGACCTCTGAGACTGGTCATCCTTATTGCATCCTAAATTTAATGTGAAACCAGAGCTTAATATTGACCTCATGTGAGAAGTGAGTAAGGACTCTGGAAATATCCCGCCAAAAGGGTGTGGTAGCTGGATGGGCATGAAGGAAGGAACAAACAGAGATGCAGAAACTGCTGATGCCAATGGTAATATGTGACACTGTACAAAGTATAGCAGAAACTTTCTGTTTTATTGGAAGATTGTTTAATGAGTAGTTACTTCTGTCTTTATCTTCATAAATGATTTGATGCCATGGTGCACAATTCTGTTAAACCAGGAGTGTTTAATCAGGGAATTCACCAAATCTCTGTTATTCTTCTTTAAACATTCAGAAACATCATTCACAGTGTATTGGGAGGCATTATGAATGCTGAAAAAGGTCACTGCCTTTATTAGATATTGTTGCTTAAAGGGTGTACTTTGTCTTTATGTGGGTGGTACATGTCAGAGTAACATGAGTTGTTCTCATCTGCCCAGTGCATGATATAAAATGATATAAACAAGATATAAAAATTATAACATTATATAAAAAATGTTCTGCAGTTCCCATTGGTCCATTGTCCAATTCTGATAACGCTCACAAGTCTAGATGTGCTGGGCAGCAGAGAGGGGTTTAGTATGGGCACTCTGTGGCTTGTCTGTGTCTTATTAAGTAAGCCCCTTATGCACTAAATCTGCAGTGCTCTGTGTGTTCGGACATATTTCATAGCCAGCCTTAATTTGTTTTACCGTGGCACCTATTTGGGTTCAGATCAGACAGGCAACCCTTCACTCCCCACACGCCTCAGAGAGTTTTGGTCCTGTCGCAGGTTAATGGGTTGTCCTTCCTTGGACCACTTTTGGTAGGTACCAACCAATGGATACTGGGAACAATAGACAAGACATGGCATTATGGGGATGAGCTGACCCAGTCATTTATCCATCACAGTTTAGCCCTTGTCAAATTACTGAGATGCTTATACTTGCCCATTTTACCTGCTTCTAACATGTCACCTTTAAGAACTGACTGTACACTCGCTAACTAATATATAACAGGGTACATTGTACTGTGATAAACCATTTTCACTTCACCTACCCCTGGTTTTAACGTTATGATTTATTTACAGTTCATTCGTAGCAACTCATCGAAATTCTGAAACCTGAAGTCAGATTTTATAGGTGGAGGATGTTGAAAGCAGAGAAAAAGTTATTTCTATTTTAATATAATAATGTATAATGATGTGTGTGGATACATAGAGTGATTGGCTAATCATTTCAACACAGAAAACATATTCTGGCCAACAGTTTATTAAAACTCAAATTTTGTGTTTTAACAGGATGGTTTAAACATAACCCTTTAACCATTATCCACTACAAATAGTATTGATGAGTATGTTGCTAAGAATGAGTTGTTGAGGACATGACTGAGCCAGCAAAAACAGCTGGGTCTCATTGATATCTAGACTAAAAAAGCATGCTAGCTTTTGATACACCAGTAATCCTATCCAATCGAGAACTTTAGAATACATATTTTCACTGTCATAAGAAAACCTCATAACTTCTTTGCAATACCCAATTAAAATGCTATCTGCGTACTTCAAGTGCTTTTAAGATACATTAACCTCAGTTAAAGTAAAAATTTTGGAGACACAATGTTGATGTATGGTATTGTGATGGTAACTGCTCAAAAGCATCAGGTAGAGATATTCTGTCAGGGAAAAAGCAAATATTAAACCAGTTCAGCTACTTACTGTGTGGCTTACACTATGACTCTAAGAGGGCATATCCCTCTACTCAGTCACCATAAATACTTGCCACTTTTGAACATAACAGGTTAAAGCTGGCCATACTATCCCATGTGAGTGACAGGGAGAGATTAATGGACTGAGTGTAATTTTCCTTAAGCCAATGGACAAGCCAGCTGGCTGATGTATTTACAAAATCCCACATTTACATTCTAGCAAAAAATATACAGTTTGGTAAAAAAAAAAAAAAACACACAAGTCATGTTTTCTCTGTAATTAACAGCTACTCTATTAAATGCCAGGTTATACAATACAAATCTGCAAACAAGATTATCTTGAAGTCATGAGGACAAACAAACCACTGTCCATCAGCTGTGCCCTCAAAGTCAATAAAAGAAACCCTTCAGAAATCTGGTCATTGCTGTGGAGGCTAGAAGGTAATCAGATTGTATCAGAATTCCACTTGAAAAACTGTCTATCTAGCGAATTAGTGGGATTCTGTCAGATGACTTAGATTAGGGAAATGTGATTTGTGAAGCCCAAACTTTGCTTTGAAAATTAATCAAATGTTTACAAACCACTTAATATGGTTAATGCTGTAAACGTCAACCACAGATCAGAAAGCTTCACCAATATTAAATCAAACAGAGCTAGAGGTACTCCTATGAACCTGGCAAATTAAACTCACCCTTTCTCCATGCTTGTTGTCTTAGTGCTGCACTGAGTTTCCCTATTCTTCTGAACAGAGGCAGGATAAGTCATGAATTTCGAGCCCTGATAAAAGACAGGTGTTTCAATGTTAAAACTTCAACCCATTTAATCCAACCCGCAATTTTTATAAATTTACAACCAGTTTTGTTTTGAATTGTATGGATTTTACTGAACACTAAGTAAATCCAAATAAAACATGGCCATTCATTTCTTTTGAACACGTTTATGAGTGTAACCACGCCACATGACAGGATTCATTTTCTTTGCACTCTTCCTAGAGAAGATGTCTGCACTGAAGTTCAACAAAAGAAAGTGAAGTAATCTCAGCTATCAACAGTGTTCTACTACATCTTGCCTTTGACAGATGCTTTAAACATGTCAGAACATGAGACTAGAGACTATGCAGCTTTCTCATCACTATAGCAGTTAGCAGTTAGGTTCATGTTTATTGCTTTTCCTTATTGTGAGCCCAATTGTCTATGACTCATGATTTTTCGAACTCTTAAAAGAGCTAATGTGTGTCAGGTATTCACATAGCTAGGAAAAACGTGTGATTAGGTGTGTTAAAATTCTTGAAATACTGCAGCCTAAACGTTCAACTACAGGTACTAACAGTGGTGGAAACAGCCCTATAAAGCATTTAACCAAAGGGTTTCTCATTATGAGTTCTGAGAAAAATGATTTGATACATCTTAATAGTTAAACAGTGCAAGTTGTTAAAGATTCATTTATTTTATTGAATCACACTTAGAAAAAGAAAGAGACTGAAGAGCACAAAAAAGGAATGTTTATAATGCTAGTAATGTCACAGTTATATTGAAACAAGTTTTTTTGTTTGTTTATTTGTTTTACTTTTCATATTATCAGGGTAATCAGGAACAGACTAATACATACAGTCCAAATGACTTGCAATTTAATCCCTCATGTTATTGTACATTAAAGATATTTGCTTCCTGCCATAAAAATAACATCATAACACAGAAAGACAGAATAATGAATTACTACACAATACACAAAAGCGACACTAATAAAATACTTATTTAATTTTTATTTTTCAAAGAATTGGCAGAATTCATTTTGAAGTGATTGTATATCACTGGACTTCATTCAGAATGTGCATTGAAATAGAAAATGGAATCTATTCTGCTCATAAACTTACAAAACCACAAAAACATCAAGAATCAAACAGCATGCCACAGCCAAAAAATGTATGTAACTTCCTTAATATTTTCACTAGCTCGCTTTGTCCGGGATATGTGTCCGGACCATGCATAGATGAATGACCCAGTGAGGAATCCAGCTGAGCACTCAATGAAGTGACTGATACCATGCAAATTTAATATGTGGTTTCCACAGTTGGGGGGCAGTGTGCAGTAGCCCTGAGGCGGGTGATAAAGAAGAGCAACACAGGAGGAAGAATGAAGCCTTTGTCCTGAAGAGTGAAAAAAATTTGTCTACAAAGTTTAGGCTTATCACAGGATGCGGACCAACAGCTTCTAAAGACCAACTGGGTTGGGTTAAGAAGAGAAAGAGACGTTTATTCTTATGGTACACCTGCAATGTACCGCACTGTAGCTCTTTCAAGAGAAGCAAGAGAATTAGACAGTGATGTAAAAAGTAATATGGGAAACTAAATCACATCACACAGGAAACAAAGATAAATGAAGTGTATCTTTATATAGTATTCAGTACACACATCACATGCACACACACACACGTGCATTTCATTATATATTGAAGTGTATTATATAGACATATTTATGTAGATATTTATACATTTTTAAATGTGCCATATTGTACATTTCATTATAGTTCATCTTTGTTATCTTACCTTCTGACTACAGATGTTACATTTTTAAAAGCAAAACAACTTCTGTTAAAACCTGTTCTTTGAAATGAAGGTTTATTTGATTGTGTATATTTTGACCTGACACTTGGACCATTACGGAAGATCAAGGCAGCCAGGCGGTGAATCCTGGGTGCTGACGCCGGCACACTATTACTGCAGCCTGCACTGATTGCATTTGGTGCATTAAGCACTTTGTAAACATTTGATAACATTCAAAGAAGAGGGTCAGTTGTTCCAAATAGAATTACCAGCAGATGCAAGTCATCTGACAGGAATAGCTCTAATTTCTAGTATAGATTGTTTTCATGCAGAATTCTAACAGGATATTTGAATCTGCTGTTCTGGGCCTCTTCTCAAGTTTAGTCACATGGTCCCATTAGTCGTTTAGCAAGTCCTTTGCTGGGCTGCAGAAAGTCACTGGATTCTGGTACGAGGTTACTGGCAGCCAAATGACAATATGCCATCACACTTTGATGATTTTATTATGAGTATAAATAACATGAATATCCTGATTCCCAAAAAGTTCCTGTGTTTAATGACAAATACCTGACAGGTGACCTATAGGAGCCACTCAATAATTTCATATAATGCACCTTTCTCATGGACGTTTGTGTATAAAGATGATAAGGCTTTGAATATGACTAGTTTTGGCAACAGTGGTATGTCAATAACAGCACCATCAGTTCATGAACATTGCTGGAAGCTGCTCTCAGTGCCAGTTTTGACCAACAGATGGCACCTAATGGTGATTCAGTTTCAAAGTGCTGTTGGCACCAGACTAACACTGTTACTTCAGCAGATAAGGAACCAGACAGTGTTGGTTTTCAAGTTTAATGGTTTAAAAATATATTTCACAAGAATACAGAAACACAAATGCACAGTGGTATCCATGTCTGGGTGCAGCGGAAAGCTGAAAAAGGAAATGTAATGTGTAATTAGTATGTAATAATATAGCATACAAGTGCACCTAAATTATATTTAATAAATTACCTGCCAATGAGATTTTTAAAAATGTATAAAATGTGTATAAAAAATGCAGATTTTGTATATGAAGGCAACAATGTTCTTTACAGTTAATGAAAATTAATACATTAAATTTTAAGTTCTTTTGGATAGTTTCTATCAGCATGAAAGTTTCACACAGCAGAAAGGGTGGCTGCTGTGTGGGTATGGTGCCGTGTTCAAAATATGTCGAAAAACACGGTATTAATTTATGACAATAATAATATATTACATTATACAACTTGTTTTTTGGACAGTAATAACATATATTGCCTTGTAAATATATAATATATAAAAATAATATAAAGGATGTGATGGACCAATTTTCAGATATCCCACACTTTTTTCCAATTAGCCATACATTAGGATGGATGGATGGATGTATGAATGGATGGATGGATAGATAGATGCCAAGAAATCAAATATGAATATGAATGTACTATTGAACATAACAGTAATGCAGATCTTTACAAGCCTGTGATATTTACTCCAGTTCCAATTTAACATCATAGATGTTAATAGATTTCTGCAATTTTGTTTGTGCTTCCATTTATTTATTGAAAATGTTCTGTCATCTGGTCCACCACCCTTGTTCAACCCATGCTTGGGCAAGATTTGTGCCAAATAGTGTCACCATTTTCCAGATGTTCACCAGCAGACAGCCGAATGCATATGAAATTGGACGAACATTCCTACAGCAGAAATGTCTTTGATTGTCTGAAACACAGGGATCCAGGAAACAGATCACCCTCCTATTTCATTAGTACCTTGCATTTACTGTGAAAGGGAATCTTCAGGAAAAGGCTTTGGTAAAAAAAAAGGATTATAAGCTCCGCTTAACTTTTTTGATCCGCTTGATTTCTACTTTCTAACCATCCATTTTTAAGCCAACATGAAAATGGCTTGTCTTTATATCCCGAAAACCTTAAATTATCCCATTCTGAGAGAAAGATGGTGATGGGAAGCACAAGCAGATCTCTGAAGCTCCATAGAGAGGTTAATTGCGTGGACCCTTATATGCAGGAATGAAGAAAAGTGGGCCCACACTTGTTATCTTGTGAACCCTCAACATGCAAGATAGGAATCTACTGAATGTCAGAACCAGAAATGAAATTAACAACAGACCTTTATATTGTTCTGCAAGGTCATTAGGCTGCCAATTGGGTAATTATGGAAATGATGTGCTCGGCTCTTTGGAAAGTTCCCCTCCTCCTTCTCTCGGAGGCCTTAGTGCCTTCAGTGAGGCTCCCACTCTCGTGGGAAAGTTCAAGCCAGAACTGCAAGTGTACCAGCAAAATCAAATTAAGCAAAGGGATTTCATTAGTACTTATAGCCCGAGGCATTTGTAGAAGTACTGAGTCGAAGTTCTTCAGGACTCAAAAGGGCCAAATTATTGGCTAATGACAAAGCCCATACCTAAAGCAGACACTCATGTAATGAATTGGAGTCATTGATTGTGTCTTTGAAAGAGATGTAAAGGGGAAGGCGAGGGTGACGTATTGATGCTAACTGAGTGAAATCATTTCAGTGGTGTTGTTGTAAAATAAAACACTGTGACTGTGAGACCAGACCAATGTTTCTATATCTAATTCTGACAGATTTGCTGAAGGAAATTGGTCATAATAAGGAGACAATA
>JBBKCR010000101.1:10610660-10625596 GCA_037577295.1 Ladigesia roloffi | reverse complement strand
GTGAGACCAGACCAATGTTTCTATATCTAATTCTGACAGATTTGCTGAAGGAAATTGGTCATAATAAGGAGACAATAAGGACACTTTTATGTAATGAACCTGGCAATCCAAACCAATCCTCAGGCAGCCAATAGCTTTACAATTTCACCCTTAAATGTATTTAATATATTTTTTTAAAGAACAGCTTTCTGCCGTCTCCAATATACAAATTGAACAGACATTAATCCTTTATTTCACACATTTTACTGAAACCTCTCAATTTGCTACCTATTAAATGTATGCCTCTTTGATAAATTACAGGAATAAAACACTGTGACTGTCAATGTGGGACTACATCAGTGTTTCTAAATTAATTATTTTGAACTTGCTAAAAGAAGAGACTTTTAAGACAACTTTACAAAATGAACCAGTTATCAGGCAGCTTATAACTGAATCCCGTATGTGTTCAAACAACGCCTTTCAAAATGTAGTCGAAAAATTTGCATTCTCCATTCTCCGGCACACACTAATCATCTTTTCTGCACATTTTATTGACCTCTCAATTTGCTTCCTATTGATTTTGCACCACCTTGATATTGAGGCTTGGCTGGAGAAGAGCAAATCTGCCTAGTTCATCTACTTTGGCTGGAGTTTTAAATTATTTTAGGCCGGTTAAATCATTCCAGGTGCAGGGTGATGGCGCATCCCTACCAGAGGCGCTCTCTCCGGACATGCACCATTAAGGTAATGGGCTTTAAAGCCCTGTTAGGTAAAGCCACTGCAACATCACTAAGGGAACATCACTATAGAGGGGATTATTAGAGAGGAGCTCCGGCAAGGAGTGCAATTTTCTATGATGTTACACAGATCTCTGCGCCACTACGCACGAAAAATTTCAGCTCAGAGGTCAGCGAGGGGGATGTAAAATGTAACATAAATGACAACAGTGCCTTCAGATGATTTACTCACAAATCAATATTTAATTCCCACACAGGTGGAGTGATGTAGCATGATTACCTGCAGTGAATATTTTACTGATCACGTGCTTATTATGCTAACTGGAATATAGTTATTCAAAATAGTATTTCTGGCATTTATGTGAACATATGTGAAATCATGAATGTGAGGATAAACAAGGTATATTACTGTTAATTATTTAATACTTTCATGTTGTAGATTATATATATTATACTGGGTGTATTTATTGTGTAAGTCTCACTCCCGACGCATTTAAGCAAAAATTAAATGGATTTAATTCGTTTTAGAACCAACACCTTCAAATGCAAAGGAGAAGGGTTGTTTTTAAACTGCAAAACGCTCCGTGCATTATTTCCCGGTTAAATCACACCATTTCCAGGATAAAGGAGGAGAAAAGGGGGTTGAAGAGTAAAAAACTAACACCCTCTCAGCGCGCTAATGTGCTCATTCAGCGCTGCTCTCAATGACAATGAGACTACAAACCGATCAACATCACACGTCTTTAACAGGGACACTGGGATGGTAATGTGTTTAGCCAGGCTCGACGGGTCCTCTCCCATGTCCAGCCTGATCCGTCACTATGGACAGACACCTCATGCGCACCTTACAGGAGCTGCTTCACATTCGTAAGAATCACGCTGGAACTAGGATGAAGATAGAGCTGCTGGTGGTCTTCCATCAGAAACAAACTCTCCCACTTACAAACCCCATTAAAGGCTCTGTTGATACAGGGTATAACGAGTTAATAACATCCATTTATTTATTTGGGCCTTTTCTGAGAACTTCGGAAAACATCGTTATATTGTGTATTAATTATTATACCGTAATATACGTATGTGTTCGTTATTGCAGCCACCAAAATGTATTTTAGAAAAGTCCAGCTACATCAATACTACATCATCCCAGACACATCACGTGTATTCTAGTGGGTAAAACTCATCCCCAGGCACTTTGATCTCCATAAGCATGCAGGATATCGGGAGCTGTTCCAGGGAAAGCTGTTTTCATCAGTGTCCGATATCTCCTGCCTGTTTGTAGTCTTGGATGTTGTGCGGGGTGGATAAGGCGCTGCTGGTCTGGAAGCGGTTGGTTCTCGGTGTTTGGTGTGACTGCAGAAGGGAGTGATAGAAGGAAGGATAAAAATGAGCCACATCATAGTGTTTGACAGAAAGTTGCAGGTTGACAGAATGGATTCTTCAGGGGGGTGAAAACGGAGCATTGAGAAGGAAAGGACCCTGACTTCTGTTCTGAGGGCTCCAGCCCTGGGCTTCAAGTTGTCCATGAGCACAATCCAATTAACCCCTGCGTCTAAAAGAAAACGTTTTTAACGATACTTCATTTTCATAACCTGGGGATCGTTTTTTTTCTGAGAATGACTCGGGATTATTAAATGTGACGAGCTGATCCCTCCAAGTTGGTATAAAATAATTGCCATAATAAGGGTAATTAAAAGCGCGCTAACAGTGCAATTCAGAGAAGATCGCCCCCGCGCGCTCATTATTAATTAAACCACAAACCTGAATGCTAAACCAAACCAAAATAAATAACTACATCAAATAGAAATTCACCCAAATAACTCTAAAATCTAAGACCAAACCAAAAGACTCCAAAAACCAAAGGCAAATTATTGCAACCAAAATGAGACCAAAACCACATCAAACAAAATAAACGGGAAATTAAACAAAAATCTCTAACAAACGGAGAGCAAACCAAACCAAACCAAATAACACCGACAATAGAAATGAAACAAAATAACGTTCTAAATTGAGATCAAACCAAACAGAAACAGATTAAATTAAACCAAACAAATCCTCTGAAACAAACCAAGGAACTTCAAAATCTGAGATCAAATTAAATCAAACTAAATTATTTCAGAACACTGAGACCGAGCCAAACAAATCCACCAAACGGATACTTAATCAAACCCAACTACACCAGACCAGCGCAGTATAAAATCAAACCAAAGTGTTGGATTCAGCATAAACCGGCAAAACGTTAAACCCAACCCAATACAGACCCAGTTACATACATACTAAATTTAACCTAATGAAAAATACCCCCAAAGTCAAACCAAATCATGTCTGTAGTTTTAAAGTATTTATTACGAAGAAAACACATTTAGTATGAGACTGTCGTCCACCCAACCAGCAAATAATCAGCCAACGACCAGGCAAGACCGTCAATTTATCATGATTAAAATTCGCCAAGATTATGCATACAAAGAAAACAAACATAACGTCTCTCTCAGTTTATTTTTTGTAGATTCTGTGTTGGTGTAACAAGCATTATTCGTTAAAAATACATTTAATTAAAATCTAAGTATTTAAATATTTAATTCAGGCCTTATTTAAAGTAAACTATATATTTTTTTTAATTTACGCTGGATACATCTCCACTCCTCTACAACCCCACTCAAAATATGAAAGATTGTGGTTTACTTTTCAAGGCCAGCTTTGTGTTTAAACTGGGTTATTCCAGCCCCAAAAAAGCAAAAGCATAATATGTGTTGTTTTAACTAAAATGTTTGAGTTTAGAGAATGACTGAACCTGGTGCAGCAAAAACCGACAACAAAAACAGGCACAATAATGAAGAATTAGATTAGTGTGCTTAATATGAACGTTGGAAACATTTTCACACTGATTTTCAAAGACAATAACTACCCGGATTTAAAGGAGAGTAACATTTCTTATATTTCTAGATTTCGATTATGTAACATGGGAAAACAAATAATTTAATTAACACACACATATGTTTGTGTGCCCTCATATATACATATGATAGTGTATATATATGGATAGGGATCTTTTTTGCATGTTTATTTGAGCTCTATTTCTTGATGTTCTCCTTGTTCTCTAATCTGCTCCGTCTCATCAGTCTAAAAGGCCCTGCGCGCGCGTGCGCGTGTGTGTGTGCGTGTGAGGTATAACCCAGACTTTTGACTGAGAGGAGAAAGATCAGCGCGCGATGAGGCAGAGACAAGATGCCAGAAAAAATAATAGGGATTAAGAGGGATCAGGGTTAACCTGGGACTGAGGCTGTGATCATGGCTGACCCCCGACCTGTGTGTCCAAACTGGAAAAGACCAAGGAACTGCAAAATGCGTTCCATAATTAACCCTCCTCTAAAGAGCTTTAAAACCCTACAGGAAAAAGTAGAGAGAGAAGTTATAACATACAAAACATGTAGAGGGGCGCAAAATTAATGACACAGTTATTACCGTTTATATAATAAATAGTGAATGATTATACCAAATAAAGCCACACAAATACAGCGTGTGAGATCTGGCCGTTCTTTATAACTATTATATTTTATTGTGTTCTTGATCATTTTTACAACATTTTGATACACGAGTGGACACCAGGAAAAAAATTATGTATTAACTAAATTGATTATTAACTAAAATGATGTATTAAATTATTGGAATATATGTAGAATTAAAACCCCAATATACCTAAATTAAAACGATCTGGGACATTTAAGTTTAGGATAAACGAAGCGCCGGCGTTGGATCTTAAAGCCAAATGTGGGTCTTTGCGTTTGTGTGAGAGTGTGTGTTGCCTTCATCTGCTAAGTGGCCCCATATTGATGGACGGCAGATCCCACGGGTCACTGGAACACACACACCCTTCCGCTGTTTCAGTAAAAGCTTCGCTGTGCTGCAGACTCGGTAGACAGTAAAGACGCAACTGAAATGTGCTACATTTCATATTTAATATCAAATCATAAACACTAAAATAGTACAAATAATACAAACAAACAGAGAATCCACATTACAAACATTGCACGAGCAACAAAATATTACAACAAACATTAATAAGGCGATAATTAGAATATCATAAAATAACAATAATAATTATAGCAATAATCATTATCTATCTACATGTACATATATAGGCAGTTCTCATATATACCATAATAATTATTATTAGTAGTAGTAGTATTTAGTTTCACTCCTTTGTATCTATTGATTAACTCACCAATTCTCATTAAAATCTTACTCATTACCAGGTAATAATAATAATATTATTATTACAATTTACAAATGCTGCATTCGTTCTATATATATACTTTTTTTTTTTAACCTGAAACAGTCAAACAGTAGCGCTCTATCTTGTTGACACACACACGCGTGCACACACTCACATACACACACACACATGTCTCACTCAACCGGAATAATTGCTGCTGTCCAATTAAAGATATTTTCATCGCTGTAGGGTGGAGACTCTCCGTACGATCAATAAACAGAAACACTGTTAAATAAATGAGCGGTCCAGTCAGAACTGGCCTGTAACACTGATCTCTGAACTGTACACAAACACACACGCGCGCGCACTCGACATTACTTCGAGAAAGTAATGTGCACGAAAAGCTCCCAAAAAGAATCACAGAATCCTTTTCTTTACTCCTCTGCTCCGCCTGTGTGTGTGTGTTTGTGTGTGTGTGTGTTTCCCCCCTCCAGCTCGCTCATTTCCGACTGTTTCACATGCAAACGTGTGTAGTGATGGATGTCGTTAACACCTCTGAGCTCAGAACTGTTCAGCTCGACTCTCCCCCACAATCAGTGCACCTATACACATACACCACATGCTGCTTCTAAATCTGGTTTATTAGACCCACAATAGATTTGAAAAGCACTTACATTGAGCTCTGCCTTAGTGTGAGTGTCAGGACTGGACCAGCTTCCACAGCTTTTTGGAGCAAATAGATTTTTTTTTGCTCTACTCATCTGAGTCGTGCCCCCCCTCTGTTGTCCCATTTGCTGACAAAAAATCCTTCGTGGCACAAACTTCAGCTTTGCTTTGCTTTGCTTTAAACCGGACAGCGGGGCGTCTGACGTCACGCAGAGGGTGGCATGGGGGGTCTCTGTCACGTGACTGAGCCGCCGGTATATCTTTAAGTTGAAAAGTAGTGCAAAGTGTAATCTATCAGCACAGAGCGAGAGAGGGGCTGCTTTCAAAACACACTCACACACACGCACACGCTCACTTGTTTTGGACGCGCACGTGGCAAAACTTCGCTCAAGAGAACTGTGGTGGGAGAGAGAGCAGAGAGCGCGAGGAAAAGCTTTCTCTATATATTTCTTTCTCTCTTTCTCTAATTCTCGCTTTTCTGTGTGTGTAAAGTTGTGGTTCGAGGTGCCTGCCGGTGCCACCCGAAACGGGTCGCGCGCTCGCACACAGACACACGCACGCATTTACACACTCACACTCACTCTGCCTCTCTCACACACACGCACACACACGCAGCGTGTCCTGACGGTTCCTCAGGCGGAGCTGCGATGACCCTGTCCGGCGCAGGCGGTGGAGACATGTCCGGGCACACGACGACGCTCGCGCCTGACGACGTGGACATCGACGTGGTCGGAGAGGGCGACGACTGTGACTGCGACGATAGCGTCGGGATGGGCAGCGGGCTGGAGCGCGAGGACAGCGACTGTGAGGGCGCGCGGGCGGCGCGGGGCGTATGCGGAGAGGAAGAGGACGAGCTGGAGGACGCGCTCGCGGAGGACGACGCGGACGGGAAGGAGCGCAGGAGCGGCGGAGAGGAGGAGGAGAGCGTAGGTGGAGGAGGAAGCGGCGGCGGCGGCTCGTGCACTCCGGCGCCCGCGTCTAAGCCGAAGAGCGCCCTGGTGAAGCCCCCGTACTCGTACATCGCGCTCATCACCATGGCCATCCTACAGAGTCCCCAGAAGAAGCTGACCCTCAGCGGCATCTGCGAGTTCATCAGCAACCGCTTCCCTTACTACCGCGAGAAGTTCCCCGCGTGGCAAAATTCCATCCGACACAACCTGTCGCTCAATGACTGCTTTGTGAAGATACCGCGCGAGCCGGGCAACCCGGGCAAGGGCAACTACTGGACCCTGGACCCCCAGTCTGAGGACATGTTCGACAACGGGAGCTTCCTGCGCCGCCGCAAGCGTTTCAAGCGGCAGCCAGACATCCTCCGCGAACAGGCGGCTCTGGTCATGCATGGTTTCGGGGCGGCCTACGGTCCGTACGCGCGCCCCTACGGCGGCGTGCACCCGGCGGCCGCGGTGGCTTACGCGCACGCGCACGCGCAGGCCCAGGCGCACGCGCACGCAGCCGCCCTCCAGTACCCGTACGTGGCGCCCGCCGTGGGCCACGTGCTGCCGCCCGCCGTGCCGCTGCTGCCCACCGCGGCAGAGCTCAGCAGGAAGGCATTCGGAGCGCAGCTGGCCCAGCTGGCACCAGGGCTGCAATTGCAGCTGGGGAGCCTGGGTGGCGTCGGAGGAGGAACCGGAGCGGCCGCGACCACTGCGACCCTCACACCCGCCATCAAGCGCGAGCCCTCGTGCCCGCGACCCTCCTTCACCATTGAAAACATCATTGCAGGGAGCAACAGCAGCAGCAACAACATCAGCGCGAGTGCAGGCTCGCCGTTCCTGCGCTCGCCGGTTCTCAGTGCGCCTTCACTGGCGCTCGCACGGACATCCCCCGTGCTCGGCGCGCCCACCACCCTCGTCCCGGGACAGTTTCTGACCGCAGCCGGCACGGGGTTGCCCTCCAAGTGGGCCTCGCAGTGAAAAGACTTGTAAAAAAACAAACTCTTTTTTTATATTCTTGTAATATTTAAAGGAGGGCGGGGAGAGACTAAAGCACTGGAGCCGCACCGCACTGTGGGCCTGTAGAGAAAAAAGACAGAAAATATACAGAATGGAGGAATTATGAGTTCAGCACAGGTAAAATCTGTAAATACTTGTATAAAAAATTTAATGTACATGTTCAGCTATTTTGTTTTTGTTTTTATTTCGTTTTATGTTATTTTCTTTATTTTTGTTTGTTTAAACTTTGTCAGATTGCAGTTTATAATTCTTTCGTTTTCATTTTCTTTATATACAAACACACATATATATACAAGTATGTGTGTGTCTGTGTGTGTAATGGAAAATATTTTCATAAAACTGAGGGTGCTTTCCGCTTTCCATTGTATTTTCCATTATATATTAAGCCATTTATATATAATGGGAAATGAAAATAAAGGAAATATACGTTAATACACATTTTGTACATGTATGTTTGTGTGTGTGTGTGTGTGTGTGTGTGTGTGTGTGTGTGTGTGTGTGTGTGTGTGTGTGTGTGTGTGTGTGTGTGCTTCCGTCATTGCATTTTGTTTCCTTTGTTTATTTTTACTAAAAAATATTAAACGTTCTTGTTCGACGATTGAACAAGCCATGTGTTTATAAGATCAGATTCCTATATATGTATTCTATGTAGCTAAATTGTGTTGTAAATTGACTACGTTTGTTAATAAACATATTAAAATAAGAGCTGAACTTTCAGACAGCATGTATACTCTTAATTAATTCAACTGCAAATAGATGAGCTCTGAAAGGCAGATCTGGGGCTTTCATGTGCTCAAATGAGGCTTTAAATCTGCCTTTTAACTAATTGTAATTAATAGTAAATGTAATTATTGATTATAGGTTCTTTTTGAATAGGACACCAATAGGGATAAAAGGAATATTTAGTAGGTGGTCCTGATGGAGACAAGATTGCATCATTAGCCCATGTTTACTTTTTTAACTTACCCATTTAAAACTTTACTTTCAAAATATAATTTTATTTAAAACTAGCGAGGTCATAGTTTAATAGACCAATTGTAATGTTTTATTTTATTATAGAAACATCAGATGTATAAATTAAGCAGGGCGTATAGGAATTACCACGTAAAATATTGAATGAACCTTTTGTAAAGGTATGAAAATTATTTATTATTATTTATTATTTTATATAGCCATACATAGTTGAGCTGAGCGCAATGGAATTTTAGTTGTGTTTATTTTTTTACAAGAAACTATATGTTACCTCTTTAGTCTATACGATCGCTATAAAAATAGTAAAACCCACAATTCATTTTGACTTATTAAACTGGTTAATTGCTGTTAATGAAATTGCTAATGAAACAGGACAAGCGCGCGAAGGTGTGGAGCAGAGGAAGTTTTACTGAGCTCTGAAACACTGCTGAGCATTTAAAAACACTCTAAAACACCATAAAATAGCCTGGCAGTGTTTAATTCTGTAAAATAATGTAGTTTTCACACACACACACACTCACACCTTTCCTCATATGGAGTTAAACGCCTTCTATGATGAAAGAAAGTCTTTGCTTTGGCTGGTGTGTGTGTGTGTGTATGTGTGTGTTTGATAATGATGATGAGCTCTACACAAACAGCACATGGAGGCTCTGAGGTTGAGGTTAGGGGGCTATATATAACTATTTCACTGATCCCCATGGGAAAAAGAGAAAGGACTCGTCTTCCTGAACTAACTCTCCACTAGAGAAGCACAGCTGCGGCACGCACACACACACACACGCACGCACACACCCCGGTTTGGCTATAGGAAATAAATAATCGCATGCATGAAACATCTGAAAAAAATTCTTGCGTTTTAGTAAAAGAGGAAAAGAGAATTCATTGACTTCGTGGTAGAATTATAGAGATTGGAGCCTACTACCTGACTACTTCTACTTACGAGGTTTCGAAACTCAACACAATAGCAAAACCAAGTAACATAAAATATTTTTAGAATAAATAAAAAAATAGATGTATAAAACAAGTAAAAACATGACACTACTACTAGTATTACTACTGACAACAATAATACGAAGGATAACAAATACAGTAACAAGGACGAGGACGACGACAGCAACAACAAAAATAATATTAATAATAATAAACATGTTCTTAGATCCTGTTTGACTAAAGTCAGTGGTCAGTAAGTATGTATTTTCTTTGACTCTCAAAAACCAAAGCCGATGTTCTGGTCGACTTCTCTTTTACTAAAAATGCGATGTGAGGACAAGACTGAATTTGATGTGAGGACAAGACTGAATTTGATGTGAGGACAAGACTGAATTTGATGTGAGGACAAGACTGAATTTGATGTGAGGACAAGACTGAATTCAACACTGGGTGGCGCTTTCCACTACCTTCCTCAGGAGAACTGAACGGAAGATCTGCGGAGCCTCGACTGGAGACGAAGAGAGAGATTTCTGTTAGTGAACCTGCAGGATCTCGTGTTCAGCTATTAGACTCGTTTTTGAGCTTAAAAACAAGGCCGTTCACATTTAAACGAGCAATTTTAGAAATGATCGTTCCTGCTTCACAAATTTTAATCCGGAAGGTAACATTTTTATCTTTAGTGTCCAAAGGAGAGGATAACAGACAATTCAGAACCAATCAACATATAAAAAGCCTCTGTGTCTAGTTTCCAACATAGAGTGCTGTTGGCTGGTAACAGTTTACACTGTACTTCTGTGTTGAAGATAAATATTACATGAAATCAATACAGTGATAAGGCCACTCTGAGAGTATACTGTATACTGTATACTTCTGTTTAAGAAATTATAATTTTGTAGTACAATAAATAATAAGCCAAATCACATCTTCATACATAGCTCATAGAGTGTTTGTGTAAAAACAGCAGAGGGTAAATAAACAATAAGTTGCTCAAGAATTGGTAAGATGCAACAAATAAATGCAGTGACAGCGACTGAAATAAGAAATAAAAGAAACAATAACATTTACAAATGCTAATAGAAAGTCAGATGAGCATACAGCACAGAAATGACAAGAATCTGACTGGCAAAGCCAATCAGTGTAACAAATAAAGTGAGAAATTTAGATAGAATTACTCTAGTTTTTCTCGGGCTCAAAGAGAAGACGCTGAATACCTTTATGGTGTTACTCAGTCCATGAAATGAGTGTGGCAGCAACTTCTGGGAGAATGATTAAATCCAGGATATCCTTTATTTTCCAGGCTTTATTTTTTTCTTTGAGTGCAGAAGATCAGAGTCACTGCTTGTCATTGGATAAATGGCAGCTGTAGCTAGATTTATACTCTAATGTAATACAACAAAATTCTAAAGTATTAGACGATCTTTGGGATAACAGTGTTATAAGTAAGTGTGTAACTACAGAATACAGAGAACACATTTTCAGCTCCTTTGCAGTTAAACCAAACCTTTAAGAAATGAATCAGTTCCTGGAATAGCAGTCCTTTATTGCATACTATTTAATAGAGTTAGATACATTTAAAATATTGATATATACACAATATAGATGGTTTAGCAATCAAAGAAATAAAAAAAGAGCTTTAAAATAAAGAGAATACAAATGCTTCTTTAAAAATAAAATAACTAGATAAAAAGTTTGAGTGTTAGATAGACCCTAAGATAAGACAAGACAAGACAAGACAAGACAAGACAAGACAAGACAAGACAAGACAAGACAAGTCAAGACAAGACAAGACAAGACAAGACAAGACAAGATAAGATAAGATAAGATAAGATAAGATAAGATAAGATAAGATAAGAGAAGATAAGATAAGATAAGATAAGATAAGATAAGGTAAGGTAAGGTAAGATAAGATAAGACAAACCTTTATTAGTTCCACAAAAGAAAAAATTGCATTGGCATTGTTAATGCAGAAAGTGGACAGGACAAAGTGAACCAATACAACACAACAACATAAAATAAACTAATACCAAAATATAAAAAATGTGTGTGTGTGCAAATATGTATAAAAAAAAAATAAAAAAAAATAAAATATATATATATATGTGGATATATATACAGCTACATATTGGAATGTCCTCAGCAGGTATTGCCAAAACAGAAATATACATCATATATATCACTAATGCAAGATTTTATTGATGTGGAATATTTTTATGTTTTGAAATGTTTTGAAATGACCAAAACAATATACAGATATAAACAATAATGAATGTTCATGTCAACTTTAACCTTCAAGAAAGACTCTTTTGGAGAGGAAAATCCAAAGACTGTGTCTCTTTTATAGGGAATGAAAGTTAGTCACCACTTTCCACCACTTACACTGCTATGTCTGTCAATGTAGCAAGAGGTGGTCTGGTCACTCAGTTGCCACTCGCCAAAGAAGCTGACCTTTAATGCCACACCTGCTATATTGCAGCGCACAGGTGTGAAAACTGTATTCCCGCAACAACAAGTGTTTCATGGGTTGAGAGCAGTGCATGGACCTCCCATCAAGGTAACATTGTTGGTTGTCAAATACAATTTGTCTAAAGATGCCAAACAAATTTCAACAGATGTGTGTAAGAGGCATTTTTCTAACCACTCTCTGTCTGCTGCAGTTGCAGCATGCAATTGATTACCAATGACTTTGTTTGCCAAACAGTAAAGGAAGAGAAAACACATTAAGACACATTAAGTGCACTTACAATTAAAATGAATGCACTGCATATATTTTAGAAGCAGAGAGGATGTACTTAATTAAAGTTAGGGGTGTGATGATATTTCTGATAAAAAGAATATGCTACAGATGCTGGAGAGTTTGTGTTGAAAACTGGAGTATTCTTTTAAATGTGTTTAATGTATTCTTTAACAATAACATAAAGCACAGTGACACATGCACCCCATCCAAAAATGACACAAAAAGAATGACTCCTGTCTGCCAATGTCAAAGCTTTTATTTGAACCAGAATAAATTACAAAAGTTATCAAAAATGGGTGGCAACTGGAAAAAGAAGATGAAGATCATTGAAAAACAAAATATATATATATATATACCACCATGCATCTAATCTAGAGTATTTTTTATTCCTAAAACTGTTTCAGTTGCCACAGGAAGTCTTAAGATATTAGACCAGAAAATACTGCATCGTTCCTGCCTAGATGACCTTTATTTCGACTGACCACAACACACAACAATGTGTAGTTTAGAACAAAGACAGTATTTCTTATTATAGAGCTGATGGCAAGCGCAGTATTCTCCTGGAGCTGATCATCAACAGTAAATGTGGAT
Organism: Ladigesia roloffi; assembly: GCA_037577295.1. Lineage (NCBI taxonomy): Eukaryota > Metazoa > Chordata > Actinopteri > Characiformes > Alestidae > Ladigesia > Ladigesia roloffi. The sequence goes on along the minus strand of JBBKCR010000101.1, from coordinate 10,612,825 downwards.
ACAGCTGTTACTAAATATTTCAAAGGCTCAGAGATAAAGCAATAAATGACAAAGTAAAGCTGGAACAAAGGGCATTAATAACTAATGGAGGAGACAGTGACTAATAGGCTGCTCATTGTAATGAAAGTGTCACTGCAAATCAGCAGTTGTCCAAGGTTATTATTTATAAATGTTTGATGTGCTCGCCACAGAGGCATGTCCTATTCGACGCCAGATCCAGGTGAAACACAGCTCTGCCACTGAGACATGCTCCTGAGGTGAACTGGGGTAAGAAAGAGAGTTATTAGAAACATGGAGGCCCATTAAAACACCTTTTCAGTGTAAAAAAATCAATCAGAATTACACACCAAACAGGATATAGCTATAGGTAATTTGTCTGAATTCACCTGATTTTATATGAATCATTGCCCAAACATTGTCTGGAAAGAATCTGGAAACTGAAAAATTTAGAAACTGAAAAGAAAACTGTTCAATGGATTCTTATCATTAATTTTTAATACACATTCTTAGCATTTGAAATCCAGAATTACTGGGTGCACCACTTTGATTGTGAACACATTCACTTCAGTCCTGCTTTTAAAGGACAATGAGAAATCAGCCTCACCTCTTGTACAACCAAATATATTGTTGTTTAACCAACTCTATTAATATCAGACCTATTCATGTGTAGGATGATAACACATTGGAACTAAATAAAATATAGGAGTATAGTCAAAATCTTCTGAACCTGAACCCTGTTTTTCAAAAAAATTATATGTTAAATGTACTTTAAAATGTCCAGTGATTCCATGCAATTGTCGGAAGTAGTTTCTGATATTTTTTAGGTCAAACCAAATAGACAGGACCCAGTTTTCCAAAGTAATTCTAGCATTGAGATGCCAGCTCAACAGACTGATTAATGTGATGCTTGTTCTACCACAGAGGAATTATCTTTATGCTAAGATGCTTTTGAAGAATCCAGCAGATAATTTTTTCCAACATTCATCATATGCTTATGATCAGCTAATGGAAGCAGAAGAAACAAGTTATCCATTGGATTGATGTCATTTAGTTAAGTCATTACTGTACTACATAGCTGTTGTAAAAACCTGTGCAGCAGAGGGGAACACAGTCATTTGCTCTTCCAGCCATTAAGAAGGCTGTTCAGTTAACCTAGAAATTTTAAAAAGATGTGCAAGCAAACAAGGAAGACAGCATAATGAGTCAGTAAAAGAATGTGCAAATAGATAGTGTCATTAGTTTTGCTCAAGGTTTCAGGTGAATCTGATAACTCACTATGTTTCACTGAAACACCAAAGCTGTCTCAGTGTCCATGCATTTTTGTTAAGTAAGTCAATGAGAGAAAAAAAAATCAAACCAGCATTTCAATGGTGTGTGTGTGTGAGCGTGTGTATAAGTGCAGAAGAGTGACTACATTCAATAAGCAAAAGCTACACAGTCTCACAAGTAAACCTGACTAAAAGGGTTTGTTGAAGTAATGTCATTGAAAAACAATAGGCTCACTGAAAACCCTATCAGTGTATTATTTTTTTAATTATATTTTTTGTAAGAGAGATATGTGAGTGTAAAAAAACTTTTTTAAGTTCATATAACCTTCACACGAGGCAAAAATTCTGTGCCTCTTAAAGGCTTTTCCTAGAATCACATGTCCAAACTGTGAACCATTCATAAACATTCATTTATAGGAGTTATTTTCTTTGAGAAATGAATGGAAAGGTAGTTCATGTTGTATGCTAACAAAACATTGCATGAGGATGCAATGATGTTCACATCTAGTTTTGTCAGTGATTTTGAATTGTGCATGCGGAGCATGTCAGGACATGGGAATATCATGAAGAAACAATATTAACAAGCATCTTGCTTGAAATCCTTGATTATTAATAAGACTTCTTAGAAATATATCAAATTCAACCATAAGAGGACACAAGCCAGTGATTCCTTGTGCCGGTCCCAAGTCCGGATAAATGCAGAGGGTTGTGTCAAGAAGGGCATGCGTCGTAAAACCTGGGCTACTGTTGGTCGAGAGGAGGAAGGCGTGTGCAGAGGCAGAGAGAGAAGAGGAAAGGCAATAGTGTAGAACTGAGTGTGGGGACTTTGAATGTAGGAACTATGACAGGCAAAGCTAGGGAGCTGGTGGACATGATGCAGAGAAGGAAGGTGGATAT
>JBBKCR010000101.1:10587563-10601418 GCA_037577295.1 Ladigesia roloffi | reverse complement strand
TACTTTATATGTTCAACACATATAACTACAACATCGCCTCTTTCGCCTTTGGCTCACAAACTAGGGGCTCGGACCTGGACTCTGTAAAGCTGCTTTGTGACAACCTGGTTATAAAAAGCGATATAGAAATAAAAACTGAATTGAATGGAGAGCAGTTTTGGGTTTTTGGTTGGTTGTTTCAGATTTAATGCATTTTTAGCATGCATATGTTATCCATTGGCCGTGAGCATTTATACAAATAAGTAGTCACATCATGCTGTTTCACAACATGAATTTGATTACTAGGGGTAGCATCAGAGGCAACTGATCATACTCTTCTAACTCTGTTTATGTTTACAAAAATCCAGCCATATCATGTATGTGATTGTTTTTTTTCTTCTTTATTTTCAGTTTTCTTCTCACTGTCCTATTCATCTTGCCTTCATCAGTTAAATTGTTGACCAAACCCACTTTATTGCAGTTCAAGCTAGCCTTGGTAAGTGGTACCCAAGTGTTTATAATTGTTATAATCTGCTCAGGAATTTTTTATTCTTTCTCATCTAACTGCCCTTGTACTACAGGTGAACTCGTCGCTGACCTTTTTCCTTTTCTCCTTTCAAGTCCATGAGAAGTCCATCCTGCTGCCAGCCTTGTAAGTCTGGCCATTCTATTAATATGGATTGTATCTTAGTAGAGCACTTAATAGTGTGTGACCTCTTAATATGTCTATAACATTGTACCAGGACAGCCCTGGGCCTTTTATAGCCTGAAGCCTCCAACTTAATGTTGAAGTGCCCCCAAGCATTTGATATATTTGATAAAGATTGAGCTACACACAGTAAGTCAGCATTCGTCCACTGACTGCACTGATATGGGATGCACTGAAAAGTATCTTCCAGGCTGGCCATGCCATCAGAATTTTATAAATTTTTTATGTGTGGCAATGTCAGGAGATTTGTTCATTATAATGAAAACGAAATGTCTGATGAGATCACATTAAACCTGTTCAGCTTTGCTGTGAAAATAAGTAGGTCTAGTAGGTTTTTTGTTTAGGCCTGACTTGGGGGGTAAAATTTACTCTAGTAATTCACAACATACGATAGACTAATTGATGTGATGTCCTTTCAGTGTTAAAAATGAACCCAATTCTAATCTGACTAATTCTGATAAGTTCAGTAAATTGTCTCCGTATGTGTATATAGAAGTACGCTGTGCCACCTGTGTGGATTTGGTTACAGATTTCCTTGATCTATTAAGCTAGATTATCCAGATTATTTCTTTATTAACTGCTGAGGTATACCTTGCACCTGTTGTTCAAATCAATCAGTAATGCATGTCACTGGATTAGGAGACAATTCTGGACCACAGTAGTGTGTGTGCGCGTGTGTGTAGGATCATCCCTGAGGCCAATGGAATGAGTATAACAGGATCAGAAAAGTAGGTCCTGTAATTATTGTCTTAGAGAGGAGGGCTCGGGGAGGTCATACCTACAAGCCCCCCTCTAGATAACAATAGCTTTGACGTCAGGTGAATGTGTTTTTCATGTAAGGTTTCACACACAGTGTGTGAAGTGGTTCTAATTGGTTTTGCTTCTCAGTTTGGGTTAACAAACAGTTGTTTGTTGTTTTTGAAAGTTACATTTGATCTAAGTAGTCAGTTTTACAACTAAGAGTGTTATGCAGGATCATGGATCAACCCAAAACATCACTAATCAGCTCCCTGACAAATAGAAGGGGGCTCTAAATACTTTCCCTTTTTATAAAAGAACATACAGCATATAAAGTGAGTCACTGGCTCACGTTGACTACACTGTATGATGCATTTAATTTCTTAATATGTTTATAGGCCAGTGTGCCTTCTGTTGAATGAACTTCCTCTGATGGCCATCTGGTTTCTTCTGGCTTCCACTTTCAGGTAAGCATTTGGGTTGGATTTGAGAGGAAAGTGGGTCGACATGGACTGACCCAACAAGCCATGGTTTGTCTGTGTTACTTACAAAATTGTCAGACAAACAAAGGACTGTTTTTAAATAGTGTAAAAATGGAGATACATTTTAGTTGCCAGTGACCATATATTCAGGTTTGCAGTGTAGCATAAAACAAATAGATAATCACCAGAGAAGGATGGAACATCATTATTTTATAAAGGCCCCACCAATATATTTGCAAGTGATAACATGGATTATAGGAATAGATGATCAGAATCAGAAATAAAAGCCTTGGTCTTTATTATTTATTTATTATTATAATTTATTTCTGTGTGCTGCATGATTTATCTGTAAAAAAATATTATGCAGAGTTAAAAAAGTCAGTTAATTCTAATATGTAGCATATTATATGGCTCATGTTATTCATGTGGACCATTAAATAACTAATAATATGTAATTCTTTTTTTGGCCAACATATTCTGGTGTGTTTCTTGTAATAATTTAGCACACACAGCTTAATGTTAAATAAAAAGGGAAATAGACTATGCCAAAGCTGTACAGAACCTGGCATCAGAATTGACCATAAAAAATCTCAATTATCCCTACTGATAAGAATAGATAAGGTCACTGACCGCAGTATTCAGCTCTTCCCGATCAAGTAATTATTGTGCGCATGGTTTGGTATATGGATATCACGACATAGTTCACATGCCATTTCACTAAGAGCCTTTTGTACAAACACTGTGCTGTGGATTCATACAGACAGCTTCCTCAAATATAGTTTCATTAGCAATAGCAGTTTTTGTCCTTTGTTAAATACATACTTCTTTTTGTTATAGTGCATAATTAGGTTTGCTTCCATGAAGGAGCTCTTGGTGTGGACACCCTTAGGAGATACACAGGGACAACCAACTGCCATACATTTTAATGCTCCAAACACACATGCATTTAAATGTAATGATTATTTACAAATTGCTGTAGAATGTTGTGCTGTTGAAATTGAATGTTGGTATTGTTTCAAATGGTCAGTGTTTTCTTATTTCTACAAAATGTAACAAATAGACGTTCTGTTGGCAGTCAGTTTAACGACAAACTGTTTTTCTTTAGCTATCCTGAAGATGACCGACCCAATTCCATGGCTACTTTAGCATAGTAGTGTGTAATATTAATCTTGTGCCTCCAAAATGAGCCTAAATAGCCTAAAAATTGGGTAGTATTTATTTATTAGTTTCCTGCTTGGCTTGTGTCCCATGACTCATTATTTTCTGTTCTGTTTCTCCCATAGCATGCTACCTCTGTTACTGAAGGATGCTCTGCTACTGCCTTACGTGGTCACTTCACTGGCTTTCCTCTACTTTGCTGTTTACCTTCTCTCCGCTTTAGACAGGAGCTCAGCGGATGAGCTTGGCCTGGGCTCTCATCAAAAACTTACCCAACACTGCTTGTCCAAACACAACCTCAGCCTGCTGGTCAAGTTCATGGTAATTATAACATCATAATATTATCTCAAAATTTAATGTCTGAAACACTTATTATAGTGTGTGACATTAACTCAGGCCTGAACACTTATTTACAGAAGCAACATAAATAATGGGGCCTTGTGATGGGGCTACGGTTCCTGTTACCAATTCTGCTTACTGATCCCTCACTCCAGCATCCTAAATAGACATGTTAATGCTTATACCTCCTAGAAGTGCACTCTTCTTCTTTCACTCTGGCAAAAATAAACAGATACTTATGAGCCTATGAGGGCCTGTACTAGAGCAGATGCTGTCTGTGGTGCAGTCTCACTTTCCTGAAAGGCATCAGTTCTCTAAGTCTTTATGATGTCTTTTTCAGTGGTAACAGAAAAGGTGCTCTTCATCTTGTCTTTTTTTTTACAGTTCGGAGTCTCGTTGGTGGCTATGGCTGGGTTGAGCTTTACGAGCGTGGTGCTGGAGCCTCCGGCAAGGCTGCCTGATTTGTTTCCAGTGCTGGTCTCCGTTTTCTCTTTCCTCCATTTCCTGGCTATGCTACTATATTTCAACCTCGTCCAACTGGCTGAGTCACCCAGTAGAAAAGGCCAAAAGAAAACAAACTGAGAGAGCGTCTCCGGACACGAATCATCGGTCAGTCAAGGGCCTTATAAAAAGGGGATAATCATGGAGAAAGATGACAAAAGGAAAAGAGAATCCCTTCAGTTAAAATGAAATGGGACCAAATTAGGAAATTTAATTTCCTCTGAATAGATGGAAAAAGTCCCTTCAGCACAGTTTAAAATGGTAAAGAATTAAGAATGGCGAGAACATTTTGTTAAACGATATTGTTATTATGGAGAAATACAGGGCTCCTCATTCTGAACTGCAAGTATGAAATTGAATCTTGAAAAGGACCAAACAACAAGGATCTCTTGCTGACATCATTTATTACCAGATTTTCTACACATGAATAAATTCTTTTATACAAAATACTGTTGTGGTTTTGCCTCTTGTTGTGAACAGGCATCTGTATCATTAGAAAATAGGTGCAGTTTAATACAAGTATAATTTAGCATTTTACAATTTATATGTGAGTTTCATGAACTGAAATAAATGAGCTTAATCATTTAAGAGAAATTTAGAGTAAGAATTTACATTTTTTAGTGCTGGTGATAGTAACCCCATGTTTGAAGCTTTTACTCTCTCTGAAAGCTGCATTACAGAAAGATGTTACATCAAAAGAAAGGAGATGCTTTATGTGTGAAATCTGTAGTTAGGTTTTTTGCCTAAAATGCATTCATGAAGGGTGTAAGGAAAAATAAATCTTTAAACTTGTTTAAAATTTTAATCTCAGAGAATTAAATGTGCAGAAATTTTGAAACATTAATGAAACTCCTGTTTAATTGAACAAAAAAAATCCCCTCAGTGACTAAATACTGTGCCCACACAAAGGCTACATGTTTAAAATTAAATATATCAACTTCATGGGCCATTAAACAAAAATGATGGGAAGAGACATATCCGAACACAATGTCATAAAGCTGAAATACCAGAGGAACAAAGGTGCACACAACACCCCCCACTTCCGTCACAGGACTTAATGACTGACATTAAAAAAATCTATTACAACTGTAAATGTTATCAGGTCACAAAGGGGCTACAGTGTTACAGCTTGCACAAGCCCTGCAGCCACATATGCACACATAGGTGGACAACGGACTGTTGGTCCAGATACAATAAATGCAAAACAACATTGAGAAATGAAGGACAGAAAGAGGCACACATGGGACAAAGATCAACATTTTAGGAAGCATTTGGTATTGTTTACTTATGAACCTTTACCTTGACTAATTGTAGGTCTGGATGTTTAAGTTGGCTGTAGTCATCTGAATAGGAGTTGAAGAAATCCGATCAAGTGCTGATGGGGCAGTTGTAGAGACAGTAGACAGCTGGAGGTCCACAGCAAACATGGACGCTGCAGGAATGTCTTTGAGTGAACAGCCATGGCAAATATTGCTAACCAGCTACCTCAAACCACATCCAGAGATCTTTTCTTCCAACAAAATATAGGGGGAAAACACAAGTTCTGGTAATGGGCCACCTTGCGCTTTTGTCCTTCACATGGCCTTTAGGGGTGATAAAGTGAGAGTTATATGATCCACCTTGTGCAGAAATAGGAAATGGTTTGTGTAGGCACCAGCTGTTGTTCAGATTGGCCCTCTCAGCCACTGCCAAATAAAGAGATGAGATAAACATGAAAAAAGGTTTGCACGCTTCTACAAACAACTGCACGTGTGTACATCTTTTTCCCATCCTATTGTGTTTGTATAGATCTCATTTCGAATCAGCTCTAATGCGACAGCATGCCAGGTCCAAACATTTTTGCAGCAGCCCAGCTCAGCGTGCATCGTAGAATCAACATTTTGGCAGTTTGTGGGTGAAAAGGAAAGGCAGGAGCCCTTGAGGAGAGCAGGTTCAGAGTAAATGTGTCTCAGGCCGGATGGGAAGGTGTCTGCTGCTCCATCTGCTTTTGACACATGCAGAATTGACTGGCGGCTACCCAGATGTCTCACTGCCTCCAGGTTGACAGGCAGTCCAGTGCTGCATCCACACACACACCGCAGCCTCTCCCAAGACAAGCAGAGCTATTCCATTTGCATAAGGAAAAAGTCTTACCTGAGGATTTTCTTCAGAAACTCATATGAGCTGCCAGTCTGCACCGTACCTGTGAGATCCACACAAATGGACTTCAAATAATCATCTTTGACATAATGCATGCAGTCAAGTTTATGAAAGCTCTAGCATGTACAGAAAAATAAAGGGTAGAGCTTTCGACGCCATATCAGTAATCTGTATTAAAATGAGAGAACGGAAACACTGCTCATATCAAGTTGATGTATTAAATTTCCACCTCAGATGTATGTGAACATAAAAGCATGTGACAGAGTTGGTATCAAAGCCTTGTTAAAAAAAAGCTAGTCACCTGTCCTCTTAAAAGCCTTCTAATATACAGCATGCCTTTAATTGTGTCTGTTTTCCAAAGAAAAAGCATAAAAAGCATAAAATTCACCCAAAACAGACCCCATTTATCCATCAGCAGTGCCAGATTGATGTGATGTGAGCAGGGTCTGTGACCCTTTCCCCAGCCAACAGCTGAAAACCTATTTGTTTTATTACATTTTTAAGGAATCTTTCTTTAATACAGTCTATTAAGGCTGTCTTACAAATCTCCCCTGACTCGACCCCATCTACGGCCTGATCAATTTTTATACTGCTGATCCGTCCCCTTCCTCCTCATTTTTCCATCGCAAAATTCACATTATATAGGATTTTCTTATGGAACATTTGCCATAAAATCCGTTACTACCTCTGTGGCGTCCGCAGGCAGCCGCCCTCACGGTGACAAAGAGCTTTGGTGAAGATAAAACTTGTTTCAGCAGTAAGCAGAACTGTTTAAATGTTATTTATTTTCATGCTCCAAAGAAAATATATTGTGAAGTGCAACATTGATTTAGATCATAACAATGTCTCTGTAGGGGGCATACAGTGGGTGGAGGCGAGGGCCGATTTATGAATCCTTTGCTCAACCCCTTTAATTGAATTTTCCAAATCTCCCGCAACACACAAATAATCAATACCTCTCGGTCCAAGCAGCAAACTTGCCTCAGAATTATTGTGCTCTCTTTTTCCATTTTGTGCTCATCAGCACATACTGTGCGGGGCTCGCCACTTGGTAATGCCTAAATGAGCTGGGAAATTTACAGCCAGTCCAACTGTTGGGAGCAGCGGCTTCAAGAACGCTAACTACAAACTTAACAGTCCTGAAAAGTTTGCTCCAAGCATTTCTTTAGACATTCCCAGTTATTCTTTAGCAGTTTGAGAGGTTATATGCTCCTGACCCCTTTCAACTCTGCTTAGAAGTTCATACAACCACTAAGGATGTGTGCAGAAACCATCAGGAAAGTTTAAGAACTGAAAAAGTGCAGCATTAAAGACATGGATTCAGAGATTTGTCAGTCAATGTCAAAATATCCTTGTGGATTTTCACAGCTATCTTGGTGGTATCACACTGCAGGCTGCGCAAGTTGGCTGTGACACAAACTTGTTTCTTATCCTTACCATCACATCAGCTCGGGTGACCATCTGCTTAGGTGCCGAGCGTGGGATGCATAACATGTTAAACCTATATATACACAGTATACTGAGTGGGCAGTTTGGATGTTAAAGTGAAGACTGTGTATTAATAATTATGAACTAAAAGTATGCATTTATAAGCATAAGGAAAAATGTTTATAATACAAGTTACATACATTAAAATAATATCAAATACAGTAATGCTTCAAAAATGTTCTCATGCATGTTGTTGCCCTTGTTTGGGAAGATTTCAATTACCACCATACCCACAAGGAAGTAAGAAGGTGTGAGCAACTTGATGTGGGGCTACAAAAAGGTTTTGGAAGGACACATGAATGGACCAAGAAATACTGGAGGAGAATTCAACCTTACCAACCACTAACTAAATGTAGGCAGGTATTAGATATTTCAAGTCAAGACTGGTATCTAAAAAAATGAAAGTGCTTATATGGTCTAGCCAATTTACTGACTTGAATGCCTTTGAATATTTATGAAGTATTTTACAATTGCACATCCATCAGAAGCACCCTTGTAACCTTGGAGAATTCAAGACAGTTTGCCAAAAGGAATGGGCCAAAATATAACCACAATGCTGCAAAATGGGAATAACTTCTAACTGTAGAAATCTAAAAGCTGTAACAATGGTTTCACAAAGTACTAATGTTATTAATTAGTGGTGTTTGAATACTTTGCTTCCTATCAAACATATTTTTGTTTTCTTTTTTTTTTATCTTTCTTTGTGCTCATGAATCCACACTTTTAGTTAATGTATTCCATCAAATTAAGTACATTTAAGAAGAAGAAAAAAAAAAAAACAATCCCAATAAAACAGGGACTCGTTTATTCCCTCCTTTTAGCTCTATCTTTAACAGAATAGCATGTTGTTCTGTGTTTTAATTTATATTTCACCCATATGCTTGCTTCACCCAATCAAAAACATTTCATTTAATTAAAATTTCATATAATTACCTTTTCAGAAAATGTTTTAGGACAAGCCAAAATATTCAACCATTAAAAATATATATTTAACCCTTTTAGAATTTGAGTGTGGGGAAAAATAACTTCACAAACCAATTGTTCCACATGAATGACAGATACTGATCTCTCTCCCTCGCTATCTCTCTCTCTCTAGCAAAGCATATATTTAACCCCGCACAAACTTAACACGTCATCTTCCCAGATCTGAAGCTCAGACACAGTTGTTGCCATGCCCCCACGCAGCCTTGAATAAAAATGTGTTAGGCAAATGCCTGTCCCACAGCAACAAACAGCCCGTTTTTTGTCGCGGGTGATCAATGTGAAAACATAGTGTACTTTGTCGTTGCAAGATGGACTCTACACGCTGATAAATTTCAAGCACCACCATGTGATCAAAAATGTGACATTCCTGCGGCAATGAGCTACAAGCACTGTATACGCCAAGGTCCTCGAGTATGAAGGACCTTATCTTAAAAACAGGCTGAACTTCACAACAATCCTTCCTATTCACTTGCTACAAGTAACCATTATGTGAACGGATCACAAGTGCAGCTTTGCTGAAGGCGGAATACGTGCGTGAAATAATTACATTATTCTGTTTCATGAAAAGAAGTATTCAGTTGTTTGTGTTATGAAAACTAAATGTTGTTCTTGGGCCTAAAAAAGAAGGAGTGATTTCTTTTATTCCGGCAGTGATGGCAGCAAAACATTTTTATGGTCATCTAACACTGATAAGACGAAGCCTAGAAAATGCCACAGCCTTCCCAAACCCCATGTGAACAAAACCAAAATCTTCAGAGCTTGAAATCAATCATGACCCATAAATGAGTGGAACTCCAAATGTTTTCTTTCTTCGCCACTTTTAAGCAAAGCAAAAAGGTCACAATCATAATACTGTAATTTGAATAAATTCAATACAACTTATTGTCTTGTTAGGGCCAAACAAGGATTGTTCTGTGAAACAGTAAAATAGTATTCATCTAAAAGGAACAGCAAGGGTCAAGTGTTAAAGCATTAAGGAGTGTTTAAGCGTTAAAGTAACTCCAGATTATTAATCCAGAACCATATACTGAAAACTGCTCAATTCATTTATAATTTTCACTTTTAAAAAAAGCTAATACTACATTGATTTATCTATAGGCCTAATATATTATCAAAGTGTGCAAGCAAATGTGACTGTGATGGGCAGAGACAAGTCCATCATCATATACAAAACATGCAAGTGAAGAGTTTGTTTCGAGTTTATGAACACATGTGGCCTTATGTTAAGTTTGGCTCAGTACATCCAGCCCCTAGTCTTCAAAACCTGACTAAAGTTTTTAGCTTGTTGTCATATCACTTTGATGTCAAACACACAGCTAATTCTCATTCATTCAGCTTTTGTTTGCTTACCTTGTAGAAAACCCTCATGACTTTTTGCTGTATTTATGCAACCCGTAACCCTAGATTCTGACAATAAAACAAACAAAAAAACGTATTGTTCAATTCAGCCTAAAACACAAATGCTAAACAAACTAAACAAAGCTCTAGACAGCCCTTTCCTCATTTGGAGGGCACTCAGAGGAAAGTGTACATAAGTATACCAATAGCTGGGCATATAGGAACTGTGATTAAGTAAATGATGGACACACAAGACATGAGGACTCACTCAGATCTTTGTGCCTCTTGAGCTCAGCCTGCAAGTCAGCAGAACCCATCAGCAAGAACCTCTGCAGCTCACCGTTGCCCTCTGTTGGCTTCACATAAACAAATTATTCAAAGATGGTGAAGAGCTGTCCACTATGTAGTATATTAATTCATGATTTCCAGGCCAAGGTCAAGTCTACACTAAAAAAGGATTTTCAAAAATAATTTTTCTTTACCAATTGTTATAAACTCTCTTTTCTCTCAGTGTAAATTACTAGTTATATCGATTTGCATTTATTTTTATAATTAAAACATCCTACCAAATTCATACTAGTGTACAACGTCACTGCCCACAATATTGCTCATTTGTCTTGGTGCAAGGACTAGCACTGCTGAACAGTCACACAGTCAAGAACACGGAATATTTTTCATTTGTTTGTTAAAATACAGTATTGTGCTAAACTCTTAGGCACATATGAAAATTGTGGGTTTCTTTCTGCCAGCAAAAACACAAGTGAATAATAGAATAAACTCAAATGACCATGAAAGCGGTAAATAAGTATCAATATTTCCTTTTATTCTAAAAAGGAGTTGATATTTTGTGAGCTGCTCATTGCCTCCACTACATATGTGGATTTTTTTAATTCCATAAGCAGCACCTTCTAATTTAATCTAATGACGTAAAACAGAGGTCTGGAATTGGTCAGGAGAACATTTTGCCTCACATAAAACCACTATTTACTATAATAATGTTCATTTTTTCATTGTAATATAAATTTTTTTAACTTACAACTACTTTCCACTAATTTCTATATGTTAAGATAATTTGTATCTACACTCACTGTCCATTTATCAGCTCCACTTATCATATGGGACCACTATGTAGTTTACAATTACATTCTGTAGCTTACCAGCTTTTCTGCATAATTTGTAAGCCTCCTTCACTCTGTTCAGGCCGCCCACAGGACCGCCAGAAAGCAGTTAAAACTATTGTCAGCACAACAATGACACAGACATGGTAGTGGTATTGTCATGTTTGCATGAGCTTTTTTTAATACACAGTCCACTATCTGACTACTTTATCAGGCGCCTCTAACTTGTTGGTCCACCTTCCAAATGTAAACTTATCGATAGTTCTTCTGATACTGCACATTTTGTGCTAGTCCATCCATCATAAATGGCCACAGGACAGACTGGATATTTTTGATTGGTGAACTGAAAATGAATGTCCTCCAATAGCTTGCTGGAAAATCAGGGTCCTCTAACAGATTTGCTGAAGAACAAACAATAAATCTTGTGGCTATTTTTCGCTCTGAGCTAAAATTTGATAAACAAATTAATGCTGTGGTCAAGAGCAGATGTCGTGTTAAACTAAAAGGGTGTTGTGGCTTTTCTGTTGCTCTGCCAAGAATCTCCAACAACTGAACAGTTAACATCAAATGGACATCATCTGTAACCATGTTCAAAATGCATTTTATTGACTGATTTTAGTAAATACCGAATGGTTTGTGCTGGACAAGAATTGGGTATTTTGTTCAAAAGAGTCAGTGGAGATCCTTGTGGCTATTTTCTATATAAATAAAATGTACCTACTTGTCAGTCTATGGCCAGCATTGCAGTGTTAAAAACTGCAGCAGCATTCCTATGTGATACATATCCATGTCAGTGTTACCCCTGGGCTAAGAATAATCCACTACACAAACAATACAAGTCCTCCTGATCAGTGATGAATAGGGTAAGGCAGGCTAAAGAAACAAGCATAGTGTGTATTTACGAACTACAAAGAGAACCCATAAGATAAATGGAGTTGATAGACGGACAGTGTATGTAGAACCAAATAAACATCCATAATGAAGTATCTTTTCAGGTTCCATGCTAGGGAAATTTGAATGAAAACAATGAAGATGGAACTTAAATCTGCCATACATACCAATAACATCTCCAGCTGATGCCTGGTTTTTATGAATGTCTCTAAAGATCCTTCCAATTTAGATCTGAAAAAAAGCAGTCTAGAGCAAAAAACAAAAAAATAAAAATGTGTGTGTATTTAATGCAACGAGAACCATTTTAGAATGTCTTTTAATCAACAAAAGGTTTGCTATAAGGCTACAGAAATATTTTATTCTATTTCACAGCATTGTCTGTGGTCCAGTCAGAATCACCACGGCTCTCTAGTATGACTTTCCAAATGAATACATTCTTAAATGAATCATAAGCTCATTGTCTTTATTGATGTTTTTATATATATTTAACAAGCTTCCTTTTAAATGACTTCACTATAAAATTCAAAACTAATGCTTGTCTTGATGGATCGAGAGGGGCCCTGTGTTAGTAAGCGCTGGAAAGGAAATAGGTCTTTTCTTAAACACTCCTTATCCAACTATTTTTAGTGCTGTCTAAATCCCAAAGGCTTTTGGCTGGTGATGAAACTCTCTCCATGTCCTGTCATTAAATTCTGATCAGTCATAATGACCATCAGCCAAGTGGGACAAAGGAAATATCCCCTAATGATGAGAGATATCTTTTTGTTCCAGTGGTCTGATAATGCCACCAATTACAGATCAGTTATAAAGGTTAACACATAAAATTAATTTTTTTAATTATTGTGCAAACAATTAACAGGATTTCCAGTAGATTAGCTCAAAATGCCCCATTTCACATTTTACCTTGACTAGTTTTTGAAATAACTAGTTGTTCAAACTAAGCAAATATAAACATTTAAATCCCAAATCTCTGATGTTCTAAGCATGAGATTTCATTAATACACTTACTTCTCTTCTTCTGTATCTGGCTCCTTTGTTCCAAAGGAACTGACAGTTTTCCCTTTGGTTTTGGACTTACCTGAGTGTGAAGCAATAAATATCAGCAATCTATTAAGCAAATATTAACAAAGATATTTGAAATGAAAATAATGTCTAGCAAGAGGCACCATCTCAATGATTCGATAGCAAACTTCCAGTTTATTTTAGGTCATTACAAATACTAATGCAACTGAGAGTATGAGAATGGTCAGTAATGATTCCAACAGTGAAAGTTGAATAAGAAAAAAAGCACCCTTCTACCCTTTAACTCTTTAGGAATTCAGAAAATAATCAGTAAATTTTGTGAAGTGGCCCTTTACAGTTTTAAATAATTCAAATGTAGAGTTGTGTGACTCTGGCCACTTTTTCAGACAGACACATCTAACTTAAAAATATACTTTGTACATAATCAACGATTCAGTTCAGTCAATTATTTGCCAATTGTAAGAATAAGAATAAATACAATTACATTTAGTGCTAGTATCTTAGTGGGAAAACCACTTGCTTGTGAACCCGAATGACCACAAAGACGCAGTTTAGAATTTCTACTGCCCTATGCTAAAAGAATAGTTCAATAGTACAAATTATTTGATAGTTTCATTCTCATTTTTGTTTGTTTGTTTTATCTTAATTTCACAGTTGAATTTAACACAGCATTATAAACATTAAGCAGAAACAGATAAACAAATTATCATTTATACAATCTCCCAGTCATATACACTAACTAAATTGTATAAAGAGACTTGATCTAACAAGAAAGACTTGAAAGATCAGAAAGTGACAGGGTCGAAGATTGTCGAACTGTGCTTGGTAGTTTACTGGCCTACAGCGTATACCTACAGTGGGTCTGTTATGAATGGGCACACATAAACACACATACACACATATACACACACACATATACACACACATATATACACACACACATATACACACACACATATACACACACA
>JBBKCR010000101.1:10560553-10583410 GCA_037577295.1 Ladigesia roloffi | reverse complement strand
ATACACACACATATAATCTGAAAAGCAGCAGAATGGATCAAACTGGAAAGCTCACTTACTTTAATATGACATTTCTGCCCTCCTAGATTTTGGTTAATATTATTGTAAAACAAAGCATTCCTGAAGTAATTACTGACACTTAGCTATTTGTCAGTCTGGCTGGCAAAGTTTGGTGGAGAAAAGATAATGCTCTGCGGCTGTTTCAGGTTAAGCTTTGCCTAAATGTTACATTTTTTGGCAACAGTTTGTAGAAGGCCCTTTTCTGATCCAGCTTGTGTTCCACAAAACAAGGTCCATAAATATAATGCTTGACAATCTCAAACTCACACATTTGGAATTAATTGGAATTTCTGTCCAACATAAGTAACCTGACAAATGCCCTTTCGCATGAGCGTCCGTATATTCCCACAGACACACTCCAAAATTCTATGGCAACTCTTCCAAGATAATGGGGGATTTTACAGCCACAAAAAGCCAACATCCCCATATTAAATCCCATCTTTTCGGATCATCTAACAAGCACATATGGGTGTTACGTATTTATATGCAGAATCTCTGTATATAGCATATTGTATTTTCATATGGAATTCACTTTTCTACAGATTTCGTATTAAGATTTTATTTAGACTTTATATTTTCTATTGTTCTTGTCTCTGTATCTTGCATGCATTACAGAAAGCAATTTCCACTGGGATCAATAAAGTTTTGGATTCTAATTCTGACGGTCAGTCATCTACATATTTATGGCCATATGCAGCAGCTTTGTAGGTAACAATGTTTTTGAAGAATTTCAGCCTACTGGGCATATAATTCATCAGTGAATCCTCTTATAATTTACATTTAAATTACACTGTGACAGCCATCATCATAACATTTGTTTCTGTACCTTGAGTTTTGGCTGCTGGGCTCATAGGCATGGTGCCAGTCACTGGGGAAAAGATCCTGTCCAAAGCCTGCCTCTTAAAAGGAGTCTAGATAACATAGTGATGAAAAATCTAATCATTCAACAAGAAAAGAAAGATAAAAAAAAACCATCAACCGCACATTTAGGAATATAGACATGCAGTGATATACACGTTTGGGTATTCAAAGCTTTAATCCTGAAGCATAAAAGAGTCTCCACATGTTAAGTTAAAAAGACCTGTCATCATTAAGTAAAATCTTAAGTAAAAGCAGGTGATATGCCTTTGGTTTGTAAGAAGAAACAAAAGATTAAAAATAGGTTTCAGTGTAGTCCTTACATTTTCCTTGTCATCTAACTTTAGGGTTCGTTTCACACTGCAAAAGAAAATGTTTCGTTACTTGCAGAAGCTAGACAACACTACTTATTTATTTCTCTCTTTGTCTGCTACTTATAAAACTGGCAACAATAAGGTTAAAACACAGACAAACTCACGGCATTTTCCTGCAGTTTCGAGTGTTATTCTATAGTAAATATGATAATCACTGACTGTTTAGGTGTAAAAACACAAACCGCTAAAACTGAGCTCAAACTCTGTTTATAATTTGGCGCCGTGCAGCACCAATATACCTCCCCGGGAAACAACAAATCACTGTGTGAAATTGTAAGATGTTGTTTGTTGCTTATTTAATACGCTGTGTGTGGACATATAATGTTATTTGATGTTGATTAAGCATTGGGGGTATTTTTTCTATAATATATGAATTATACAAATTATTATAATACTATTGTTGAAGGAACGCTTACCTAAGAAATTTCATTCGACTTGATTTTAAATGCGCACCAGTCCGAACGGTTATGGGTGCTGTAGTCTCAATGATTCAGTTCCATGCGTGTAGCACTAAGCAGACTTTTCTTATGCATTCGACAAAGTTAAGTAAACTGTTTTTATTGTTATATCAACCAAATACAAATATACAGAGATGTTAGTTTCCATAGTGTGCATATGGTGTAACAGACACAAGACATTTTGAAACAAACAAAACATTGCAAATAAAAAATATCAAATAAGGTAAGGGTGGGATTTTCCTGTTCTGAGTACATGGACAGTTAACTGTGCATTGTCTATAAATATATCTAAGACAAACGGTTGAAGAAATTTGAAAATAGTATGACTAGTGTAGCCAGTATAAACAGTATAACCAAACGGTGTGAGATAAGTGAACATAGCAGCCTTAGTTTACATTTTTAAAGGTTTATGCATTCATAAAAAGTTGCAAAATATATAGACAATATGACAATAGTATATAGACAATATAGCTAGTACATACAACATAAATAGCTGCTTAAGTACAGTATCTTTTTGTGCATTCTTGGAATTGAGGAAACATAATGAATAAGATGAACCAGTATACTCAGTACAACAGTACCATCAAGTGTAAATTGCGGGTTTGGGTATTATGGCTTACATCTAACTTTTAAAATTGCTGTGCATGAGTACAAGGTCAGTGTAAACAGTTTTTCGGGGGTGTGGGTGTGAGTGGTGTCCCTGGGGACAGCGCAGTGTTGAAGAGCCTGACAGCCTGGTTCCAATAAAGAATGTGGTGTCTTACTGAGACTTGATTGTTTCAGCCATCTCAGTAAGTTATATCTGGGCTTTGTTTGTTAGGGAGATGGTAGTGCTTGTCAATGTGAGGTTCTCAGTCATGTGCACACCAAGTAACTTTGTGCTTCTAACAGTCTCCACAGCAGAGCCATTGATGTTGAGTTTGGACTGGGTTGGACTTGATTTTCTGAAGTCGCAATCATCTCTTTAGTCTTGTCAACATTGAGAGAGATTCTTGTCCCTGCACCACACTGACAGCTGATTCACGTCCTCTCTGTAGGCTCACTCAGTATTGCAGCTTATCAATCCCAGCACAGTCATGTCATCATTGAAATTGAATATGTGGTTGGTGTTGTGTTTGTCTGTCCAGTCGTGTGTAAACTAAGTGAAGAAAGGGAAAGAACACCCTGCAGTGCTCCAGGGCTCAGTGTGATGGTGTTGGAAGTGTTGCAGCCTATCTGTACAGATTTGGGCCTGTCTGTCAGGAAATCCAGGATCCAGTTGTAGAGAATGATGTTCAGCCCCAACCCTGTCAGTTTCACTGTCAGTTTTGAGGGATGATTGTTTGGAATGCTGAGCTAAAGTCTATGAACAGCATTCTGACATGTGTCTTTTAGTACAGATCCCAAGCATCTGTTTGATCTCAAGCTACTAAAGTCACCTGATTTGTATTTTCTCTGATTTCAACCAATAATGTTAAAGCAGTAAAAGCACTTAAAGGTGCCGGGCTCCTCCAAGACCAGATTTGGGAAACGTCTTGCCTAAATAGAGGAAATTGCTTGTAATCTTAAATTCTGTGTAAGGCTATTGTTTGTATTAAATGCTATTTGTTTACCTTCTGGCTGCTGGTGGCCTGGTAATTAGGGAGTTGCCCCTGTTTTATGAAAATTAAGGTACCACTTTGCAATGTACCATCCTCACATGCTGCTTTCTGGGCATCTTCATTGATCACAGCCCACTGATTCACTTAGTGAATGGATTAAATGCAGAGTAAGAATTTCACACTATGTGCATAATCATGTGTGAATTTAGAGGGCCACTTCACTTTCATCCAATGTTACTGGAAGAGTAGTGATTCTCATTCCTAGAGACTGACTATCTTGCACAGTTTCAAGCCTTATAGCACAGTGTCAAGCTTTGAACATGTGCTGCCGGGTTATAAATATATAGAAAAAGAACCCCAAACTAAAGAAGGGAATGGAAAAAATCCGTTATAATATAGACATCCTTGTTCGTTTGTGTTTGTCCATTTAATACACTCTGAGCACTCTGATATCATCTGCATAAAAAACATATATGAGATTTGTGTTTTTTCATAATAAAAATATTTGTAATTCATCCAACAATACCATTCTAGCCTCTCTTAATACATCATTATTGAACATGCTGTTTTGTTTCTGTATTTTATTCTTATTGGCCGACATAAAATTCTCCGTTAAAACTTCAACATCAATGGGCTGGTCAAACTGCTACAGGCTCAGTTGGTACATACACAGTGCCTAGCAAAAGCATTCAGCCTTGTAGATTGTTCCATTTATTATTTTATTGTAAACAAATATAATCAAAGTAAATTACTCAAAATTCAATATTTGTCAGCATTTCTTAAAAAAGTAATCAAAACTTAAAAATGCTGCTTGTATAAATATTCAGCCTCTTCAGATGAGTGCCTGGTAGATTCAACTTTTTCAGCAATCATAGCATTGAGTCGGAATATTTATTGTGTGTGTTAACTAAAGGCTAGCCATAGACATAGCGAGACACTGTGCATGTTTAGTTTGAATGAGAGCTCTTGCTGAAACTGGTAAGTAGAACTGCAGTAATCAGGTTTAAAAGCATGGATTAGTTTTGAGCACCAGTATTATTTATAACATAAAAATATATAAATCAAAATGCTTATCACTTGTCAGATTGAAGCAGGCCCAGTAGTGTGATTTGGTAAGAGGTCTCAATGGGGGTCCTGTCCTGATTCTGAATATCTGAATATGGTTACATCCTATTTCTTGTTTTCATTTAAAATACTCATGTCAGTGTAAAAACCATTTTAAGGAATAATACGTAGCAGCATTTTGTTTACTTACTGCTGAGTTCATTGTCCTAAACATACTGCCGCACATTAAAACTAATTAATGAATTAATGGAAACATGTAGTGAAACCTCACCAGTAGTGCTCAGAATACACAGAGCAGTTGTTCAACTTTGCCTTAATATAATATCCTACAGGCTATACTTCTGTCATTATTGTTTTTTTTATTCTGGCCATTTTTGGAGGCACATTTACACCTGGTCGATATGAATAGAGCTTTGGTATCGATCTCCTTCTCTTTGTTTGCACTCATTTTGACTTTAACCTCAGCTAGTTTGCTTTACCTCAGAAAAATAATGGCCAGACTCGTCAAAGCAAAGAGATTGGAAAAAGCGAGATGCAGTGGGATGAAGAATGGGGGCTTTGAGATTACCACAGAGACTCCTAGAGCTTCCAGACAGCCATATTGCCTCAGCCTAAGGCCTGATAATTGGGGAAAGTGATTGGAGAGTTAGCAGGGTTGTGCTGTGCGTGTGTTTATGGGGTGTGTGTGGGTGCCTGTAAATTAAAGGGGTTCTGCTCTGGTGACAGGGCAGTGTATTAGTTCAGCAGAGTGACCCATCTCCTTGGGACATTACATCAGGGCCATTTCAAGTGGACACAGGCCCCAGGCGCTTTTCTTCATTTTGATTCGGGGTGGACAAACCACCAAAGTGTTATGGTTTGATACTTCACATGTTTCACGGCTCAACATAAATACTTTGGGGAAATTGCTTTTGCTAAAAAAGTGTCATTGCGGCCGCCCATTCGGAGCCCTACCTAAAAGATGTGCTAAACTATTTCAAACATTAAAAACTCTCTATGGTGTCTGAGGACTATTCATTTTCTTTCAAATGGCCCTCAGACGTGTCTGAAAGGAGGCTGTTGTTCTGAGTTCTTGATGACTTCTCTGTGATTTACAGTTTATTTACTGTGCCATTCGGCTGGACTTTTAAACAACAGCTATCAAAAGAAAAATACTCTATAAATTAAAGAGACATTTATGGAATTTATATCTTTTATGAATTATATATTTACAGCTGGCACTGTGCTCCGTTTTCATCCAATGAACCCCTTTTAATTACATTTTAGAGAACTTCACAATTACAGGGCCTCCCTTCCATTGGTCTGTCAGGT
The DNA here is from genome assembly GCA_037577295.1 of Ladigesia roloffi. Classification (NCBI taxonomy): domain Eukaryota; kingdom Metazoa; phylum Chordata; class Actinopteri; order Characiformes; family Alestidae; genus Ladigesia; species Ladigesia roloffi. Next base: position 10,577,704 of record JBBKCR010000101.1, on the reverse strand, counting down.
CTGCAGCAGGTCCTTTCATTCTAGCTGCAATGTGACGGTAGCACCATCTTGTGGTTGCATCTGATTATTCCTTTTGATTGTTTTATACTTTTTTATTTCCACTGTTCTCTATCTCGCACAGCACCTTATGTCAGTTGCACTATGTGGGAACTGAGCCTCGCAATTTTGTCTCGCAGTATACATGTATTTGTTTGAGAGGACAATAAAGTTTTCTTTGACTTTGATCTTGAAGCCACTTACTGTCCTTCATATCACTAAAGTAGAAAGAATGTATTACTTAAATCACAGAAAGGATGATGACACAAGATGAGGAGGACAATGAACTAAACACCACTGTTAACAATGTAACTATCTGGCTATAGAGATATCATACCATTTTGGCCTTTTTTTCTCAGATAGGAGCGGTAAAACCACAGAACGAAATAACAAAAAAAATATGGATAGAATTGTCTTCTGCATTGTTCAGAGACCTTCTGTGAATGATCTCATTGTTTCAGTGAACAGCCATTCTGTGTTCTAAACAGAATTCTTAAAAGTAGGTTTCTAGTGTGGTTCCATAAGTCTGTGGTTTATTAGTTTCAAATAATACAGGTAGGACTTTCCAAAAAAAAACATTGTTTACGCTTTTATATTTGAACCAATCCCTTAAATAGGGTTGGACAGCATGGCAAGCACGCTCTGGTTCACAAAAAAAGTAATGCATTCACTTCTGAGGTGACAATAATATATTGGTTTAAAATGAACTTACATTAGCCTGATAAAAAGTCTAAAGACAGGCTTTATAATTTGAAACTAATAAATTACAGACTTATGGAACCACATTGGAAACCTTTGAGAATTCTGTTTAGAACACAGAATGGCTGTTCACTGAAACTATGAAGGCATTCAGTAGAAAATCACAGAACTGTCAGTGTACATGATTTATACCACAATGTATATTTTTTCTGAGATTTGAATATTTGGCAGAAAAAAATTTAGTATTTCCACTCTAAAGTACATTTTTGTTACATTATTTTTAATGATTCAGTTCATTTGATTTCATATTTTACAGTCTGAACAGTTGCTGTTCTAAATCCAATAAAGCAAGACACATTTCTTACATTTTTATTTACATTTGTATAATGAAACGTGCAACTGGGAAGTGTTGCTTAGTACAATATTCGGAATATGCACAGAAAAGCACAAGAGTGTGTTATAACAAAGTTGATCAAAATAACCACAAATATAATTTTACTCTTGATACCCCAAACCTGCACGTCTCACAACCACAGAAAAATACTAGCATACAAATGAGTGGAGGAGTCCATGAATATTTCCCTTGTCACACTGGAAGTGGGGAATACATGCGGGGGGAAACAAAATCTAATAATATTGTATGAAAAAAAGCCAGAATGAACCTGCCATGTGGGTGGTGGTGGCCTAGTGGGTCAGGTACAAGCCTCTGGACCAAGAGGTAATGGGTTTAAATCTGTATTCTGTATCCCACCACTGTGTTCCTGAGCAAAACCCTTAACTCCAAGTTACTCCAGGGAGACTGTACCCTGTAGTTAAGGAATGGAAGTCACTTTGGATAAAAGCGTCTGAGAAAATGCCGTAAATGTAAATGTGACTGCTGCACAAAAGTGAAGATATAATATGTCTTGTCAAGGGCTCACACCCTCAAACACAAAACTCTGGTGCTGAGCTGAAAGTTACATGAGCACTCATTCGTTAACAGATGTGTGACATGCTTAATTAATGAACTATGGTGGAGTAGATCAGTCAGGTTAATGTCATTTCATTTTAAACCTATATATTATTGTCAACTCATAAGTGAATACATTACTTTTTTGTGAACCAGAGGAGAGATCTAAGTGCAAAACTCTTGTTGTAGTTAGTAGTGCACGAACATGCTTTAGGAGAGGACATGCTCTCTGAATAGATGAGTCTTCAAAAGGTTTCTTGAGTAGAGGGAATGCCTTCCTATTTTAGTACATTTCCTTCAGTGACTGACTCTCACAATAGTTACTTAATGAAATCAAATTCCTGTGTATGCAGTGTAATTAAACAAGTTAAAAATAAATTTTAACAAAAGTGTTGCTTTAATACCAGTTAAAAGTAGGAAAGCTCTTATTCTCTCGTAGGGTGAATGCATCCACAGAAGTGTCTTTCTTTATCTTTTGTGTTTTTGTTTAAGCAAGCACAGGGCTTGAATATAAATGAATTTAAAGCTGCATTACATTGAGCTTTACACGACATAAGAAAATTATTTAATACATCTTTCCTTTTTAAAAAAACATTCAGGATTCACACTTTTTGAAAAAGTAATTTCATCACATTCACTCACATTTCAGTCAAACCATAAAGTCTGATAAAGAATAGTTTTCATCATCAGTTGAAGGAGTTTCTCACATGGAATTATACAATGGTTTTACACACTTACTTTACAATTGCCTTTATAGCCCTGTTAGTATTTTTCCATGCTTACTTTATGATAGCCACATGCGCTAAATGGATCAAAGTATTTGGACAGACCTATTTTTTGGGGGGTTTGGGCAAGGGAACTGACCTCCAACGAAAGGCTTCATGCTTCTGCTGACCAAAACATTTTGGACAACACTATGCTTCCAACTTTGATTCAGATTTTATTTGTCACGTACAATATCATACTTAATACAATATGTAGTAAAATGCTTTTTGCAATGCCCGACCTTAGGAAACACTAGGAGAAAAACAGTAGAAAACAGTATGAGGAGATGATGGTAAGGAAGTTGAAGATAAGTAAATAAAGTGCAGATGTATCACCTGAGCTGTGAGGGGGTGGAGTATTAGTACAAATAATATATATAATATACATAGTGTGTGGACATAAATGTTTTGGACATAGTTTGAAGAACATTTTTCTATTCCAGCTGGACTGTGCACAAAAAACAAAGATTCATATAGATAACGTTAGATAAATCCAGTGGGGAAGATCTTGACTGCCCAACACAGAGCCCTGACCTCAAACCCCTTCAGGCACCTTTGGAATGAACTGGAATGGAGATTGCAAGCCAGGCCTGCTTGTCCAACACTGACCTCATAAATTCTCTACAGAATGGCTAGATTTCCCCTCAGTAACACTCCAAAAGTCTTCCAAGAACAGTGGAAGCTCTAACAGCTGCAAAGGTCCATATTAAAATCTATGCATTTTGATTGCATATTGCATATCATTAAAGTTGATGTAATCGTCCCAATACATTTGTCCTGGTCCTGTTACAAATACAAAATCATGTTGTTTGCCTGACATTTTCAAGAAGCAGCAGATCTTTTAAGCCCTGTAAGCTGCGAGGTGACTAATTTTCCCTCCACATCCTATAGATTTTTGCTATGTGAAGGCCACTGCAATCATGGAATACTGTTGCCATGAAGATGGTCTGCTACAGCGCTTAGGAGGTACATGTCACAGTATCATCCACATGAATGCCAGGAGCCAAGGTTTTCTATCAGAACATTGCATAGAGCATCACATGCCCTTAGTGAATCATGGTGTCATCTCTTTAGTTGTCCTTCACTGTACGTTGGGAACAGCCCACAAGACCTGCCAACTAGCCTTCATGATTGGGCTCCATCAGAGGCACTTAGATTCTTATGCTGTACATTAGACTGCTTGTATCTAACACATATAGCTTCAAATAAAGGCGCCATTGTTCGATTATTGTTGTTATTCATTTCCCCTATCAGTGGTTTTAATATTGTGGCTGATCGGTGTATATGTAATCTACACACGCCAGCACTCGCCAGCACTCAGGTCTAATGTCTATTTGCCCTTAGCTTTTAATGCCATGCGCAGACTTGACCTTCTATTTATACCCCTGGGCCAATTCTATTGCCCTTTGACTTTCTCTACTGTAACTGTAGACCAGAACTATAAATGTCACATGGAGCATTATTAGACTATCTAAAGGAGAGTTTGTCTCCCACTTACTGCACACAGATACAACCCTCCCATTGTTGAAAAAACTGACATGAAGGAATCACTTAATTAGCCACAGAAAGAGAAAAAACATTGTTTTCGAGCCAGCGTTCATCAATATTTAAAGAGTGTGCACTAACTGCAACTGCTTGCCTTTAAGCCTATATTTGTGAAAGAAATGAGTGTGCAAACATTGCATCATGAACTATGTCCTAGTTTAAATGAAGTCCAGGCCAAACAGGGTGCAATAATCAAACAGAACATTTGAACCCTGTCTTTCCCAACACTGATTTCTTGTTGGCCACCAAAATGAACTGGGTGTTAACCACAACGCAGTACACTATAAACAGGTCATTATATCACAAATATTAAACAGTTTATGAGAAGTTACACTTTGTTTTTATATCATTTGAACTAAACTAAAGGTGTCTAAGGTTATTCTCTAAGGGCAAGGGTGGGTTGCTGGTTTGCATTCCAAGCAAGAGATCACATTTGATTCTTGGTTGATTCGTGGTCCTGGTATCACGCTGTATCGGATCACTACATACTGTGTGTATATAATTGAAATGACAAAAAAAAAACACTTTACTGGTGTACAGCGCAATGGGCCTCCAAGAGAAGAATACGGAAACTCTGTGTTAATGAAATAAAGTACATAAAGGCTCATAGAAGCAGTGTTTCCTATAAAATGAATCCCATCTGACTTGTGTGAAGCAGATGCCATTATCCAGCGTCTTTGTGAAAGAAAAAAACAAACTTAGAGCTAATCATGCCCCGGAAGAGTGGTGTACGGTGCCTTTAAGTGCTGCAGGGGGCGTGATCTTCTGCCTAACAGAGGAGAGTGTGTGTGTACGTGGGGAGTTGACACGGCCCACATCCCACTAGGAACACGGATCATTCTCGCGAGTTATTTGGGCAAAATGGTGAAGATCACCGTGGTCAAGACCAAACCTTACACTGACCAAAAGCCTGGAACCAGCGGCTTGAGAAAGAGGGTGACCGTGTTCCAGCAGAACCAACACTATGCTGAGAATTTCATCCAGAGCATTATCTCCACCATTGAGCCTCCTCTGAGGCAGGAGGGCACCCTGGTAGTGGGAGGAGATGGTCGCTTCTTCATGAAGGATGCTATCCAGCTGATCGCCCAGATTGCTGCAGCAAATGGGGTGAGTATGTTTGTGTTCGTCAGTATTAGATCTGAGTGTTTCTGCAGTGAAGCTGTCATACTTCTTGTATTTGCAAGAGTAACGGCTGCAGTGCTATGTGTTTCAACACGTAGTATTGATAAACATGCATTTGTGCAACGTATCGTCGTGCATGCGGCTCCTAAGTTTGGCTCTATCTTTTCAAGCCTTAAAAGAGTTGTCGAATTTGTGTCCGAGCTGCGCGTTACTGCCCTCAGCTGTGTCAGATATTTTCGGTGGAGGTCACCCCAAAGGCGAGGGGCACCTTTGACATTTCGCGGCTGGCAATGTGAGAAACAACCCCCGTATGAGGAGTGATGAGCCCCATTTTATCTGCACAGACGCAGCGTGTAGGCGCTCATGCTTCTCTGCTCTTACTGAGACTGCGCGGAGGAGGAGCGTGCGTGGCGGCACGCAGCATTACAGAGTCCCCATTGATACCATGTTGCACAGACATGTACTATATGGACAGAAGTAATGGGACAACCATGTTTTCCAGTACTCTTGGGAAATAACATTTCTATTCCAGCCTGAGAGTGCCGAAATGCACAAATTAATGTCCAAAAAGAAATCGTTGTATGTGTTCTGTGTGGAAGAACTTGACTGGCCCGATGGGATGAGAACTGAGACTGCGAGTCAGGTCTATATTGTCCGACCAAATGCTCTACAGAGTAAATGGGCACTCATTTAAAGAAATAATGCAAAGTCTGTATTTGAATGCAGTGCCGTTAAATTCCCTGTTAAATTTTCAGGCCTCCCAAAACTTCTATCCATATAGTGTGCATATATTATTAATATCTTACCTCCTTGCTGAAAAATTTCTTGAAACTGCTTATAGACAAGAACAATATAAAATAAAGTCTAAATAGGCTCAATATACACGGTATAAATTCAATAGATAAGTAACTTAGTTAAGTATACAGTTTTCAGATAAAGTAGGTTTGTGATTACAGCTGAAGAGATGTGGTGATGATTGATTAACTTGCTTGTGCAAAACTGTCTTGGAAAGTCGATTATAAATCTACACAACAGGAAAACAAAATGTTGACTAACTATATCTCGAATGCAACATTTTTGACAGTTTGTCTGCTCTAGGTTTTACTACTTTGAGAGTTTGCTGTCCATCAGTAATACATGGGAAATGTAAATAATCTGGCTCACTGACAATTCTCAGTGTTTTTACTCAAGACATTTTTAACTTTCTAATGCCATGTATAACTACGAAAAGCAATGTACTTAAATGTGCTGAAACCTACCTTAATTTACCCCTGAAATTGAACCAGATCCCTTAATTTGAGTTAATTGGCCATTGATTTGGGAGCCGAACCCTTAATTTTGACCATAAAAGTGAATTTAAGACATTTGTTTTAAACCCTTTAAGGTTACCCATAAGGAATTAAGTCAAGAGATTCTATTATTGATGGGGCAAATTTGAAAAATGGGAAAATTCAGTAGTTTAACCCATTAATCAGCCTCAATCTGTGCAGGTTCAAAATTAAGGTAATTTTAAGGGGTAAAATTAAGGGGTTATGTTTCATAGAGTGTGGTCTCCTGAGAAACATGGATGAATTCACTGACCTCATCACACTTTTATCAGATTGGCCGGCTTGTCATTGGTCAGAATGGGATCATGTCAACTCCTGCAGTGTCCTGTGTGATCCGCAAACTAAAAGCCATTGGCGGGATCATTCTGACAGCCAGCCACAACCCTGGTGGTCCTAATGGCGACTTTGGCATCAAGTATAACATCTCCAGTGGAGGTATGAGAGTCAAAACATTGAAATATAAAGTTAATTAGCAGACATTATGTGTTTTAATTAAAACCACATCTCCGTCTTAAAGTATGGAATGATGTCTAAGAAGTGTTCTGCACATTTTTCAGTAGCATTCACATTTTAAAAAGCAATTGTTTTACCAGCTTTCATACAGATTTCTTTCATTTTTTTCATTAGCTTAATCTGGGGTTACAAAAACACGAGTTTGAATAAAATATATATAATATAGGTCAGTATCTGATACACCTACTGGTAAAATGACCTGTTGGTGTAAGTGCATCGTACATGTTATGGTACCTAAAAAACTGCAAAGTTTTGAAAATGATGCCCTGTTTATCGGCACAGTGTGATGGTTCTCCTCCTCAAATACATTCACTAAACCTAACAACTAACTGGCAATGTGAACCAGGTGCTTCTGAGCAGGGAAATCACAATAACATGCTGGATCACAGCCCTCCATTACTGGAGTTTAACACCTCTGCACTTGGGCATTAACAGATAATTTGACTAGTTGACTTCAGAGGCACACGTCGATGCCCCCTTGGGAGAAGTTGGCATATCATGTGTTTTTTTTCTCTCTGTGTGCACTTGTGTACACAATGCAATCGGCAACACTTACCAGTATGGTTTTCCACTGACTGGTACCAGCTTGGTTCAGTTCCACTCTGCTCGCTTTTTTTGCTTTTGCATTACTAAAATCTGGTATCTAGTACCTAGTACGATTCATGGTACTGCCTTGGCAAAGGTTCCAATTGTTCTGAACTGATACTAAATGATGTGTAAATATTGGAGTTTACTGACCGGTGATTGCTGTTACAACCTGTTACTTGAAGGCAGTACTTTAACACTAATTGTCAGGGCTTCAAAAACTACTGGATTTTGGCATCATTATTTCAAAAGCTTGTGCCTTAAAAGGAGTTAAAGGTAGAGACTTGTAAATTAGAAAAATGCTGGGAATTTAGAAATGTCTTGGCGCTTGGCTCTTAGATGGTTAATTATAGTCAAAAATTGTAGGTTCGAAACCAAACTGAACGAAGCTGCTAGCAGTCAGTGGATAACCTCCTCAAGAATGTTACCGGGGACCAGGTACCAAATTTTATTAATGGAAACACAAAAAAAGCAAGTAGAGTTTAACCAAACTTAGCCGGTATCAGTCAGTGGCAAACCCCGTAAGAGTCCCGGCGTTCTGCACGGTGTCTGAAACGGCATCACAAGCTAACATGGCTAACCCTAGCACTGCAGGGATTTGCCCAGTCCATAGGAGATGAGTGGCTGCGATGCTTAAGCTGTCGGACACGGCTTATTTGTATGGAATCAGATTCGTGCCAAATTTGTGCGAAACAAAACTTTCTTAACTTTCCCCGCCCACACGAGAGATTTGTGCCAGAACTGAAATAGAATCCTCACACAGCAAAAATGTAAAAGGGGGCAGCCTGACTGAAAAGCCAGCAGGCGAGAATGATTTTTAAATGAATTCTGTTTGATACCAGTATATAATTTTAAAAAATTTGTTTCACAATTTTGGCACAAATCTGTTTTCATATTTTTGGACTGTGTCCGATGGCACCAAACCAAACCAATTCCATATTACAAATGTAGCAATACTTTCCTTGGGCACAAACACCACTACAGTATTTGGGTGTAGGTCGCTAATTTACCCATATACAACGGTGCGTCGCATTAGTTACGCTTTTGGCGCTCACGTGTAAAATAAATAATAAAATAGATTTTCATAAAAACACAATGTCCTGAACTGTAAATTTTAATTAATCATTAAAATCGATATATCGCCCACCTCTACTGTGACGTTAGTGTGGAACAAGAGAAATAATATGAGTTAATATGTTACTGGAATGTACAATCATGAGAGACCATGTTGTAGGCGTAAGCAGACGTAATCTAGTTTCTGACATAAATTATTTTACACTCCACACTTTCTTACACCTTGACATGGCTTGAAAGATTTGTGTACTACTAATTCTGTTCTTCAGGACCTGCTCCAGAGGGAATCACTGATAAAATCTTCCAGATCAGCAAAGGGCTTCAAGAGTACCACATCTGCCCAGAGCTCAAGGTGGATTTGTCCAACATTGGCAAACAGACATTTGAGGTGGACACTTTCAAGCCCTTCACAGGTGCAGGCTTGGATCATGTCTTTCTCTGTTGCATTTTTTTTGTCAGGTTTGTTCACCATACCTATTTTATGTTAGTGTATTTTTGATATACCTTTGGTTTTACTGCAGTGGAGATTGTGGATTCTGTGGAGTCATATGCAGAGATGCTACGAGACATCTTCGACTTCCCTGCACTGAAGGAGTTACTGTCTGGACCAAATAAAATCAACGTCAGGTTAGACGCTATGCATGGAGGTGAGACATAAAATTAAAGTATTTTGCTTATCTGTGTTGTGGTTTTATGCATGGTTTAGCAATAGTTATCCAGTGCATTTGCGGTTCTTCTCTGTGGAAATAAAAAACTAAATGGATGCTGCACTACAGTACTGTCATTTTTAGCTATCTCAAAAACAAGATTTCCAAAAAAACCATTACATGAATTTTTTTCCTCAGAATTCTACACAACACTAAACAATGACAATATGAAAAAAAGTTTGCTTGAGGTTTTTGCAAATGTATTACAATTTAAAAAAATCACATGTTCATAAGTATTCACAGTCTTGGCCATAAAGCTCAAAATTGATGCATCCTGTTCCCCCTGATCATCCTTGAGATGTTTCTGCAGCTTAATTATAGTCCACCTGTGGTAAATTCAGTTGATTGGACATGGTTTGGAAAGGCACAAACCTGTCTATATAAGGTCCCACAGTTGACAGTTCATGTCAAACCAAGCATGAAGTAAAAGGAATTGTCTGTAGATCTCTGAGACAGGTTTGTCTCTAGGCACAAATCTGAGGAAGGTTACAGAAAAAATGTCTGCTGCTTTGAAGGTCCCACAGTGGCCTCCATCAGCCAGAAGTTGAAGAAGTTCGAAACCACAAGGACTCTTCCTAGAGCTGGCTGGCTATCTAAACTGAACGATTGGGGAGAAGTGCCTTAGTCTGGCAGGTAAGCAAGAATCCTATGGTCACTCTTTCAGAGCTACAGAGGTCCTCTGTGGAAAAAGGAGAACCTTCCAGATAGACAAATATCTCTGCAGCAATCCACCAATCTGGCCTGTATGGTAGAGTGGCCAGACAGAAGCCACTCCATAGTAAAAGGCAAATGGCAGCCTGTCTGGAGTTTACGAAAAGGCTCCTGAAGGACTCTCAGACCATGAGAAACAAAATTCTCTGGTCTAATGAGGCAAAGATTGAACTCTTTGGTGTAAATGCCAGGCGTCACATTTGGAGGAAACCAGGTCAGTACCATCCCTACAGTGAAGCATGGTGGTGGCAGCATCATAGTGTAGGGATGTTTTTTCAGCGGCAGGAACTGGGAGACTAGTCAGTCTAAAGGGAAATATGACTGCAGCAATGTACAGAGACACCTTGGAATAAAACCTGATCCAGAGCGCTGTTGACCTCAGACTGTGGCGACAGTTCATCTTTCACCAGGACACTGACCCTAAGCATACAGCCAAGATATCAAAGGAGTGGCTTCAGGAAAACTCTGTGAATGTCCTTGAGTGGCCCAGCCCAGACTTGAATCCGATTGAAGATCTCTGGGGGGGATCTTAAAATGGCTGTGCAACATCAAATCCAAAACTGTATGTGGCATTATAGTCAAAAAGACTGGAGGCTGTAATTGCTGCCAAAGGAGCATTGACAAAGTATTGAGCAAATGCTGTGAATATTTATGTTCAAATTTGCAAAAACCTCAAGTAAACTTTTTTCAAGTTGTCATTATGGGGTATTGTGTGTAAAAATGATTTGAATCCATTTTGGAATAAGGCTGTAACAAAATGTGGAAAAAGTAATGTGCTGTGATTACTTTCCGGATGCACTGAAGTTATTTACTTTGTTTGTGTGTGTTTCTCTCTCTCTCTGTCTTTCTCTTTTTCTCTTTTTCTTTCTCTTTTCTCTTTCATTTTCTCTCTCTTCTTCCCTGTCTTCCTCTTTACAGTATGATGTAAAAACATATTTCCACAGCTTTCCTTTCACAAGCAGTGTTCCACACCTTTGTTTAAATAACTTGGATGCCTGTCATGCCGTCTGTTATATCTGTTGTATTTTCACCATGTGTTTTTGGGAAAAATCCTGTCTAATTGCAGAGAATTTAGTACCTCAAACAAGATGTGGTTGTGATGTTTAGTAAGGGGAGAATCCAACAAAAGCTTTGGATGCTTGAATGATATTTTGACATTCACAGTATTTCCTTTTATGCGTTCTGTCTGATAGTGGTGGGCCCCTATGTGAAGAAGATTGTGTGCGAGGAGTTGGGCTCCCCAGCAAACTCCGCTGTTAACTGTGTGCCTTCTGAGGACTTTGGAGGTCACCACCCTGACCCTAATCTCACCTATGCTGCTGACCTGGTCAAAACTATGAAGGGAGGTGAATATGACTTTGGAGCAGCTTTCGATGGTGACGGTGTACGTGTTCATGCTTCTCAGCCTCCAAACATTAGCAGTTTCTTAATTATTCATGTGCAAAGTGGTGTATTTTGTATGCCACATATTTTGGATGCAGGGATGAATTAGAAACAATTTTCATTTTTACTTAGTATTTGTTCAATGTTAACCTGAGTTATCCTGTTGGAATGTAACACCATTGTTATGTATACTATCTTTATATGATCATATTTTCCAAGGACTCATGCAGCTATTTCTGCTGTTTCCAGATCCCTGTATCAAAAAGTACCTCCTGATTATTGTCAGACATGCAGTAGTCCTAGATGTTCTACACATTAATATGAACTTTTTAAGATGTATTGGTTCTAGTATCTGACACATGTTTTCCTTTTCGTTTTGCTTCAGGATCGTAACATGGTTCTGGGTAAGCATGGATTCTTTGTTAACCCTTCAGACTCTGTAGCAGCAATCGGTGCTAACATCACCTGCATCCCATATTTCAAGAAGACTGGTGTTAAGGGACTGGCACGCAGTATGCCCACCAGTGGTGCTCTAGACAAGTACGAAAACTCCATGTATCATTGTATCACTGTCATTCAATACGAAACACAATGTGCTCAATATATTCTAAACATTACCTTAATTTAGGCTTGAAAATACACCAACCACCTCAATTTAAATCAAGTGGCCATTCATTTGTGAAGCCCACTCCTTAATTTGACCTTACAATTAGATTTAAGGCATGTGTGTGAAATCCCTTAATCTTTCATTTAAGGCATTCATTTGGGAGGTTCTATTATAAATGGGGCAAATTTGAAAAAGTATGGGGAAACTTCAGTAGTTTTACCCCTTATACAGCCTTAATCTCTGCATGTTTCTCTTAATAGTTGTGCATGGGAATTGGAGGTAAAAAAATGTGCTGAAGCTTTTAATTTTAAGGGGTAGTGTTTGTAGTCACCTCATCATAGCACATGATTAATTAGACTCTACAGGGTGTGAATTTGTATATCCGGATTGCACTGGTACTCACTGGCATGTACCTAAATTTGTAAACACATGAATTGTTTTTTTTGTTTTGTTTCACAGTGTGGCCAAAGCTTTAAAAATGGAGCTGTATGAAACACCTACAGGCTGGAAATTCTTTGGTAACCTGATGGATGCTGGAAAACTTTCTCTGTGTGGAGAGGAAAGCTTTGGAACAGGTTAGTGGACTAGCTGCAGGTGTAAACAAATGCATGGATCAAGATACTACTTTGTGTCATTTTTTTAAATCAAATGTATGTGTGGTATTTATGTAGTATGTGTACACTAAATGGACAAAGTAGTAGGACATCTGACCATTACACCAACAGGGGCTTTAATGAAAGTGCATTCAAATACATCAACATCAACATGGGGAGTTGGTCCCCATTTGTTCCTGTAACATCTTCAACTCATCTTGGAAAACATTTCTCAAGACTTTTGGAGTATTTCCGGGGGAATTTTTGCCCAGTCTGTCTATAGAGCATTTATGAGGTCAGGTACTGATATTGTAGGAGAAGTCCTGGTGCAGAATCTACACTTCAGATGATCCCGAAGGTGTTGGATGGGGTTGAGGTCAGTGCTCTTTGTGGGTCAGTCAAGTTCTTCCACACCGAACTCATCCAATCATGTATTTAAGGAGCTTTGTGTACTGGGGCACAGTCAAGCTGGAATAGAAAATATTATTCCCCAAACTGTGTCCACGAATTTGGAAGCATGACATCTAAAGTATCTTGGTGTGCTGAACCATTAAAATTACCTTTCACTGGCAATAAGAGGCCTAGACCAAACCCTGATATAAGAGGTGTGTCCCAATACTTTTGTCCATAAAGTGTAGATATTTTGTAGTATGTATAGTGTACTGGATAGGTGTCATTTCAATGTTAAGCTTAATGCCAAGTTAAGTTTTCCAATAGTTAGACATTATTTTCAGGGCAACTGGTAAAATGTGGTTCTCCTGTCTGCTAGGTTCTGATCATATCCGAGAGAAAGATGGCCTGTGGGCTGTTCTCGCCTGGCTTTCGATTCTGGCCACTCGTAAACAGAGTGTGGAGGACATCATGAAAGAGCACTGGCAGAAGTTTGGCAGAAACTTCTTCACCAGGTGAATCCACAGTCAGTAGGACATGAATATTAATTTTTGTTGGTCAGCTCAAATCTGTCTTCTAGAATCAGATGTTTTCATTTGAAAAATCAGTTTGTCTGCCATCTAGTGGCCGTAAATCGGCATTGCAGGGTCTGTCAATTTGCCTACTGATAATAATTAAACAGGGTTTTTTTTTAAATATATAAGAAAACCCGAAATATGCAAGATAAATAATGAATAGAATAAAAGGTTAAATGTTAATTTAAATAATTATTAGTTATTATCTTTGTATTGCATAGAAAGATTGTAAGAGGTTACAATGGAAACAAATAAAAAATACTCTACATTTCTATGAAACAAGAGTGTTACCATGCTTTTAATGTCACCAGCAGTAACTGTGACTGCAGCTGTGAAAGTTTTGTACTTGTATTTAACAATATGGGTCTGCAGTCATTGGGGCCCTGTGCTAAAATGTCCTCGACTGCTTCAGCTGCTTTCAATGGCCCATTGTCCTCCCCATCCAAGGGTAACTGTTGTACACAGCTCTGACAGAGATTGTTGCCCTGAGCTAGAGATTCTCAAGCTACTGTTCCAACAAAACGTACCTCTGCTGACTCTTAACTGTACCAACTTCGTTAGCCGTAGAAGGCCAAAATGTCATTAAGCTATACACTAAGGCCTTCTTTTGTTAGTTTTCTCCATAGAAATTCTCCTACTCTTCTCTCTGGATTAGAACAGAAGGATGGTTTCCTCATGAGGTTTCTTCCTCTGGCTCAGCTTGTAAGTGTAATTCAGTTCAGCCTTTCTCATGTTGTTTTTTTTTTATTCTGTTTTTGTTACAGGTACGACTATGAAGAGGTCGACTCAGACGCAGCTAACAAGATGATTGCAGACCTGCAAAACACCATGTTTGATAAGTCCTTCATGGGACAGAAATTTTCTTCAGGTGACAAAACATATCAGGTGGAAAAAGCTGATAACTTTGAATATAAAGACCCAGTGGATGGCAGTGTCTCGAAGGGACAGGTGAGCTGGAGCCACAACATCAGTGGTCATAATAGAATTTGTGAGAGCAGAAAACATTGTGTATCAAGGAAGTAAATACATTTAAGAACGATGTTAAATTAATCTAAGCATATAGATTAAATGGTGATCCATTTACCCAGCCCTCCAAATGACTGCTGTGTAGGTTCTTATTTAGGTTTTTTATCTTTCTGTGAAACAATCAAGGAAAAAGAAGTTTCATTTTCCATCTGGAAATCGTTAAAGTTTGTCACGGTCTTCCAGAGAAAATTCTCACCGTCACTGTATTGTGTTTAAGAAATGTGAGAACAGGACGAGAATATCTTTACCTGAAAATATTTAGGTGAAATGAAATCTGCTGTTTGTGGTTTCCAAGACTGTCCAGTTCATTGTCCATTTTTCATGCTCTCCATGTCTCTTTCATTCCAGGGCCTGAGGATCATCTTTAGTGATGGTTCTCGTATCATCTTCCGTCTCAGCGGGACAGGCAGTGCTGGTGCAACTATCAGACTTTACATAGACAGTTATGAGAAAGACCCTCAGAAGATCTATCAAGATCCACAGGTAGACCATTTTTATTGTGAATGAAGTCTGGAAATATGCCTTCAGGCTCTGGCTAGGAATGATCAGAACTTTCCCAATTTTAGTTTACTAATAGAGTGTGACAAACCAAACTATTGTGTATATAAAAATTATTTTTAAAAACCACCCATTGGTACGGTACAAAACCTTGTACTGTCAGATTCCTGACTGGAGCGTTTGCCAGACAGTGTTTTCGTATCTACTATGAATGGTTTGTTAATTTATAGATATGGTGTTTCAGAAATTATGACATCTGTAGAATTACTATAGAAGCCTATGAGGTCAAGTTTTTGGCTGAATATCAGCCCAGTAAAGCTCTTTTATGATCAGATATTTAAACTCAGGAAACATTCCCTGGAAGTCAGTTTACTACCACACCATCAATCACTTTGGAAAAGACACACTGAGTTTTAAAAAAGTGAAATGCAGATCGGTCTGCCCTCTACGTGACTGCCCACACACAGCTGCGTGCTGATTGGCTGGAGCAGAATCC
This sequence comes from Ladigesia roloffi, assembly GCA_037577295.1. Classification (NCBI taxonomy): domain Eukaryota; kingdom Metazoa; phylum Chordata; class Actinopteri; order Characiformes; family Alestidae; genus Ladigesia; species Ladigesia roloffi. The sequence continues at coordinate 10,562,103 of JBBKCR010000101.1, read as the reverse complement.
CAATAACATGCACAGCAGGTGTGGCCGTGCACTACGAGGAAAATCTTCTTTTGAGTAGAATTACTTCTGATCAGGTTGATCAGAGGGCTATCAACTTGTCTTAAAGAATCACCCTCAAATACAGCCAGCCTAAATAGAGACTGCAAAACTGGGTCATGCTTTATTTTTTGGGTCCAGCAGCTGTCTCCCTTTCTCAGTTAATGTCTGGGCTTAAGTTACTGTTTGCAGTGTCTGGGCCAATGTAGAGGGGAGCTAAACATGAGATGTAAAATAGCAGGGCTGTAAAGAACTCACTTTTATAGTCACTTTGGGCAGGCTGATGGAGGGAGCTGTTCTATATTCCTTTATACTGAGTTTCAGTGTGATGTGCTGTTATACATACATACATACATACATACATACATACCTATATATATATATATATATATATATTAGATAGTAATCTTTTTTTTTTTTTAATTTATAGATTTTTTTAACAATGTGTCATTTGTGTCTGTCAGGTCATGTTGGCGCCTTTGGTGGACATTGCCTTGAAGATCTCTCAACTCCAGGAGAAGACTGGCCGCCCTGCCCCTACTGTGATCACATAATGATCTTTGAGGCCTCATTCAATACCCAAATCTAGGTCAAATCTGAATTCACTCGGGCCAGCATTGCCTTGCGCCATATCAACCATGTCCTACCTACAGCCACCAACGCCGTGTTCCATGTATTCTGTGTGTCTACAACACATCTCACATTTTGTGTGTTTTATAGGTGCAATAGATAGTATCACTGTGAATAAATGGATAAAAGATTAATATAAAAGTATATAAAGAAATTCCACAATATTACACCAGCGTCATATATTGTGGACTTATATAGGCACTTATATTGATGTGTAGATGTGTATGAGGTTGTCATTAAAGTAGACTTCTATCCATTTTTTGGTTCTGGTGGTGTTTGTTTCTTTATTTTAAAGCACTTAACTATACATCTCCATCTGCATATCATCTTTAACCAAAGAACAATAAAGCTCCAAATAGACTGTGGGGCAGTGGAATTGCTAAAAATTTGAATCATTGCTGTGAAGATTTAACTGTATTCATCAACTTGGTCTGGCCAGCTTCTGAATATCGGATGATGAATGCACCAGTCCTAAACTTCTTGTGTGCATAACTGGGGGCAGACTCATGCTGTTGAGTTTGGTGATCATAAGTTTAGGTTTTTTAAAAATAAAAAGGAGCTAAATTGACTAATATGAGGGGATTCCCTGATACTTGTGGACATGCAGCTCTGGTAGAAAATAAAAGACCACTGCAATTTAATTCTAAATGTCTTTAGTATGACGACCATTTCATTCTGGTGTCTGTTTAAACTCCTACACAAGTGCCTCATTCTGCTTTGTGAGATACTGATCAGGTGATTTCTTTTTTTAATGAGGAAAATATATATTTTTTTTAAACTACTCCTTTAATCAACACTCCTCATGCTGAGTGACCAGTTGAATACCAAAACACTCCTAGAAGTATATCAAAGGTAAATATTACTAATTTGTTTAGGAAGATTTG
>JBBKCR010000101.1:10537586-10549513 GCA_037577295.1 Ladigesia roloffi | reverse complement strand
ATTCTCCATAGATATATATATATATTCTCCATAGAAAAGAAAAGAACGCTCTAGAGTAGCTACACATAGGCCTGTCACCATGTCCAGTGCAAATTGCCAGGGGCTTAAACTGGTTTGAGGATCAGAGGGGCTGTGTTTTTAAAATGATAGACCACCATCACATGTCATGACATGCCATCAACAAATCATCAATATCCAATTTCTCAATCCACTTGTAGCTGATTGCAGACAAGTCCACACAGCAATAATCCAACATCTAATTCAATTCAAATTTTTATTTTATTTTTATTTTATCTAATGTAAAAGCTTCTCAGAAAACACCCATTTTTGCAGTCAAGATCGTATAGACTTACTATCCATACCCGCACTTCCTGAAAATAAAACTGGTTGGAGCAGGGACGAAATTGCCAACAGGGTAGGTAAAATGTAAGAGGAATATTTCTGTATACAGAAAGTGAAATAACCAGTGAGGAGTTTACCTTCTAGTCTCTTTTGTTGTCTATATTTTTCTTTAAAACCATCCTTCTCATCCTCCTCAATAAGCACTGACGTGAGGGATGTGGTATATGTATTGTTAGACATATCAGGATGTCACACTTCATACAAATTAATATTTCATTTTGTTAGAATTGCATATTTATGCTTGCAGTACATTCAGTTCTAAGACACATTTATATGAAATTCTTTCACTTATTACATATCCAAGTGATATCCTGTGATTAACATCTGTTTCATTTTTATTTTATATACAAAAAATTGCCTTGTGAAAAAAAGTGGAGTATGAGAATCTTTAATAGCTCACAACTCAGAAAAACTGATCAAACCTAACTCAATATTTTACATCTATAACTATGTTTATCAATAAATAAATGCATATGGATACATTGCATAATTAAACAACAAGATATGTGTTATAGTGAAATTTGAGAATGTTTAATGGCTCAAAATGCGTAGGAGTTCACAATTGAAACTGCCAGGGAACAGATAACCTTCTTGAATGGGGGGCGGATCCTACATCTGGGTTATAATCCTACCTTCAGCATACCACCACTGGATTGCTGAGCATGACTCTTAATCCCAAATTGCTCCAGTGAGAGAGTCCCCAGTAGTTAGGTAATGGAAGTCGCATTGGGGTAAAATGCGGTTGGTAAATGCCGTAAATTTAAGCTACCGTCCCCAAACACTGCACCACAGACGCTATGTTCCTGGCACTTTGTAAATGCAGAGATGAAGTTCGTGCTGCTCACACTGTGTGCTGTTTTTACGTATGACACACTTCACGTTTACACATTTCAGCCTGACGTGGCTGTGCCCTGTTAGACCAGTAGGTGGCGACACTGACCCTCCCCAGGAGCGCGTGGCCTCTGCACGAGGGGGGCTCCGCGAGAGTGCGTGGACAAGCGCGGGTATGAGAGAGCGCGAGAGCAGGAGGGGAAAGTGAGCTGTGAAAGAAACAAGAGGGTGAGAGGGAGAAGGAGAGAGAGAGAGAGCGAGCAGAACTGGAACAAGATAACCTCGAGAGTGACTGTGTTTCATCAGTCACCTTTTAGGAGAGAGAGAAAGAGAGAGAAAGAGAGAGAGAGAGAGAGCTCTGCAGTGGATGTAAGCCGGCTCGCTGTGGAAATGTGTCCGAGGAGGTCTCCGGTCACCCGGGGAGCATACTGCTGCCGCTGCCTGCTGATGGTCGTCCGCTTTCTAGTGCTCCTGTACGGTGCAACAGGTAAGAGAACCAACGTCTCTGTAGCACTGGAACTACCTACTTCTCTGAATGATTCAGAGTTTTTGCTCACTCTACCACACCTGACCCAACTGATCACTTCATTAAGCTATTGAGGCAGCTGGTGTTTTGGGGCTTAGGGAGTTGCCCCTGTGATCAGAAGGTATTGGGTTCGAATCCTAGGACTGCCAGTGGCACCACTGTGGCACCAGTGGTACCTTTCAGCAAGTAATTGGCACCTAACACTGCTCCCCATTGGTGGTTACACACTGCTTCACTTGGTGAACGGGTTAAATGCGGAGAAAGATTTCAAATTATTCACACTGTGTGATGTGGTGAGTTGGGTTCACGTATGACTATAAGGGGCCACTTAATTTCTGAGACGAAAGGACTGTGGAAAAAGGTGGAGGCTACTTCAGGTAACTCCCAGGCCGTGGAAGCATCATCTCCCTGTTGGAGCTGGATGGAATGGGACGTTTCAGTGTGGGCTTCTATCATTTAATCTGGATGCTTTAGACATATTGAAATGTCGCCTCCAAAGGAGAGGATTAGATGTTGCTGGGGTGTTGGAGCTGGACATTGGTTGAAGTGGTGTTTCTGAAGACATAGTCTGTCTGCTGATTTGCTGATCATTGCTTGTCTTTGTTGACCAAGCGACTCCTCCATCAAGTCTGAGCACATATTGGTTTTAACACTCCATAGAGTGACAATTGGTCTCTTAAAGTGCAATGAGCGACTGTGTGCACCTCAGCTTAGGCTCTCAGCTGGAGCTCACTTGGCAAGCCACAAATGCTTAATTTGCGTTAGAAAAGGAGAACCTGGGTGAAGATCCCACGGCGAGGGCAGAACACCCTGCTGAGGAAAGTCCATTAATCTAGACACAAAGGACCATTAACCTGCATTAAAGAGTTAACAAAATCAAAGCCCAGAACAGAGCTGGCTCAAGTCTGGGATAGTTTAAAGTTTTTCCCAGCTTAAGTGTGCTTGGTTATATGTGACTGATTTCTTGGTCGTCCATTCTGGAAGTTGTAAATATGAATTTTAGGTCAAATTTTATTCTCATTATATGTGACTGCCTGACTGGTTTTCTATTCTGAGCTGTAAAAGGGAATTTTTGGACACTCTCTTTCTTTTTGGGCCAGATCAATTGGTGTAAAGATGAAATGTTGTGTGCTTTTTGAAGATGCGAATGGAGTGCACCTAATTAAGTAAAGCTTAGTGCACATAGCTGCTTAACAGATTGACTGGTTGTTGGATCGAATATATTTTATAGACACCAAATAGTTCTCTTTATATCATAAGCAGATTAATTCAGTGTTTATTAAATTGGTCTGTTGTCCAATTTAGTGCTTCTCGGTGTCTAACCTGGAGACTTCAGGCGGAGGGTGTGATTCTGCTGTAACGCAGCAGTCTTGGCTCTCGGAAAGCTGCATAACTACAAAACAAGCCTTTGGATGGGGATCATAGGATAAAGGAATGGGGAGTAGTTTTGAAATATTAATCATGTGTTTATCAGCCCTTTCTTGTAAATATGACAAATTTGGAAACAGATTTGGCTCTTCTGCTAATACAGCAGTCTGACCAGTTTTCAGCATTTTTCACTTAATGTTCAGATGATCATTAAAATTGATTTATTTTGTTATTTGCAAAGCCAAATTTGGTTCTGGAAGTATTCAAAGCTGTTATAAAATACTCAGTATTCAAAGATATGGCCAGACTTGTCAGTTCAATTCTGTAATAATGAAACGAGTTACAATTACCCTCACTGATGGAGCAAGATCTCCATTTTTAAAATGATGAAGAGACGAATAGAAATAGGCCTAAATTAAATAGAAAAAGTTCTTGTTAAATGAACTTATGGAAATGTTAGAAATGCTCTTGTCCTTCTGCCTAAAAGTTACTTTTTGCAATATACTTTATTTATTCCAACAGTGGCTGCATTATTTTACCTGTAGGCTTTGTATACTGCAATGGTGGAGGACTAATAATAATCGAATATAATAATCTCTAATTATCTCGATGGTTTGTTAAACATTTGTTTATTTTAGCATATTATTTTGTCTGATTCATATTGTGCATAACACCCCTTAACTGAGGTCAAATCACTAAAATGCAAAGCCATTCATTGTGTTTCTGCAAACCACTATCAGAGTGAGGAGGCAGAGAAGGATAGGTTGGTGTAATACAGAGGGCACCGCTCGCCCCATCCACTGTAGCGGATTTCCATTTCATTGCAGGTAGAGGCTGCATTTTATGGTTGGGTGTAAATAAAGACCTCTTGTGTGATGGATGGATGTTGTCATTGGTGGGTAGATTACTACCCCATGTTGTTATAAGTGGACACCCTCCTCCCCCTCACCAGTCATGGCTGGTATCGTATGAGATGTTGTTCAAGTGCTAAACATGTCAAATGGATTTTTATGATGGCAGAGAGAGAAAGTTCTTCCTACACCCGCGCTGCCAGGCCCATCCTCCAGTGAGCCCAGCGGTTGAAATGGAAACAGACCTGTCCAGTAATCCTGTCTTTAGTTTTAATAATAGTTGAGAGGGTGTAAGTCATGGAGGTGGAACGGTTTGGTTCACCGGGACAGAATGTTGACACTAAAGGCACTTTACTTCAGAAAAAGTATCATGAGGGAGGATTGTTCTGCAAGCCCCGATCACAATCCGCGGTCTAATCTGGCCTCCAAACGCATAGTACAGTTACTCAGGCGTCCAGACCTCCATCTTAAAAAGCCTTTGTAGATATGGAAAGAATGCTCACTCAAGCATGTGTACCATAAGTGCTAAACCCCTGTAAACCCCATAATCCATCTTCTCCCCCCCCCGCTCTGTCTCTATAGTGTGCTTGGCTTGGTCAAACCCAATATTATAACAAAATTAAATAATCACTATGTTAAAAATCATCTTCTGCACATGTTCTTCAACCCTTCGTATAAATCTGTATATTAGTATTGTCAGGCATGAAAAATGGCTCAGCATCTCCCTCATTTATTACTAAGCTTGAGAGCCACATGCAGCCAGAAGACAGCGATATCAGAAAATGTTTCCTCAGAGAAACCTGGGTGTTCCTCAGAGAAAGTCTTGGATGATAGGCTCCCTCGAAATCGGCTTTGCAGCTTGTGGTCTGCTTAATGTAACTTGTCTTCAGGGACGGTTTGCTATGAACTCTCTCTTAATGTCAGTGTGTTTGGGTTTGTGATGTAGCAACTGGCAGATCTTGCAGCTGATGACTGTCATTATCCAGCTTCAGCCGCATTACACTATACTAGACAGCCACTGTGGATTCAGTGGCGCGTTTCATTTTACCCGCCGTATTCCTCTATAACAATAAACATACTGTGTCCATTACGGTACATCACAATAATCTGAGACATTGTTTTGCATGTTGTGAACCATGATTGGTTTGAGAAGAGCAGACAAGAAGGAGTCAATAGTACCATAATGACAAATTAGTGTTTTAGCTTTTAAAAGTTAAAACAACAAGTTCCTGGACTGCTCTGTAGTTACCATAACATCATTTGTGATTTATTTGCACATTAATGTTATAAAAAAAGAAAAAAAATAATAACCGTGATAGGGATTACGGACACAGTCTGTAATGATGTTATTGGCAGCACATTTAGGAAAGTATTTCAGAACATAAATTGGAACAGTTTATGACAAATGATTAAACACATTCTTGCTGGTTTCTAATTCGACCTCTGTAGACCTCCCATGGTGTTTTGTAGCCACTTGTTACTCAGCTCTTTGAAACAAAGAGAGAAATCCACTTAAAAGTGCAGAGTCTGAACTTTGTGTCTTGATTGTGTGCTTGGCTTAGTCTGGTGCTCCAGTGTAACACAGTTTATTAATCAAAAATTTAAAAATCATTATCCACATGTTGTTCATCCCTAGGTTTAAATCTGTATGTTAGTAGTGTCAGCCTTTAGAAATGGCTGAGCATCTCCCCATTAGTTATCAGGTTTGAAAGCTGGCCAGGATGAAATTCAGCCTGATTTCTGCAGCTGCACACAGGGTGAGAGGACAGCAATGCTTTTTATCACCAGTTTTGATATAACCAGGCCCACATGCTTCTCCCTTTGAGGAAATGCTTCTTTGGTACCACATTTTATGTTTATAAATAGAAGGGGAGATTTTTTTAGTAGGATTTTATTTTGATAAAATTACTGCTATGCATATATAGTTTTTCACATTTGTGTCTTTATTTGTCAGTGCATACATAAAAAATGTTGGTAGTGCACACTTGAACCTACTGATACACATAAATGTATTGTGATTTATTATGTAATTGGAATACATAGTTAGACTACAGTAACAACCATATACCAGTAGAAACCACATACACTTTATTCTGTGACAAAGAAATTACAAAAAAAATATTCCCAGTAGGCACATCTCACAAATTGCAGGCTTCAGTATCAATCATATACCTACAAAATGTTAAATGGATGACATGAAATCTAATCTGACTTGACAAATGTTTTGTCTTTGTGCACTAGGGATGATTAGCTGAGACTTATGCAGACTATCTTTTTACTGCAGTTTATTCTGTTGTACAAAAACAATATTCCCACAAATCCCACAATATTAACACATCTCATATAAACCTTGGTTAGCGTAAGCTCCGTTGTAGGCTAAATAATATATTCCAGCCGCTATATCCCACCAGTAGTGGTGGGTGGAGCCAGTGGATGAAAGTTTGTGGTTTCCTTAGAACATTTGGTTTTTCAGCTTGAGGAATGGTGACACCGTCATGCCTCACCTGCTGTAATGTATTCTTCCGATATTAAAGGAAATGGGCTGCTATGACAATCAAAGAGATCCGGCCCATGCCCGCACTTATGGAGCTCGGCACCTTTTCTCGCCTGGGCCTGCTAATGCACCAGCACCGAGCGACGTCTCACTTTACAGCCGGCATGATGAAACATGGCTTTTTAAATTCAGCTGTAAATGTGTCGGAGAGGAAAGCTCTAAAGCCTGTTTGTCTTGTATTAAGGACTTAAGTAACCCCTGGATGCATGAAGACTGGCAAATCTCGGGCCGTCCACAGTTGGGTCTTTGTGCACGCTGTGCTCCCTGTGAGCTCATAAATGCCTTACCTTTACGGCCGGCTCAGCCTAAGAGTGAGATTTGCTTTTCAGAAAAATGAAAATATATGTGCAATGTATCACTCATCTGGGAGACTTCTCTTCTTTCCTCTCTCACCGCTGGTGAACTGCCTGACAACCTCAGGTTTCTATCACTGAGGTGAGCTTTGTACATACATAATTTGGCCCTGTGTTGGCTGAGGAATATTCTTGACTAATAAATGTCTCCCTGGAGGGGAAATTCGACTCAGAAATTTTAGCAGTGTACCGAGTGATCTAAGTGGGTGTTGCTTTAGGCGTGTCTTCACTGAGGAATACTTTAGAGCTGAAGAAACTACTACATTTAACTGTCCCTCGCTCTCTCACACACACACATTGATGTTGCACATTAATTGTCATGCATATGAGATATAAAAGGGAAGTTGCACAGATTTTTCAGCAAAGTCATTAATGCAGACAAAGTCATGCCGACTCGTTTGATGAGAATTGATGTGCTTTGCATTTAATGCTTGTTCAAGCTACATAACAGAAAATTGTGGTTATTAGAATGCTCTGCCTGATGCCTGACACATTGTTTGACAATTGTTTTGAGAAGATTTTGCGATAAAGTAAATTCTGTATCATTTATACATAGTGGAGAGATATTCACAAGTTAGTTCCATTTTTTTTAATCACAGTTGTTACCATTTTTCCATTGTTTTCCAGAAAAACTCATGTGTAGATGCATAAAGAATTGCTGGGGGCTTTGGATAGTAAATGAAATTGGGTTGTAGACATTGCAAGTTCCTGTTACCACATTTTGAATCAATTGTTTATATCCCAAACACTGAATTATTTGGAAATTTTTAAATAATCATTGGAGTCCCTATTTAAGCCTCTGACTGGTTGCTTTGGCAGAATTTTTCTCCAGTCTAGCCAAGCCTCATCTCCGTCTTTGCCTGCTTTTCAGCATGTTAGTCCCCAGTTCCACTGCCTGGCTCATTTTCTGTTGGCTGCTCGTGTGATGGACAGTTCTGGCACGTGTTTGCTTCCCAATGCTATTCTGAATGACATGAACACTAAAGAGCTAGTTTCTTACAACCTGTCACCTTATTACATGTTCATGTTAATACATGTCTATGCTGTTATTGGTTATTATGTTGTTATTGCTAGTTATGACCCTCTCACCATTGCATTTACGTCTATTGACTCAGTGGCATGGTCCATTCAATGTAAAAGCTACCACAAAAAATTGCACATATTGGTTGCGCACATTTATGAAACCTTATAACACTGGAAGGGCATTCAGCCTAGATAATACATGCTCTATTCTGGTAATGTGACATCCCATGTTATACTTCACTTAAACAGTCAAACTAGTCTTAAAATGAACACACAATTCTTAGTGTCCAATTTTACTGAAGGTTTCTTTCACTGACTTCAGTATACAGGGCATTTTTAGAAATTCCTTTGCCCTCTCAAGGTTTTGGAGACTTGCTCATGTTGAAATAAGTGAATGAGCTCTGCTTTGTGAGGATCAGATGGGAAAGGCATATGGATGACCAGCTTCACTATGTGTTTGTGTGAGTGTGAATAGGGGCATAGAACAGAAAGTGTATGTCTGTTTCATCAAATATTGGGCCGCACCTGTTTTTTAGGGGTTGGGCTGGGACCCTTAATTCCAGTGAAGTGCAATTTTAAGGTTTCAGCATTCCATGACATTTTTGACATTGTCATATTTCCAACCTTGCCAAACATTTTGGGGAGAATCTTCTCTGTTCCAGTATGACTGAGCCTCAGTTCACACTACAAGCTTCATAAAAACATGGTTGGATTAGTTCGGTACTGACAGTGCCCTGACCTCAAACCCATCCAATACCTTTGAGATGAACTGGAATGGAGATTGTGAGCCAGGTCTTCTTGTCCAACATCGGTGCCTGACCTCATAAATACTCCAGAGAATGAATGGACACAGATATGCACAGAAACTTCAACGTCTTGTGGAAAGCCTTCTAAGAAGAGTGGAAACTGCAAAGTGGGGCCAACTCCCTATTAAAATCTATGTATTTTAATGCAAGTATTTTGGTCAGATATCCCAATACTTTTGTCCATATAGTGCATACTCTTCTTTGATTGATTTTCATTCATTTTGCGTGCATTTGTCTTTGCTGGCTCCCTGTCTGGCAGGAAACATCTTATACCTGTGCCTGGATGAGGATTCTACAACTGTGCCAGAATCTCAGGAAATGTTTTGTAACACAGCGCAGTGCTGACATAGAGTTTCCTAATCACTGCATATCGTTCAGGTGAAGTGGAATCTGCTTAATTTTTCATTTCCAGAGAGCTCAGATCCCAAGGGAACAAAGCACTGAATGAAAAACATTGGCATACATAGACATATGTGATAATTTTCTTCAGTGTATGTAGTATAAAGAATTGCTTTTAATGCAAAAGTTATTAAAGCCCCAAATAACCTAAATTGGAGGGTAAGTATAATGCCCTTGTGGGCCTCCAATATACGTGTACAAGTATGTCGTGGGAATATCGTTCCATTGGTCATTAAATGGCTGATGGATTTGAATGTAAACCGCCTAATATCAGGTCGTACTTATGTCAGCAGCCCCCTCAGGACAAAAACACAAAAACCTACAGAGAGAAGAATAATGATAAGCAAAAGCTAACATTCATTACTGAGCTATCAGGCTAGCCTGTCCATCTGCATGTCACCCATTGGTTTGTCCACCAGTTTATTTGTATGTCTGCTTGTTCATTCATTCAATACCACTCTTTGTTTGTTTGTTTGTTTGTTTGGTTCTCCCTCTGTCTGTATGATTTTGCATTGTATCATTTTTTTAACCAGCTGTCCCAGCATTGCACATTCTGGATGCACATTTAGCAGAAAAGTAGATGCTAACTTTATTTTCTTTGAGATGTCACCATCATCTCTGCTTAGTTCTGCTTCAGTGGCAGACTGTATGTTTTGGAGTAAGAATTGTCAGTTGTCTGATAGGTCTAATGAGCAATTCTTAAGCTATACTTTTGTATGAATCTTTATTGGATGTTGAATGTAGCACTCAGTTGTAGCATCATATGCACATTTTTAAGCACTGTTCCCTGGGACATGCCGATACAGCCATTAGAATGCGGTTCTGAATATGGTTGAGTTGATTCAGCTGTTTTAGAGTTCTGCTAATGCTTTGTCATGCTGGACCTTGGCCTTTGAGCTGTAGCTACAACAACAGTATACTTAGTTTTAAGGATATTTTTCTCTTAGAAGTGAATCAGGTGTGTGCCTTTTTCATTACTTGCATACATCACATTAAATCAGACAGTAGAATGTAGAATGTAGAAATGATGACCCCCTTTAGACCTCCAGCATGCTTAGAAGAATTCACTAAGTGTGCTTTGCTTGCTTTTGATTCATTATGAAGTCATTAATATTAGTAACTATAGAAACCCAAATCCGTTTATGGTCCAAAAGAAAAGAAAAGAATGCTCAAGAAGCTTACTTTGAAGATTAGCTCTTTTAATGCGATTTAGTACAAAGCCATTGGTTTAACAAGCCAACTTCAACCACTATAAAGTTAAGATTCATCTGTAAATTAAATTGATCAGGAAGGTTCTTCTTTTCGTTGTATTATTTTGTTATGATTTCATCTTTATTTTGTCCACGTAACTTCTGCTTTGTCAAAGAATGAGCAGAGATGATGGAATACACGTCCTGCTGATAGAGTGTGTTTAGAGGTTATTTAGAGGAATTAAAGGAAGACTGTACCCTTAAAAAACATTTTGAAGTAAATGGTTAATTGTGGAGAAACAAACCAACTCCGATTTCTTTATGGTAGTGGTGATGGGAACCTGGAGTCACATTGTGTTCAGTATAAAACCCTGTTTTTATCTCCTCACCATGGAACTAATAAGGTTAAAGATCTTTCTTATAAGTTACTTCATCTTGTTTACACTGTTAAGCTTTATATAAAAATGATACTTTATGCTCATTTTGTGAATCTGTGTCCCAACTTTTTGGGATTGTACATGTAATAAGATAATTTTGAGATTTTTGTGCTTTTGTAAACGCCTTTTCAACACATTGTTTTTGTTTTGTAATTTAAAGATGTATTATTTGGTTGTCATAATTTTCCAAAAGAAGAGAAGGACAAATATTTTCTGATAAATTTATTTGTTTAACTTGCAAAAATCTTTTTGCACAAATGTAAGTTCCAAAGTGTCGCGCCTTACTTTCCCATTTTCTGTAAGGATCTTCAATTTTACATGAACACTCTTCATTTATCCAACGATTCCAAAGCCCTTAAAAATGTCTCATTGTGCTTTTCTCATAATATCATTCTAATTATTGTCTTTTCAATCGCTCAGACCCCTGGCATTGTTGCTGATTCTTACTTTTGGCAGTAATTAAAAAAAATCTCCCCACAATGAATATACTTTAGAATTATATATAGAGTTATATATTTTTTAACTTGTCAGCACATTAATTTCTTGTAAAACTTCTAACAAATATTTCAAAGGCAATTAAATCTTCGGATGTCTGGTTTACCTATTCCAGTTCTCTTTGTTTTCTGGAGCTGGGCTCTTCATATTCAACCCTCTAAAAATTCCTTTTTTTTATCTTAACCATTTAATAATGCAAAATGCAAAAAAAAGTGGAATTCCCCTTTTAGACCATAGTTCAGTACTCTGTCTAGAGCTGTGCAGGTGTAGACCGAATGCCATATTACAATGACATAGCTACATATTCTAATACAAATTCTGCATTTTATTTTTTCTTTACTTTACCTTACCATGCTCACCGTGGTCGGGCATTGCAAAAAGCATTTCACTGCATGTTGTACCATGTCTGAATCAGAATTTTATACTTTCTAAATGATTGAAAGCATTATTGAACCCATGATGTGATGTGGATGAGGAGTGACCTGCATTGTTTGTGGTTCATATGACTGCCTTGAAATGTTTGGTCAATATCGCAGCATACAGTAGCACATCCAGTAATTTAAGGGCCTTTTTGTTAAATCTTTTTTGTGTGTAGTTGTGATGTTGTGTGTTAAGCAGTGTTGTCATCTTACTTTAGAAAACTAATTAGTTACAGTTACAAATTACTTCTGCCAAAAAGTAATTGAGTTAGT
>JBBKCR010000101.1:10508603-10519320 GCA_037577295.1 Ladigesia roloffi | reverse complement strand
CAGCCTGCAGCACACACAGCATAAAAAGAGGACTGCGAGCAGCACCACACAAAGTTAGGTGCAGTTTTACTGCGGTAAATTTTTTTACCTAATGTTTTTTACCTCAGTTCCACTCGAGCTGCCTCTCGGTCGCTGCGCAACCAGTTGTAGTGGTAGGGTAGAGCCGAGCCGAGCCCAGTGGACTGTACATTTCCTTGTGTACACGCAAGTTTTTATATTATCATAAATGAACGATTATTCGACTAATCGCTAAAATGTGGGCGTGTTGGTCGACTAGGAATATCTTTAGTCGGGGGCAGCCCTAACATTTGCTGAGTTTAGCATATTGGAAAAAATACACAAAATATCAACTTTACACCCATCCATTTTCCTCCAGTATGTTCAATTTTGGGCTTTCTGTAAAATAAACATATCATTTCACCTGGGCACCAAAGGTTTTACATAATAGACCGCTGCAGCCCTGTAAACATCAAATGATGCAAAGTGGGAGGTCCAGTGCCCTTACCACATGCCACTTGTTTGATCTCAAAATTCATTTTACTTAGCCGTGCTACCAGTAGAATGTAACAGTGACCCTTGGAGCCCTGCTACAGTCTGTAGAGTTGCCGTTTCTCTAAAGCTGCATCATATCAGCTAATGAATCAAGATTAAGGGACATCTGTGAAACAACACAAATGAGACATTTTCCAACCAAATCTTCTACAGAGAACACGATCTCTGGGCTTGGTATAATTATATACTGCAGTCATGTTCACAGCTCACATAATAGTTTGTTACATGATTACCACCCCAGCTCAGTTACCACTCTAACCAGTTACCAAGTTCATCTGTATGTACATCCCAGGCCTTTTTAGTAATATACAGTGTGGTTTTCAGTACAGAATGCCCTTTATTATCTGCTGGAATCATCTTGCATCCTTCTTTTGTCTTTGTCCTCCAGTGGTAGTCACTGTTGGCACTTCATAGTAACAAAAAGAATCAGCTGTCACTGTTCAGCATCCGTGCATTATTCTTTGTTCTTTTGGAAACAAAAAGAAAAACGGTAAACAGTCAGCTTTAGAGGGGCCTGCTGGAGCAGGATCATACTTAGCGGTTGGTCCTGTCAGGCGTGTGGCAGATTTAAGGAGAACCTCTGTTTGTGTTGTCTGGATTTGTCTGCATAGCCCTCATCCAAACTCCTCTAAGGCTGTAAAAAACACCATTGTCTTCTGCTGCCTTACCATGGGATACCATGATTGGAAACAAATGGGTCTGAAAGGAAACAGTTTGGAAAGTTTGTGGATTGAAAATGATTTGTTAAATCCTTAGAGGTCACAGGTATTGCTAGAGCATATTGAAATTTCATATGTTTTTTTTTATTACTGCAAGTTTGTAGAAAAAGTGGAGAAGACTTTGAATTCTAAACATAAAATTAATATCAAATTTGTGTTTAGAGATATTATATTATGATACAGAACAAAAATGAAATTTGTATTGACTTTATTATGCAAAATGCATTTATTTGTAACTCTTAGCCCTTTAGTTTCATTTCACAGGCTGGAATTGTTCATCAACAGTATTCTGCTCCCTAGCTCTTGGGCCTCCACAGGAGGGCTTTTTGTCATTGACATTGTGCCCTGCTCCATGGCACCCTCTCAGGGTCAGGCTTGTTAGACAGCCCCCTTCTGTAGACGTCCATCCGGAGCTCAAAGGGGACAAAAGAGGCCTTTGGTAGGCCGACTGGTGGGCAGGCTGGGGGTGGTGCCAGCTGTCTGTCAAAGGCGAGTGTGCTGAATTCAGGTGGTGGGTAATGGTTCACCGATAAGAAGCCTGAAAGAGAGCTGGGCTACAGGTTCTTTATCACTGATTCTCATCTGGGCCCTTTATATGATCTTCAGTAGACCGGCTGTGTTTACAGAGGTCCACAGCAGCAGGTGGAGAGAGCTTAGCTTATATAGGTCAGAGAAGTCTGGTAGAGTTCTGAGGCAGGGAACATTCCTTTGCTTTGCTTGGTTTCTCTTCTGTTTCTGCCCTCTCTGCTGAACTTTCTCTCTCTTATCTCCTTTTTTCACATTAGATCTTCTTTCAGGAATCTTCGCATATCATTTTTGGACACTTTTTTTCTCTTTCCTTTAGTTTTCCATTATTATTTTTTCTTCTCCTTGTCATTAGCTTATGTCCATAATTTTTTTCATGTGTTTCCAGTGTTAGGACTTTTAGGAATACATCGATATTTCTGGTTGAATTTCTGCACTGATAACAATAACCAACAAATTGCACCTGTACTGAAATCATAGACGTTCAAAATATGTTAGCTTTCTTTCTATATTGCACATATATGAAGGCCGTTGAGCTTAGCAATAGTTAAAACCCTAAATGTGGAACACTAATTTTGTACAGCAATGAGCAAAGCTTGGCCTGAAAGATTAATCACTTCTTTTTTTAAATGACTGCAATTTTTCAGTTTAGCCTACATTATCAACAGCACTGTCTTCAGTTATTAGTGGGAAAATTCCTTTCAATAACACAGAGCTTGTGAACTGCCCACAGATACAGTAAAATAGACCAATCATAAGCTGACTTCATCTAGCTGAAGGTCTGGGCCATGATATTCAGCATTTAAGACTTAAGCCAGGAAAAGTGGATATGTTTTCTTTTCATAGCCAAAAAAACAACCCTGGAGCTTAACAGGCCTGGAGCTTAAATAAACACAATTTAACTCAGTCACAGTGTTTGTCAGGAAAACTAGACAAGCTGTTTATTAGATATTTTCCCCATGTTATTCCACACTAGACATAGTTAAACTTGTCATGAGAAGATTGCTCTTTTCCAGAACAACATGAAAAACCCATCTTATTTTATCTAATAGAGCCAGCAAACCTACAGTCTTACATGCGTGAGGTGCCTGTGTTTTGAATTGGGAATGCTCAGGCTTTCAGAAAAGGCCTAATGATTTCTGGTTAATTAAATCAATTTCTGTTTCTAAATAAATCAAATAAAGTAAAAAAATAATGCGGACCTGCTCTAATTCATCTTTATGTTCTGGTTGCAAGTTGTAAAGTTAAATGATTTAACTTTCCAACTGAAAATTATACAATTATGATATGTTTATATGACCGATCCGGTTTGATAAATTCTGCAGCAGATTAACCTAATTAAGAAGTGACCGTGGATTCAGCCAATCGGGTTTTGATTTACAGTGGTCATGACCATGTTTGGGACCAATTTAAAGAAAACCAATCCCAGTCACGGCTTTCTTAGAAGTTTTTTTCATATTCCACTGACTCTAAATACAGTGGTAGTCTAACCATTACATTTCAGTTGGATGGTAAACCTCCTATGACAGGCACCACTACTGACTGGAGCACAAATGGAGTGCAAGTTTGGGGGGTGATACTAGACTAATATTTCTGTTTCAGATGCTGATTGACTTTGCTGGACAGGGTAAACAGAAAATTCATGTCCCTCACATGAACCAGGATTAGGGGTTAAGATTGACTACACCCCTGTGTTTCAACATGGGGTTTGTCTTACAGTAGTGTGGTCTTCCCAGAGGCAATGATTGAGCACTGAATGGAGAATTCGTCTTGGCAAGATCACCTCTGTTGTTAGAAATGAGATTAACACTCTTCTCTCCTGATTTGTTTTTGGCTTATAACAACATTCAAACACTGAAGGAGTCTATAAATCATAGAGAGGAAGTAAGAAACGCTTTTTCTAAAAGTGCGAACATTTTTGTTCTTCAGATAGTTTCAGTTAAGAAGGTGAGGTTAGGGAGATTTAATATTACGATATTCATAATATATACTGACCAGCCATTTAAAAACACCAGCCTAAAATTGTGTAGCTGGTACAAAAACAGCTCTAAACTGCCGATACATGACCTCTTTAAAAGCTCTGAAGGTGTGCTGTGGTATCTGAACCAAGACATTAGCTTCAGACCCTTTAAATCTAGTGAGATGTTAGGTGGGACATCCACGGATCAAACTAGTTTGTCCAGCACATCCCTCATCGCTCAGTTGGATTGAGATCTGTGGAATTTAGAGGCCAGGTCAACACTTAATATGCTTGACACATGCCACTCCTGAAAATATTTTCCTGCTGAAAGAGGCCACTGCCATTAGGCTTTAAAGTGGTGTGCTTGACCCACAACCATGTTTAGTTGGGCAGCATGTGTCAAGGACATATTTACATGAATGCCAACACCCAAGGTTCCCCAGCAGAACATTACCCAGACCATCAAACTGCCTCCAACAGCCTTCTTCCCTAGGTAAGTGATGCATATACTTCTTCCTGTCCACTTTATAAAAGAAAATGGCATTCATCATACGAGTTCAACATCTTTAGCCTCTCCATGTTCCAGTTCTGAAGCTGATTTACCCATTGTATGTGCTTTTAGTGGTGGACAGGAGTCAGCATTGGCCTTTCAAGTATTCTCTATCTGTGGTCCCCTCTTACATGGCAGGCTATAATGCACTGTGTGTTCTGACATATTTCTATCATAGTCAGCATTAATTTTACCCGTAATTTGTGCTGCAGTAGCTCTACTGTGGGGACAGACTTATCCCGGATACACTAGTTATCCAGTGTCCAGTTTTAGTAGTTTCCACTACACACCTTGAAAACATGCCTGGAAATATTTGGAAATGTTCTGACCCAGTTGTCTAGCCCTTTCCTGCTTTCAACACATCAACTTCAAAAACTGACCGTTCACTTGCTGCCTAAAATATCCCACCCTTGACAGGTTCCATTGTAATCAAACAAAGTCACCTTCTCCTTCTTTGTATTTATTGTCTACCAGTGTGCAGGATGGTTATAACATAAAGGTTATAAAGAGGATTAAAAAAACATGCCATGTCCTGAAGTGTCTAATGATTGGAAATGGCTCAATATCTTTCCTTCTATCACTTTATATATCACTTGCTTGCTTTTACATACACCTACACAAAGTCATAAACGGCTTCTATGGCGTGTGAAAGTCAGTACAGATGTTTATATGAATGCAGAGCAGGCCCAGCTGCAAACATCTGGAACTTTGAGCTGTGGTGTGTAGTCAGAAAGAAGACAAAAAAATCTCTATTCATCTTTAGTTCTTTATCTTTTCCGTGTCACTGCTGATACTGTTTCAGAATGTGGGTTTGTTTAGTCAAAATCTAGAATCTGTAATTCTTCGTTATAGATCATAATTTGTTGGACAGTTTTTAATTACACTGATGCTTTTTTGGATGTACCATGGCATTTGTCTGAACACTAAGCTCAAGGCATTCCTGTGTGGCTGGAAATACTGTTTAACCACTTATTCCAGTCGTGGTTCTTGAACTGTTCATAGCTGCATTGTAATTGCTAAAAGCCCATTCCCAGCCAGTGGCATGCTGTGCCATGGTTTCGCTTATCAAATAATCTCCACCCTCCCATGTCGACATGATCCCCTTGAATTTCATGAAACAGTCCCAGATTTTCCAACTAGCTGCTCGCTTCCAGGACGATCGCAGAAGGCTGTGCATGCTCTAATGTCTTTCAGGCACTGTAACATGATGCAATGACAACAAAAAAGCAAAACAGCACTTCGCAACACATGGGGCCACTCTTTGCTGCTTTGTGTTTGGACCATCGAAAATAGGGCTAAAATGAAAAGATTGATTGCCATTCACACTTCATTCCTGTCCTCCCAGGACTCTTCTTGAGTTAATGCGAATTAGTTCAGCACTGTTTCATAAATATCAGCTTTATATTGTCTTGCTTTGGAATGCTTGCCTACATTTGTCATGACGCAATATAACTTCTCTGTTCCCCAAGTACTATATATATATATATATGTCCATACTACACTGTAACTGTAGATGGATAGAGATTAGATTCTGTATTTTGATATATTTCTGGGACAATAAGAGGTCCATCATTTTTGGAATGCATGAATTCAAGTGTATTATGTATTTATGCAGGTTAGGAGGATATGTTTTTGGTTAATAAAAGCTTTGTGTGATGTAAGCAAAGATTTTCATCTGTGAGCCCTCCAGTCATTTTTGAGCTCTCTTTTGTTCTCCCCAAATGTTTGTGGCATGGATTCAAGTGTTGTCTCTTCACTGCCTTAGCACATGCGACTGACTGCTAGGAATTGGGGAGGAGAAGGATACATGTGTGTAGCACATGAGGAAGTGAGGCGATGATTCTGTGAAATTGAGACATCTAAGCCTAGCAAGTGATCGTGCAGCATTCAGTTTTTTATTTATCTTTAATAGCTCTGAATTGTTTTTAAAACAAGCCATATTGGGATCTTGCTGTAATTAATTAAAGGCCAAAACAAAACCTCAAGCTACAGGAATGAGCCTATTGTTTGCATGAACTAGAACAGTCTAGTTTGTTGGCAAAGGCTGATATTGAAGTGTTGAATGCTCTGAATTTTACACATAAATATATTTAATGACAAGCCCCTTAAGGAGGTAAACTCATCTCACTATCCTTTTTATCACCTCCACTTACTATATAGTTGCAAGTTACAGTTTACAATTGCAGACTGCATCCTTTGTTAACCCATTTACTTTGTTTCTCATGATGGCAACCAGTCAACAGATATTATTTTGGTGGAGAATCATTCTTGGCACAGCAGTGACACTGACATGCTTGTGTGTGCATGCGCAAGTGTAGGTACAGGGTAGTATTACTTAGTGAAGTGACATGTGTAACTTGAAAAAGAATGGCTTTCATGCTGCTTATGTGTCCAGAATTGCCCTTTTCTTAGGCTAAATGAGTTAAAGTGTAAATGTTAGTCTCTATGAGGTGGAGCAGTATTGAAGTATAAGCAGAAATGTGTAGGAATTGTAAATGACAGGTTTTAGAAGTAGCGGCTGTAGCTAAGATAGATTGATAGCATTGTAATGAAAGGAGGAAGGTCTGTCTTACCTTTGATCTACATTACTGGGTGGACGCTACAACATGCACTGAATTCTTGTGGAGAGCTAACTATCTACAGGCTGCTTCTGAAAAGGATTCACATGCACAAAACTGCATCGCAGTAGCCGCTTATCTGATGAGGTTCAAATTTTGCGTAGACTGTTCTCGTACAGGCCTGTAGCAGTGTCTCTTAGGATGACTCAGGAATACTGTCACAATTAGCCAAACAGTTCAGCAGACCTGAACAAAAGTCAGTCCTCTCCAAAATAGACTGAAACATTCAAATCAGTACAGTTTTCCCTGGCCTTTCCCTTGAATACTCTAGTATGTTGCCTGCCAGTATATCAGTAACATATCAGTATAGTATAGTAGAAAAATATAACAGCTGAAATTCTCCTTAAACATTTGTTCTCTCTCACTCTCCAAAAAGAAATTATTTGTGGGCATCTGTGAGCTGCTATGAAGAAAGATTATTTTAGTCATTGTTTGAATGAAAGATATGGGAGGCTGAGTGTCCTCCCATGATGACACAGAGCAGTGTAGACCTACATACTGCACCTGAGACCCACATAGTGATGATTTAAATTCTGTATATTAAAATATATATTTTGTAATATTCTGGTATATAGCCAGATATCAGAATCTTAGAATACTTGATTAGGTTAGATAAAGTTATTACTGGCTGAGTTTTCTGCAGGGTTCTTTCTGGTCTGTCAGTGCTAGAGCTGTTTTTCAATGAGAGACGTAATTGAAGTTAATGGTCCGTGTCTATATTTACGCTCTTCTATCATCTCAGGGAACAGAACTGAAAGGGGAAATGTATTACTTTCACTTGAAATTCACAGCTGAAGTATTTACAGGCATTAACGAAAGATTTATCTAGTAGTCATGCTTCAGTCAGGCTTTATCTTTGTTCAGATAGATTTCAGAAGTGTTTTATTTACAAAATATGCAAATCTTTAACTGTGTAGTCAAACTGTTTAAAATCCTCGCTTCTCAAATGTGCACCCTGCACTCCCTCCTCCCTTCAGGGTTCTGTTTCCGCCTCTGAGCTGCCTGTCCTTGGAGCGAAGGATTTATTGAAGCTTACCCAGTTGAAAGCGAGAGGCTTTTAATTTTGCTTTGGATCTGAGACTACCTTTACTGTGGGTGACTGGAAGTATTTGCGGTTTAACCCTCCTCAGAGTGAGGCTGAATAAAAACACTGAAGCAGCGAAAAGAGCATATGGAATATCTGCAGTCTGCCTTTAAAGGCCAGCAGCAATTATCAGTTAATTCCAAAGCTTTTTGCTTGCTTGTGTTATTTATTAGAAGTAACTGAAGTGTGGTCCAGCTCTGCATAGTGCCAAGTAGATTGTTGCTGTGGAGTTGAGAAGAAGCAGATTCCTGACTTTAAACATGAGCTGGGACACAGAAGAAAAGGCACGTTATTGCCAGCAATTACGGTCCCTGGCTCCTATTTGCTTGCAAAAAAACCCAAAAATGTATATTTGTCTGTCTGTGTGTGTGTGTGTGTGGTTGATTACTGATTTCTTTGGGGACTAGATGCCTTCCTCTCACTTAAAGTCTACAGAAATCCCAGGGGTAGTGAAGGATTTAGCAGTCACCACTACCTTTCTAACCCATCCTCCAACCTTTCATAGCTGTGTCTTTTCCAGGGGTTAAGCGAGATAGCGTGTGGCACTGATTTCCACATCAGATTTTTCTTATTTAATTACCCCGAATCATAAAAGGGAGACATCACCCTTGGAATATTTTTCACTCAGTTTTGGAAAATAAAACAATGGCAGCAGGCCTAATTGGTTCCATATCACTGCTGGAAGTCCCTCGTGTTTCCTAGGAACAACGAGGAGGTTGTCCAGTGGTTGTTTCCCTGGTGACAGATGGTGTTGACAACGACTGTCATTTAGGGCTCCACCCTTCTGAGCTTTTGGGCAAGGTTCGGGAACTCTGTGAATTCCAGTGGAGTTTGAACCCACACCACTGCCCGATTTATGCCTGCTTCTATAACCACCACAATCACCAGATTGTCATATAAACTCTGAGGCCTTTTGAACTTTGCCACAACTTGCTTTTAATTGTCTCTAATGTTTTTGTGTCTCCGCTGGAATGGCATGTCAAGGAAAAGCAATAATCACCATGTTCCAGTGACATGCCTCGGGTCCTATTAGATTTTAGACCATCTGTGAAATCACTGGAAGCATTTTCTTGTCAAATTTTATTCAAGTTGACCTGGTGCTACAAGCAAAATAGCAAGTAACAAGTATGGCATTCTCTCTCAATTCACACAAGCCATTTATGGAGGGGGAGGTGGTGGTGGGTGGACCTTAGCTGAGTGGCAGCCTGAGCAAACAAATCAGAAGCCAGAATGTTTATATGGCCAATTGTGGGTTTAACCCTCTATTTGCATGTCATTATAGGCTTGTGCTGGGGCCACAAAGTGCTTATTCAAACCTTTAACCCGTGTGTGCAGTGAGGGGGCTACTGTAGCTGTGGTAAGAGCAGAAGGCAGACACGCAACACAGCTGTGAGTGGCAGCCAGAATTAGCTTTAGAAATGGCAGTTGTCAGCTGGAAGACTGGACTAGCGCAGGGTCTTGTTAGCAAGTGGAGCTAGGCGCTGAAAAGAGGGTTGGTATGATAAGTGCTCTGCTGTAACTCAAATCTCTGCTAGCCACATGCAGTGTGAGTGTATGTGTGTTAACGTGTTAGCGTCCTTGTATATCATCACATTGTCATGTCCAAACCTTGTTTTTTATATGTTCCAGTCATGTTGAGTTTTGTGACAATAAACATCCGCTACAGGCAGACAACTTAAAAGTAGCCTATGCAAAATGTACTGCACAGTGTTCTATGGGTTTTCTGAATGGGACATGTTGGAAAAATACAAAACTTCAAATAACAATTAATGTGCTACAGTGTTGTTTTTGCAACTGGATTTGCAGAGACCACAGTTATTGGGGTTTTTTTCCCCAGTATGTAAATAAACAGCCGATGTGCATTCAGAGATGCAAAGGGTAAGTTTATTTTGACTTGTAAAATCAAGGAATGCCACTGGACCTAGTTATTAAATGTATTGTATGTGTTGTCTTTTTAGACACATTTTAAACAACAGCTCTCTATCCATGTGGGACAAATATAAATGGTTTGACTTGTGATCATTCAATTTCAGACTCTCCTTTCAAGTTTCTGTTCTAGAGATGTAGGTTTTTGTTTTAACAGTGTAAATGCAGTTATTTCCTGGGAATCTCACCAATAGGAGGCGTGGAAACATCCAATCCTAGAAAGAAGCGAGGATCCAATTCTCGCTTCTTTTGATGCATTTTAGTTCAATAGCCAATACTCAGGAATATGAAATAAGGACATTTAGAGTTATGCATTGACTATCTTCCCTCCTTATCCTTGATTCAGCTTTATTCACTCTTGACATTCTCTCAAACAGCTTTATGAGCCATCTGGGAATCTTTTGGAATAGGCTTGAAGAAGATACACACATTCTCAGACATTCCTGTCAGTTCGAAATTAACAGAATTGTCTCAGTGTTTTGTTTTGTTTTAGAAGTAAGTTTGTTAAAGACATAATAGCTTAAGACTTTTCAACATCAAAAAGCTAAAAAAGAGGCAACAACCCCTCCACCCAAATGTGTAAGCAGATCAGTAAAGACGTGGGGAGCTTTTTTCAAAGATTCTCTTGCCATTTAAATTATAATATACTTTAAACATTTAAGTACATACATTTAGACTTGAATGTTCTTAAGATAAAAAAAAAGGTGCGTGTGTGTGTGTGTGTGTGTGTGTGTGTGTGTGTGTGTGTGTGTGTGTGTGTGTGTGTTTGTGTGTGTGTGTGTG
>JBBKCR010000101.1:10486041-10503687 GCA_037577295.1 Ladigesia roloffi | reverse complement strand
GAACAGTTCACTTTGAGCATGTGTGAACTGAACTTTGAACTAGTTCATAAAAAGTGTGAACTTGCACAACACTGCTTATAAGGTACAATTAAGGGATCGGTCTATGGATAAATGGCCACTTAATGCAAATTAAGAAGTTTTTGGCTTAATTTTATTAAATTAAGGGAAAGTTTAGCACATTTTAAGTACACTGTGTTTCATTGTGCATTCACTGCATATCAAAGGTTTGCAGTCACCTGTGTAGTCATTCACCAAAATCAGTGTGTTAGTGGTGTGTGTGCAGGCCTATCCAATGCACCCTGACCGTTAGAGGCATCTAGAATATTGCTAATGCCAGCTCCCTGACAAGCATGCTTTGAAGATGAGACAGATGCAATAATGCTGCGTGGCATACTTCAGTGGTATGAATGTGAGGGTAAGGCAATACGGGTAATATCTGTGTAGTGGCCATTTCGTTCTGATGTGTACCTCATGAGGTGTGAGATGTGTTGAGAGAAGTGACTTCAGGCTGTGTTCCCTTTGGGAGTTTTAAAATGAGGATGCTGTTTCAAAATTGGGCTACAACTGATGGTTTGTCCAGTCAATATACATTTAGGACAGAATTCTGGATACATTTGAATGTACATTGGTCCTTTTTTATAGATAACAGCCTGTATTACAGTGTCAGAAACTACATAAGCAAGAGTCTTTGAGTTTACTAAAGAGGTCAAACCAGTTAGAGGTAAGTTAAGTTATTGAGTTTGTACAGTGTACATTAGAAACCCTATGCAGATATGTGAGAGCAAGCTTCTGACATTTCTTGGCTGATGGACTATGTAAGAGGAAAAATCTGTATCCTGGGACTGGAAACTCTGTAATGATATTCCTGTAATGAAGTTCGTTGGTGTAAGGGTAGAGGATGCAGAAGATAGGACTAGGTGGAGACAGATGATTCGCTGTGGCGACCCCTGAAGGGAAAAGTCGAAAGAGGAAGAAGAAGAAGAACATCTGGAACCATGATGGAGTTTCCTATCAAAACCATCCTGAGCAGGTCCATATAGAGGAACGGTTTCAATCACATCAGAGGGAGAAACATCTGACTACTACTCATTGCATTACAATAAGAAACAAAGTGTTTAGCTTACTAAATGTGATTTTATTTTACTACTATAAAACATGCATTTGACAGGTACTCTGTATTGATGGTTACCGTGAAGTAAAATTTCAGAATTGGCTATCATCATTTATTCCCCATGTTAATGACCTGATTAATAATCATTTGGTCTCAGAAAGGTTTGACTGGAATCAGATTCTTTCCAGTCTAATATCAGTTATATTCAGGTGTGTTGGGCTTGGTCTAGGATGGGTGTATTATTGGTAGAGCAGGAGAGGAGAGTAGCACATTGTGGCAGTATTCAAGACTGCAACACAGTACGAGAGAGAGGGAAAGAGACAGAGTGTGGGAGAGAGAGAGAGTGAAAGAGAGTGAAAGAGAGTGAAAGAGAGTGAAAGAGAGTGAAAGAGAGTGAAAGAGAGTGAGTGAGAGTGAGTGAGAGTGAGAGAGAGAGAGAGAGATAGTATTCAGCTGCTTCCTAAATACTTGAGTCTGCCCCCAGGACCAATGCTGGTGTTATTTGAGCGCTGGATACTAAAATTTGTTTTCCACACCTCTTATTTTTTTCCCCCAAATGTGGATAAATATTGCAATTCAGTATGCGACAATTTTTGTAATAGATACATGCCAGCGTTAAATAAAAGGCATTAAATTTCCATCTCGTTTCTCATCAACACTTGAAACAGGGAGCACTATGAAAATCACATCAGTTGAGAAAAAAGTGATGGGACTGAACACTTTCACAACAGATTCAAATGAAGCGACCTCTGATTTCCATTTTCAGGAGAACCAGGAATTGGTTCTCTGGACCAATCCCAGGTTCAATGCTAGCTTTCACATTTGGCCAAGCTTACACTAAACCTTGAAGCATACATCCCCTGTCCGTGAAGAATGCTCTAGTGTGAAAAGTCTAGTGCACAGAGCGGGAGCAGTTTCAAATGAGCAGAGGACAGTGGAATAGAAACAGAAAAATGCCCCTCGACTGAGCATGCACTGTGCATTCTCTCCTGTAGCTGCTAATTTTTGCAAAATTTTTATTTATTGTTTTTATTTATTGCCTCTTCTGCATTTTACACACCTAATGACTATCACTTAAGAATGTGTCGACATCTCACGAGATCAGATTTGTCTCACGAGATGCGTCTGGTCTCGCAAGACCCAAATTACGTCCTCTTACCCTTCAAGGTTTCAGTAAATAGTGCAAATGGGCCTGCTGTCATTGTTACTGAGGCAGTCAACGAACATTAAGAGTGGCATAGATCCGCTGAAAGCCTACTCACTTGAGGTTTTCAAACATAGTATTCATTTAAAAAAATGTCTAATAATCTCGTCTCATCTCGTTCTCATGAACTCAGTCTCTTGTCTCGTCTCGTCTCGAGGGAAAACCGTCTCTTCACACCCCTACTATCACTGCTATTATACAGTATGAGGTTAAATTGGTGTATGAACACAGTATTTTCTTTATAGTAACTTTGGGCCCTCTGTTTAGCTCTGTTTGTCCAGCCAGAGAGCACTAACCAAACCACTGATCTGATGACTAACCACTGATCCACTCTAAAACTTCCTCCATTGCCATTCCTCCACCCATCCCAGTCAGTCTGAGTCCCAGCTCATTCACAGGGTCCTTCATTTCAATGCTGACACTCACTTAAACAGATGAGGAGGTGAAGAGAATGAGGAGAGGAGGGAGGAGAATCAGGACAGGTGTGACAGGAAGAGAGTGTAGGGGCTTGTGATTTACAAATACAGGATTGAGAGACAAGATAAGGGAGACATCTAGCAGGCATTAATCATCCACGCTAGAAGTGCCAAAGAGTGAACTCACAGTCCAGATGCTAATATAGATAGTCGTTTTTACGTTGTGTGGACAGATTTATCATTCTCTAATTCACCTGAGACTCTCTAAGCCTCGATATGATGTTCTTCATTACAGGAACGTCAATGTAATCATGGTTCCAGATGTTCAATCCCACCTTATCCCTGTGCGAGTAAACGTAATTATAAACACGGAGGCGAATGTATTATAGGAAATATTCACAAAGAGAAATTTCGTCTATCAACTTTTTGTTCCAAAACTACTTTACTTCTACAATGACTAAAGAATTAATCTGTTAATAAAGTCAGTAAATTGAATCTTTGCATCACTAGAATAAACAACCATGTCCATGTCGCATTTAATCTATCCAAAGTGCCTCTTTGTGGATTGCAAATTTGATGCCTGGTGAGGCTACAGCCATAAGTGATGTGTATGTCTAAATTACACAACTTGGCTTGAGCTCTTGAGGAGTGGGTGGGTACTCCTTTGCTGCCCATCCCAGCGTGATTCTATCCCAGTGGTATCAAACTCTGGTCCGAGAGGCCAGTGTCCAGCACAGCTTGATGGTTCTCCTCCTCAAACATATTCTCTATACCTAACAATTACCTGGCAAGGTAAACCAGGTTTTTCTGATTAGGAAAATCACCAAAACTTACTGGACCACGTCTTTCCAGGACTGTTCGACACCCCTGGTCTCACCCATACAAGTGTCTAAATCACACAAGTTTTGGAATTGGAAGTTGTCTAATGGTGTGTTGTCATCAGTTTGAAATGATACAGTGGTGTTTCAGTAACGGTATCGCCAATGGTACTATAAAGATAAGAGTTTTACTCTCTACAAACCTTTATTTTATCAAAATATACTTGGTCTTGATCATACCCCATATTTCTTACTGGCAGCCTGATCATTCCATGTAGGTGATGTCACAGATCCAGACGACTGTGTTTGAAATTTGCTTGTAAAATAAAACTCCAGACATCATAGGATTGTATCATCTAGTGATGTCATGAATAGCACAGTTGTAAAAGAAGGCCAGGAGTAACTGGGAGGGTTGCCAGACATGTACATTTAGGCTAGTTACCACCAGAGACACACTGCTTTCCCCCATAACTGCTCCTACACTGTCCCACCTGGACTGTGTTTTGAACCTACACTGGGGCAGGACTGTGGGCTTTAGGTAGGCAGTCTCTCTGTAGAAGCTCACTGGGTCGCTCAGCCTCTTGTTGTTTCGCTCACTTGCTTAGCGCTGATCCATGAACTGCTCCTGACCTCCATCGGGCCTGTGATTAATGTCCCCTGCACAGCTTTTCAGCCCCCTCCGCAAAGTAAAAAAAATACTAAAGTGCAAGGCAGCCAAAAGACCAACTAGACGGTCAGGCGGTGGAGTGTTAAAAGAGTTGCTGTTTTATTTTAGAGGGAGAGATAAAAGCAGTGTCCAAATGTTTCTAAAAGGTCTTTCTGTCAAGGCCACATATATTCAACTCAAGAAGACCTTCATATTCGGGGAATTTAAGCTTAATCTGGTACAAAAAGGCAACACACTGGACACTGCTTTGAACATCCTTGCTTTGTGTCAACGTTTATGCATGGAGGTGGAGTTTCTGGTAGTCCCTTCTGACAAAGGTGGTAGAAGAGTTTGGGTGATACAAATGAAGTTCAGAACAGACTAAATAATTTTTTTTTTTTTTTGCATCGTTTGAACACATCTTAGCAGGAAAATAAGGAACCTATCCCTCATTTCCACTGAAATTATGTGTTGACTTTTTGCTGTCCAAATAAAATATTGCAAACAGAATGTTTATATTTCTGTTTACTCTTTTGGCCATTTTTGGATGGCCAACATTTTAGACATATCTTCTGTCACAGCTGGTGTCTCCTTCTGTGGTTTGGTTTTCCTCTTGATCACTCTTGGGTTTTAGTTCAGCTGTGTCAGTTAGGGTGCAAACCAACAAGGATCAAAAGTCTCTTCCAACCCTGCAGACGAATGCTCTGCTTTTTTTCGGCATATGGTCACAAACAAGCTTTGCCCCAAACAGTGCAGGAATGCTTTAGCAATTAGATTTACAGCCCTTGATCCCTTTCATGACCCGGAGAGGGTCTATACGTGTAGTTTTCCTGTTTTTCATGCCAGATCAGATAACCAGATCAAAAAACTCAGTGAGTTGACAAACTCTCATATTATTATTGTGTTCCACACAAACCCACATATGTACACATATGTGCACCTATGTGCTCACACACTCTTACCTAATCTTCAAAGACTAGATCAGTAGTGGACAGTAAGCATACCCACTAGCAGATGTTCCTGAAATGCTGCTAATGGGAGCAAGAGTATCCAGAGCTCAGTGTGTGTGTGTGGGGGGGGAGTGAGAGAGGACAGCAAGAAAGAGACAGAGAGAGACTACCCTTCTGTTTTATATCTCCCGGTGTGTGTGGGCTCTGGTACCAAATGGCGATCCAATCAATTAAAAAGTTGTTTGAAAAGATTCATCTGTTTTCTGTTTCATTTCCATTTCAAAGCAGTGTCTCTGATTGTATTCCAAAGTGCAGACCAGCTCATTAGTATAAATCACAACATTAGTATCATGTATCTAATTCTGGCATGGCATTACTGGGGCTTGTACTGTGTAATATGAAGCAACGCGTAATGTGACTTGGCAGTACACTTGTGCGCCTTACTGCCATCGTTTAAAAGGCCTAAAAGCTACACAGCCTTGTAATACATTTGTATAGGTATATAGTGAGTGACTATGTTCATTATCATACTGCTTTTATCTTTATTTTAGTATTGGTCTCTTGTGTGAAGCACTCCCAAAGGCTGGTCAGTAGTAGAGGAGAAGAGTGTCTCTTGTAATTTTAGATTTGCTTTTACAATTTTGCACTGGAATTATAATTCTAATTTATCGAAAAAGTAATGGAAGCTTATGAATTCAAATAACATTGTTAGACCCATGCCTCAGAGCTGATAGATTGTTCTTAATTTTGGAATTTGTGACACTGGATAACGCTTGTAACGGAAAACAGAAGTCTGAATTTTGCCTCTGTTTCTTCACTTTTTTTTACTAAGGGTATGTCGTATGGTGCCAAAACCACATAAGCAAGTATATTTAAAAAAACAAGTGATTAAATTTGAGATAAATGTGTGGTAATTTTGGCATACAGTATTTGGCAATACTGATTCTCAGACTATTATCCTTGTATAAGCTATATTAGACTGGCAGCTCCAGTGCAAATCTAAAGAAACAAACGTCAAACCAACATGTAGTGGCTGATCGACTGCAGTAGTGGAGAGTTAGCGGATGCCGAATGTCTGTGGGAACGGAGAAGCTGCTGGTCAGCCCCTGCAGGCAACACCTCGTTCACCTTTGTGACCTTTTGATCCAGCTAACCCCAGTGTCTGATTTCATAGGAACAGGAGTGAGTGACCCTTGAAAGGCCACGACAACCTGCCCCCAAGCCTCCCCAGCCACATACACCCTCCACTGGTGATTTGCGAGGGTTTGATACCTAGAAAGGCTCTTGTGTACACAAACACACACACACACACACACACACACACACACACGAACACTAAGAGAAAAAGGGCCCACTGATAGTAAATGAGAGCAACAGACAAGACTTCAAAGGATCACCTAAACCTTAGAGAAACTGGATATTCTGAATCTCTTTTTATCAGTTAGCTCTTTAAAAAGAGTGTAAAATTGGATAGAAACTATGAATTAAATAATGTATGATATTCTGCCTTCCATACTATATATATATATACATATATATATATGTAGTGCTTTCTTGGTGAGATATTGGTGAGATATTCCAAAACTGCTAAATTCAAAATGTAGATATTCCAATAGCCCAGATGGTTAAGATGCCCATCCCTACTGTTTACACTATCTCCAGGCTTCTCCCTATCAGTTCATGTAACTGATTTGCTCTGTGTCTGTTTTCCTTGCTCTGAATCACTTGATTAGGATCACACAGTTGATTAGGTGAATGAGGTGAAGAGGGTAGTGAGTCTGGGAACCAGTGTTATACCTTCACTAATCCAAATAAGTTCCCTTTACTTCTGAATCTCGATTAAAGCCACAAGCTTTGATGTCATTGCTAATTATGCTGGGTAATATTACTCAGAAGCCTTTTGCAAGAGAGTTCAAAGCAAGCCAACAAAATCTGGGCCTAAATGTTTTCACATGCATTCACTACTTTAATTTAGTGTATGATCCATATACTGGGATCAAGAGGTCTCTGAATAAAGCTCATCACTGTCTGTCTATGAACATTAAAGTGATTTTCAAATTCCTTAATGACGTTTGACTCTGCTACTAGCTAATTTTATTTCTCTATTAAGAATATTTATTCATCTTTGCCAATGCCCCATTGTACCTTTGCACCGCTGACTCTGTGATCATTGTGCAGGAGGCCTGATGGCAGGGATAGGAGGCAAGAGAAGTCACAGAAGGGGCACCAACATCAGGCATAAGCATTAGTGCAATGCTGTACAGAAATGAGTGGTTTGCCTAAATCATGGCCTATTAATTAGGTGCTTAACCAAAGCGCAAGATATTGACAGTATATTTTAAATACAAAAGCGAAATCAGTGTTACCAAAATTGTAAAATGGTTAAATCCAGCTTGGAAGTACTTCGTATGGGTGCCAACAACCTGAAGATTTTATTTTGTAGAACAACTAAATGGGGTGAAGGGTTATTGGGATGAGTTTCATCAACCAGTCATTTGGTTGTATAGGGTCCCACAAAACACATTTTCATTCATTAGTTACTACATTAATGAATGCACTATAAATGGGGCAGTAGTTTTTATATTTAGTGTGGTAGTAAGCAGTTGTAGAACAGAGACAGATGTTGTTCTCTTTATGCTTTTTTGAAATAAAAAATGCTTGTGAGTATTAATTATTTGAAAAAATTAATGGCTGACATATGATAAAAGTAGATATTAGAGCGTCCTTCGTGTCCCAGTGCTATTAAAACATGGATCTTGACAAACAATTTAAAACCGTTTTTTGATCATAAATGACGGGTAATGCAATGTGGACTAAAAGCTAAAAGCTAAAAAGCTAAATGCCGTCTGAAGTGTGGGCTAAACATGTACACAATGTGAACTGGGTTATTGTGGGTGGTAAATCTTACACATAGCCACACGTGTGTGTGTGTGTGTGTGTGTGTGTGTGTGCGCACGCTCTTTTGTCCCCACAGGCAGAGGAGTATCTTCAGGTGTTGCTGGGTGTTTATGAGTAATTCTTCATGAGAGGATAGGTTTACAGAGCCCACACTATAAACCTTGTTGAAGCGTGATAAAAGAGCCGCCGCACTGGAATCCCAGGCATGTTTGAGCGCAGAGGAAAGAGAGGGCATGCTTTTATACCCGAACCATCACTCTCTTTCTTTCTCCCTCTCCCTACTCTGGTTGGATAGAATGATAAGAGCCAGGGGCATAATGTGCCTCTGTTCCAAAGAATGGACGACAAACTGGGCAGATGTTCTGGGGCAGTGAGGGGCAGATAGGCTGACTACCAGTCTTGAAGTGTCCTAGGGCTGTGCTCTCACACACAAGCACACACATACACTGCACATTCCAGTCTGACACTCTCCATGTATTGATTGTCCAACCTTGTGACCCTTTTGTCAAACAGTATTCTCCCCATAAAAAGCCTGCCCTGAATTATGATATTAATCTCAGTTAAAGGGCAAATATCACCTTGATTTGAGGCCAAATGAGCTACTACCTGTGAGTTTGCAAAAAAAAAAATCCCTGTTTATTATCTGTTCCTCTGTCCAACACTCCGGCCCCTGTCCAAGTTAGTCTAGCTTCAGAATTAATGGAACGCTATGAGAGATGCTGTTTGACCACGGTTTCACCTGCCCTCACTATGAACTTTTCATTTTTTACAGATCTGATTAACTCACAGTAAACAAGTTGAGCTTTATCAGAGAACAAGCTCGTTCATACTCAAGGACGGTTCCCAGGAAGGCCTTCTTGATTTGCTTGATATACTTTGTGTTTCCATAGTGTAGTGGTTATCACGTATGTCTCGCACACAAAAAGTCCCTGGTTCAGAGTTTTGTGCTGTTCACTCTGTGTGCTGTGGCGTGTTCACGTAGGACAGATTTCACTTATGTCTGGCACAAATTGTAATTGACACACTTTAAAAAACCTTGTGGGTTTGATCAGTTTTTTAGACTGATTTTGTTTAAAGTTAAGACTGTTTCTATGAGGGTGCATTTTTGCTATGACACAGAATGACCTGTATAGCCAATCCAAGTCATTGTTTGCTGTTTTTTTCTGCTTCATGTGTACTGGAGGTGAAGCTATCTTTAAGGGCGCATCCTTATGCTTCCTCCCATGACTACGTCTATCTGAAACTTATTAGCCCTGTCACAACCAACTGGCTGTTTTTCTTTATGTTAGGTCATTCGCTATCATTTCTTGTCCTACACATGCCTTGTTTTGTCCGATGCTGCATTTAGACAGACTTTCACTCATGTGTGTCTCATTGGCCTACATGGAATTTATTATACTGAATTCAGTACATTGACTGTATATTACATATGTGTACATTTCACCAAACATACCTTGCGTGCATGTGCTGCACATGTGTTTTCCAGTGTCCGTAGATTGGTAGCAATTAATCCGGTCACTCTTGGCTCTAAAATTGACCACTTTGAAGACTGTTCTCAGTTTTGGCACTGTCTCGGATCAAACAAAAACGAAGCGTGTCTAAGTAGTTGAAGGGAAAACAGAGGTAAGTGGTAACATCTTGCTTGCGTAAATGAAGCACAAACGGTCCTCCTAGTAACAAGCGACGCATGTCAGTAAATAAAAAGTGATTGCCCAAACTCACAGGCAGCCTTTAAACTACACTATGCTTAATCGCAGCATTCTGTGACTTCCACTTGTGCTTGTCGGTCTAACTCAGGCCCAAGAGGCTAGAGAGCTTTTATATGGAAATTAGAGGGCTTAACTGTGGTTGTTTTGGTTTGTTTGTGTAACGGTCGCTTTCATTCATTAAAGTACATTGATTAGCTTTTTTTCAAGAGGCCTGTTTGGAATAAATCACTGAAAGTTAGATTTTCGACAGTAGGTACTGATGAAATTCAATGTGACAATGTTTTTATCACAATAAAAGTAGTTAATTCAAGTGAATTATGAGTATACTTAAGTATACTTTATACTAAAACTGAGGCAGTATACTTGAAGTTTACTTTTTATATACTATATTTTATATATTTAAGAATAATATAGTGAAACATACTTTACTTATACTGATAAATATGCAGAAAGTCTGTAAAGTGTACTTTTGTTAGCTTAAAATGACCTTTTAAAGTGTCCTTTTATAAACTTAAACAGTTTCCATTTAGTCACTTGAAGTATTAAATTAGTATACTTTCTTGTACACTACAAGTACTCTCTAAACTTGTCATAGTTATACTTAATATAATTACATTGCTTTACTACTTTTTGCTCAGGGAATATTTAGAGGTGTGCTTTAAATATTGTAATAACTCCATTCCGCTCAATGAGCTCTATCCTAAATATCCTGATTTTATTTTTATTACTTCTTTTGTCTGTTATTCTCATAAAAGGACACCAAATGGAATCTTACATTGTATGTAAATCTCAATCAGACAGAATCCCCGTTTTCTTTTTCAAGATTTGTTTTAATATTATATCTGTTTAGAAATATTGAATTCATAGTATATGATTTGTTGTCTATCAATACAGCTAAAAGTACTGTTACGTATTAAATAGCATTGGGCAGCACTATTGGACGCTAAAATCATATTGCACTCATTTTAGACCGAATATGCACTGCAAATGCAATGTTTGAAAACTCCAGACAAATACTAGAGGTCAGTCCATCCTGCTGGCCTTTGTCTGGGTCTGTATGTTCCAGAAGATGGATTTAGATAACACAAACACAAACACACATACACACATCCACCCATCTGATCTGTGTAATTCTTTTTAAGTTTACAGAACCGGCCCAACAGAATAAACTTCTGTCATTCATAGTTTATTCGAATGCTTCAGCATCTAAACTATTGTAGATTTTTGTTTTTTTTCTCAAATTCAGATGAATTCTTTCATGAAGAAATGGTTTTAGTCAGCCCAGTTGAGCAATAACTCACTGAAAGTTTTGAAGTGAGCTGAAGCGCCATGCCTGGCCAGTCTTAACAGAAAGTCGGCAGTATTTCGGCGGACGACTGCGTGGGCCCGTCCCTTCGTCCTCAGCTGGTGATCTCATAGGTCCATCTTATTATTAAATTAAGTGAAGCGCTTTAGCTGTTTTTCTTTCGTCAGGCCTTGGCTTGTGGAGAGGCAGCAGTACAAAGACTCTGCCTTCGCGCAGCAAGCACGCAGCCAGAGCTACCCCATCCCGAATTGGCGTAGAGCGTTTGGCTAATCTGTTAGCAATTTAGGGCAGATAAGCAGACTGAGTTGAAGCGAGAGAGAGGGTCTTTTTTATATTACAAATATAGTTTGACACTAAATGCCTAATAATTATTTTGCATCGGAGTGCTAATAATCAAATTATGGATCTCTAACATGATAATATTTAGCAGTATCACAATAGATTACATAATAAAATGTAAAAAAATGGTTATTTGACTGTTCTGTTGATATTCAAGAGCGCTGACCTACTGCATGTTTCCTTAAAATAAGAGGTTAACTAGACCACAAAGGAGAAGTTTGGTTTTAAATGGATCTGGGGTGTATTGAAACATGATAACAAATATGAACTTTTATTCATCTTCATTGGGCCGATGCATTCTGAAACACAGCACTTACACTTGGTAAGTCTACAACTAATGGGAGTATTCACGTAACTAATCAGCTGTAGTTTCGTTGATGCTCGTCGGTAGATTTATCGTGCCTTAATTTCAAGATGGTGGCGACCGGAAAATTATTTTTAATAAACTACCTGTACAAGTTCTCTGCACTGCCTACATTATGCCCCATGCCCTACCATCATGGCCATCATTATGCCCCATGCCCTACCATCATTGGTTGGACCCGCCCCCCACATTTTACATTAATAATTAGTTCACCAGCGCTGTTGAATCTTGAATCGTTTGGGAAATAATCCAGTTCACTTAATCGATAGAAGAACTCACACACCACTGGAAATCCAAGCAGCCTTTCTATGCACTGATGATTCATTTCATTTGCATGCGGTGAGCTGGAGGCAAACCCGAGCTGATTTCCAGTGTTGTGTGTATTCTTCTATTGATTAAGTGGAGTGGAAACTTTCTAGATTCAGGATTCAACAGGGGTTTCCAAACACCCCCACCCACTAAAAGAACACCTTTACCTGTTCTTGTTTGTCAGAAAGACCAACGTTAAAACAATCACACCCACCTTGTTTGGTGGGAACCAATCAAGCTTGTTCTTTAGTAAGGTCCGATTTGACAGGTGTGAACACCCATTCAGAGGTGCACAGTAAACAATGTATCCTGCCTAATTTTTTAAATGGTCCACCCCAAATGAGGTCATTCAACATTAGAGCGTGCTTTCTTATTGCACGTCAGCACTGTGCTGCCTGTTTTAACTCTTTACATAGACACTGATCTTGTTGTTGCAATGGAAGCTGCGTCTAAAAATAGCAGAAGAGCAATGACAAAGTATTGGATCATGGACCATTTCCTTTTTTGATTCAGGCATTGGCAATCTGTTGGGGGAATTTTAAACTGACATAATTAAAGCAGTTGATCCTAGCAAAGCAACAAACAAGTAAGGCTGATTTTGATTACTCTGTAGCATTTTAACAACATAATGTGTAGGATTATACATTCGATCATTAATACATTTTCGGCATGGAATGGATCAATGGACCATAATTTGGTAGGAAATATATTCTTGTACTGACAGCAACCAAACCAAATGTAAAAGATGCTACAAAAAAACATAAACCCTGATGTGGAATTTGGCATGTGAAGGCATGTGAAGTATGTGTAAACTTACATGAAGTAAGTGTAAACTTAAATGCATATTTTTACAGTGCTGATGTTGATTTTGTTTAATACATCAAAAATATTGTTGCTGGCATTAATATGGCCAAATGTAGAAACTGAGATATTGATCATGGGCATCTGAAAGATTTCCTTCCAGTGGATCCCTTGTGCACTATGATTGTCACACTTGCACACTCCAAGTCACTGTCTGTTGTTGAATCATTAGTATTGACCTGTCTAGCCTGCACTATGGAGTCATATTCCCTGATATCATATGTCTGTTTTTATGAGGCATCTGGCTTTGGGTTGGTCTCTCTTTCTCTTTCAGCTCTCTCCAGCCCTGCCCTTTATTAGGCCATTCAGAGACTTTAGCTGAAAGACCCTTTTGTGCTTTTCCATTTCACAATCGTAATGGACCATGAAATAACTAAATGACATTTTCTCCCTTTGCTGTGCTACCATGAACCTCTCTTTTTCATAGTGTTGCTGATACTGACATAATGCTTGTAATAGACTTTCTGATAGACACTTATACTTAGGGTTGTAGAGGAGATTTCCATCATTTTGAAAACTTGGCTTACCTATAATGATCTTTTGAAGTGCCCTTTTTTGCACAATATTTTGCTCACATGAAACTTAACTTATCTGATCTGGTTAATGGAGCCTTTCTAAAGAATTTGATTAGCTGGATAAGGAGAGGTAGAGTACTGGAGATAGATCTGTAAAAGAAATATGTGTTAAAATGTCATGCTAGATTAAATTTATTTTTATAAAGCAGTGTCAGTTCAGGTCAGCTGATGTTTTTTTATAGCGTAAAATGAAGAAAGACTGGCATAGGTCTAGCGCTCAGAAGAATCTGGGTGCAGATGAAGAGAAAATAACTAAAATGTTGCATCATTTGGACCACAGCACACAAAATGAAATGAAATGATTCATCAAATAAAATGACACTGGAAGTCAAAAATAATTACTCACTTGCACAGATGTCATACACAGATGGGTTGTAACTGTTTTGATATATTTCATTGCAAGATTCTCTTCAGGAATAGAGGAGCTACAGATTGCTGATGCACATTATACTGATTTGTGTATTTCTTAATTGCATTCACTTTTTGACATCAGGGATGTTTACATTCTGATTGAAATTACATACATGTAATCCCAATGCCTTAAAAACACACTTTGAGCAATTTGGACAGTTGTCTAGTTTTCATTACCAACTGAGGTGTTCCAACAGCATTGTAATAGGGCATACCTGCTCTTTACAAGCATTTATTATTTTATTTTAGTGACATTCAGCTTTCCCTCTCACCACCAAAGATGCATTTGGAATGTCCCAGCTGAATTGTTTGCACGTTGTTTAATATTTCCACATTAATAAACTGATTTCTGGACTCTACTAGTGTTTATTTCTTCGCCACTGTGCTTCAAGAACAGTCTTTGAGTGTGTTTAGTATGTCAAGCACTTATAGTGTAGTGTTTATCAGCATTATGTAGGTCCCGTTGAAGACTTTTGCAGTTATTTTGAATGACTTAAAGAAAATGCTTTCCACAGGTTTTGTCCACAGACCTTCCATAGGGATTGGATAGTCCTTCTCCTCAGAATTCCCTGCATAGTCCCATAAAATTTAAATGGATTTTAATAGTGCCTGAACATAACTTGATGGACTGCATGTTATGTTGTGGTGTCTTGTTGGAAAATATACTATTTCTTGTGGTTTTTTTTCGTTAAGTGACAAGAAACACTCCAAAAACAGACACGAGAGCTAAACTTCAACGTGTTACACATGCATGTGGGCAGTTCTTTTTGACTGCCAGACCTAATCACTAACATAAAAGTGTCAAGAAAGATTTCTGTTGTGTGTAGTTTTACCTGCAGAGTGCAGTTTAACTAATCTTTCTTTCTTTTTTTCTTTTGCATGTGCCTGGGTTGTGTCTGGGTCCATCTTGAAGGTGAGTGAGTACATTTCCCAGAGTTCCGACTGCATATTTAACCATATTTACGTTATTTAAAAGATAAGTACAAAGACATGGCTGATCTGTAATTTGTCACTAGTTCTACCAAATCCAGTGTCCACATGTACTCTGTTTTAGTCAGTGTAGTCAGAGTAATTGATGAAGTGTTCAGAGTAAATAAGGCTCAGTGCTCCAAAACAAAACCATGTATCTAATGTTTTTACATCATTTGAACACAAAAGAAAACTCCCTTTACATTGTGTGAATCTTTCATTGTAAA
Source organism: Ladigesia roloffi (assembly GCA_037577295.1). Lineage (NCBI taxonomy): Eukaryota > Metazoa > Chordata > Actinopteri > Characiformes > Alestidae > Ladigesia > Ladigesia roloffi. Next base: position 10,488,574 of record JBBKCR010000101.1, on the reverse strand, counting down.
GGAACCATAGTAGAGCTGCTATTTTAGAGATACTTGTTTTTCCATACAAGCAGTGGATCATATCCTTGGAATCATTGTGTATATTCCATAATATCTGCATCAATCCAGTAATATTCATGCATTTAGAATGAATATCCGCACAAAATGGTCTACATTTAAGAGTTGATCACTTTTGACATGAAAAATGTCTGAGCTGAAAAACTATTTAAAGTCATAAACATTGTTCTAAACTCGGCTCAAACAGATGGATGAGACTAAGGACTGACAAGGTCGACTGTAGAGCAGGTGGATGATCTTTCATGCTAGGCTTAATGGACAGCTGGGGAATATCGTAAGTCCATTGTTCTAGCCTTGGAGCTGGGCTGATTTCCAGAGGATGCTGTAAGAAGAATCGCTCAGTTTAAGCTGAACATGTGTTAATGCCAGATATTCTCAGAGCAGTCATTAACACAAATAGCTCAACTTTCAAAATCTCAACATATAGGTGCTTCAGATGAATTATTTGACTGTACAAACAGTCTTGCTTTTGTTTCCACTTATGTGATCTGACTGAACTTGGGCTAGCCAAGAGTCAGAATACAGATTAGCATCATAACGCAAAGCTGTATTAGCTGAATGTTACTCACACACCTAAAGTCATCTGTAGTCCCGCTGGATGTTGCTGTTTTCCAGAACTCTTGAGTAGACTGATATATGTAATACAAAATTGGAAGCTGAGAAGTAATATATTGGCTATCATATCACAGAATTGGCTTTTGCAATACTTTAAATGCAAACATACTGCAATATGCAACTGACCCTGTAATAAATCATAAAAATGTTGATTATATGCTTTGATCGAATTGAACAATTCCAGATGTTCCAGGCGAGTTTCTTTTCTGTTTAATTAGTTAAAAGGTGATTCAATAATGGCAGAGGGAAATCCTCTGAACCTTTCAGGGCTTTAGAAAAAGTGTAATGTTTTCTGTGATATAAAAATAATATGTCTGTAATTAATTTAAACTGAATATAATTGCAATGCTTGGTATATTTAAATGTGATAAATATTTCTCTGTTTTGGTTAGAAGCTACAAAATTACATTTAGCGAACAGCAAACATAAAAGTGCATAATCAGGATTTCGTTCTCTGTGTTATCTAGGTAGATACAGACTGTGCTAAAGTGTCTCTTCATTTCCGTTGACTAAAACGAGACGAGACGTTATGTATCTAGAGTGAACAAAAGTTTTGGGACACCCTTTTTCTAGATTTTCCTTCTTGAGAATTGGGTGCGTCTTATATTCCGGAGCATCTTATAGGCTGAAAAATACAGTAATTATGATCATAATAATCCAGACCAATCTTTAGTTTTATATTAAAGACAGTGACTCTCTCTCTCCCTCTCTCTCTCTCACCCTCTTTACATCTCTCTTTCTCTCTCTCTCTCTCTCTCTCTCTCTCTCACCCTCTTTACATCTCTCTCTCTCTCTCTCTCTCTTTCTCTCTCTCTCTCTCTCTCTCTCTCCCTCTCTACATCTCTCTTTCTCTCTCTCTGTCACCCTCTCTCTCCCTCTCTACACCTCTTTCTCTCTCTCCCTCTCTACATGTTTCTCTCTCTTTCTCTCTATCTCTCTCTCTTTCTCTCTCCCTATCTACATCTCTCTTTCTCTCTCTGTCACTCTCTCTCTCTATCTCTGTCACTCTCACTCTCTCTCTCTCTCTTTCTACTTCTCTCTCCTTCATTCTCTACCTCAAACTCTTGCTCACTTTTTTTGTTGGATCAGGTGACTGGTGTAATGTGAGAGGTTCTGTTTGGTCGATCTCCTGTCATGTCAGCTCATGTTAAACTAATAATCCTCACTACTAGAGTTACTTAAGCCTGTGTCTTGTCACCTGAGCTGACGCTATTATTACACCCAGCAGCACACAACCAGATTCCAAGTGACAGATGATTCTGCTGCACAGTCGTTCTATTTCTATGTATGTAATAATAAACACTCTTCTTTATATGCTACACCTTTACAGTGGAGTTTGCACCTGTGCTCTTTCCATTTTCTTGAGCTTAATTGTTTTGTAAGTGATTCATTGCACACATCACAGAGATAATAATAATGGGCCAATTTACAGGCCTTTGGCTTTAAGATAAATCCACAGCTATTGTTCTAGGGTTGCCTCGAATGGGTCGTCCAGCCCCTTTGACTTGTGGGATTAATTTTACCTTTAGGGAGTATTTGGACCTACAGCATTCATCTAATGTAAATACTTTTTTTGCTCTGATGTAATAAAATAAATAACTAAATAACCAAATGCCAAGTAAAAGGGGGCATTAATTTTGCCCTTGACAGGGTTAACATGTACAAGCTTTGAACAAGGTCTAGCGCAATTTATAAGAAATAACAGCCCCGTGAAACATGTGAAAGGTTGTAAAACATTTGTTTCTAGGTGTTTTTCTTAGCATTCGTAAAGATTTACTTGTAATCAGTGTTGGGCAAGTTACTTCAAAACTGTAATGTGTTATTTATTACTTGTTACTGTCATTTCAAAGTAATTTGTTAC
>JBBKCR010000101.1:10462062-10473583 GCA_037577295.1 Ladigesia roloffi | reverse complement strand
AAAATGCGGGAGTGTTAGTCGACTAGGAATATCTTTAGTCGGGGGCAACCCTAATGAGTACATACTAATTTTAAGACGTCCACTGGCTTTTCTAATGTAGTTCCCTTAGTCGGCTGCTCTGTCATTTAATCTTTCTCTTTTACTCACTACTGTACATTCCTGGCAGCTGGTTTGGATTAAGCAGAACCATCTAATTACGCACTGTGAACCGAAATAGCCCCGTAAACAATCATTCAGAATAATTCCCAAACAATGACCTGTTTCTATTCATGTAACAGATATTTCCGCTTTCATTTGTCCTTATGCCACTCTTACTTGGCACGTGACATTTCAGACATGAGCTGCAGCGTGCTTGCATTTGTTTGTTTTTTAGTTCTTCAGTTCTGTTTTTTGGCTTCTATTATGTTAAGGCAAACATCAAAGAGGCACGATGAGTTTGTTTTTATATTTTTATTCTTTCTTTTTACTCCCCCTCTTTCTCTCTTCCTCTCTCTTTGGTCATATGTGACCGATTAGAGGATGGGTCTGGGAGAAAGAAACAAAAGCCTTGTTTTCTCTCTCAGGGCCTGCTTGGGATTCCAACAGCTTTACGGCGGGCTTCACCCCTCAGATCCCGCTGATCAATGACACTCTGGAGATGAAACCTCCTCCCTCTATCATGAACACTTCTCTTTCACCGCTCTTCCCATGTCAGTGTTTGTGGAGACACAAGAGCCCATTCAGCTGTAGAACACACTCCTGAAAATGTAAGGTTTATAATAAGTGTTTTGATTAAATGAATGGTTTGTTGGAAAAACCTTTAATTGGGTTAAGACCTTCAAATTAACTGGTTCTTCTATTGAAATATCTATTGAAAGAATCTTATATGAACCACAAGTGGTTATTCTATGGCACAACTCCAGGAACCCATTTTGGCCCCTTTACTTTTAAGAGTGTAGTGAGTGAGGGATTGATTTTGGCCCTCTTTAGAGCTATACTCTGCAGATGTTATGAACTCGTGAAATGCTTGTCAGTGAGATATGTGCATTTGTGTGTGTTTGTTTGTACTGTGTATTTATGAGGGTGTGTGTTTAGAGGGAAATATATTGTATTGCTCAAGGGTACCTCAGTGATCACACTAGCAGCCCAGGGATTCGAACCCACGACCTTCTAATTGGAGGGGCATCACCCTAAGCACTAGGCCACCAGCCGCCCCAATAGGAGTAAAGACCGGAAACAGTGCGACCCTAAACAGTGCTTCATTATGAAATTTTTGAAATATTTCTTCTCTTCCGCTCTGCTGCACTTGATTGAATGCATTTCACTGTCTATGCCCTTCATGAGGTCACTCAGGTTTGTGAAATTACTAACGGTGCATCTATGATTAGGGGGTTCTTCCCAAAGAGCTTGTATTATTGACACATCATGCAGTTCAGCAATTAAAATAATCTCTTTCGATTTTCTCCAAATTTCAGACATGCACAGATGGAATTGTATAATATCAAGCATTTACAAGACACTGGAGTTTTATGGTGAGATCATGTGCAGTAAATGTTTTGAGATTCACCAGGCGCTGACAGAGGTTTGGCTTTGCTCCACTCGGGATCTGCTCACCATGTTGAGACTAAACGACTGCAAGCCCTGAGGACAGGATACAGGCAAGGGCGATATTGGAATAGCTTTACTGACATGTATTCAATCAAAGTAGAAAACGTCATGCGAATAATCACCAGTTTGGTCAGTCTACAGTCTCTTTAAACATGTGGCATTATACTTTCCATGTAATGAAATGCTTCTTGGATGCTTGAGCCTGTCTCAAAGGTTTATTTTATGATTGAAGGTCTTTAGTTACTAGACGTCGCCATCTTTTTCTCACACACAGCCCCATATTACCAGGCCGGCTGGCTGAATCTTGATCTTAACCTTGGCTCTAATGTGCAGGCATTGCTCAACTTGGTTCGTCCGTTTTAGTGTAAATGATCACAGACCTGTTGGATGGTAAAGTCCGAAAGTAAAGCAGACTAGCTGTAAAAGCCATTAGCATGCCTGGGCTCTCCCACCTAGCAGGAGTCTTTGGAGGGGTCACCAGACGGCCTTGCCTGCCTTGACCTGGTTCTCTCACGGGGGAGAGGGGGTCAAGGCACCCATTTCATGAGTTCAAGCAGTGATGGATGTCTGACAGCCCTGCTGTGTCATAAAAGAGCGTTTGACTTGAGCATTTAGTTGCAAAGACGGTTTTGTGTCCCGCAGAGATGCGCTAAGGGAGCGCTGATGGTGAGCTAATTTTATTACGGTAACTTTGAAAATAACTAGCATCATTTGCTCTGGTTCTACACAGTGAAAGTCATTGCATTCACATTATATTTTCAACTTACAAAGAAATGTTCTCAGCCCTAGTCCTGTGTACTTAAACAGAAATTTAAACAGAAGTACATTTATCTAAAAAAAAAAACGCAATAAATATGATTCCAGGATCTCTTTAGACCCTCAGGCATCCTGTTTTTTTTTTTTTTGGACTCTCCTCTTCAGCTCCCTTGCAGATTTTCATGAATTAAAGATATTTTAAGGGACCAAAGGGGATTATTTAATGGCATCCTCTATGTTTGTTTTTAATAGCATAAGCTGAAATGCTTCAGAATTGATTCTTGAGGGAATTAAAAGTGATTGCTATCCAATACTTTACTCATTGAACCTTTTATATAACGGTACATTGGTTGTGTATACATTAATGCTTGGCTTCTATACCAATGGTGCCAGTCATTGTGGAGCTGACTGTACTTAGGGTGGTATAAGTATAGAGCAAAAGCAGAAGATTGGTCAGCACATTCCCTGACATAAAAACATCATTAGAAATACTCAGCCTATTTAGTGGTACTTCCAGGAAACGTTCTTGCCATTCCAGTGGATCCATTAGACATTCCACCTTCCCAAGTGCCCAGTCACATCCTCCTAGTTATGAAGCACTGATGGTCTGGAAATGGCAAATAGGAGAAGCAATAATGAGGTCAGGGTTAAAGAAATGGTGGATGAAATTAAAGAGTCATTCGGGCAATGATTGCTGCAGCAGTTACAGTGTTTCTGTAGGCAAAAACGGGCCAGTGGCGAGACATTCCACCAGCCTAATTTACAGCCTTCTGCATATGGAGGACCTGAACCTGTGGAGCCGACTATTCCACACATACATCACTGAAAACACAGACTGAGTGGATAACATGCTCCCACTCTGCCTTCGTTTTGGCCTCCTCTTTCTACTTCTCCTTTCATCCTTTAGCTTTTCATTCACCCCTCCCCTTTTTCTTTCCTCTGTTAAACACATTAAGTGTGATGATATAAATTTAGTTAGAAGAAAATGAACAGATATACAACTATGTTCTCTTACTATTTTTATAGGGAGCTGTGTGCAGTGCACAGTGCTGGTTTGATATTAAAGATACTAAGATTACTACATAGACTACCTAGATGTTTTGCCAAAATATTCCTTTCTGTTGGCCGTATTGTTGTTTTAAACATGGATAGCATTCTGATAGCATTTTAAAAGACGTGCGCTAGAATTCCTCTCTACTTTTCAGTCCATTTGTATAATGTATACTCTGTTTGCCTGTTCTCTGTCACCTTTACCTTCCCTGTGTATTTATCATGCTTCACTTTTTTCAGTCATTCATCACTTTTCTGCACTCATGCTTCCCCTCACCTATCCATATGTGCTCAAACCATTCCTCCCCAGTTTAGGGTTTGTTCCTGGTCTCTCGAGGCTCGATTAAACAGTCTGTGCTGCAGGGACAGGAGGAAGGAAAAGTTGGAGGGGTAGAGGGAGACCGAGGAGAGCTGGAGGAGCGCTGGTCTCTGCGGACTGTCAGCGGTTTCTGCTCGTTTCAGACAGTGTATGTGGGCAGCCTTAACCCACCAAGCAGCTATTCCAGATGTGCAGAGTCAAATGCAGCGGAGTGCATGTGGCCCGCAGACAGACAGGCAGAAACCCTCTCAGAGGAGGAGAAACTTTCTCTGCAGTCATATGGGACCTGGACCAGGTTAGACTCCAGCTCATCAAACCATTGAAAGTGCACCTTGGGTTACTTTAACTTAAAAGCAAAACCCCACTATGCGCCTGCCTTATGACCGGGCTCACATTAGTCAAACTCAAGGGAGACATGGATTATGACTATATGGTGTTTATCCATAGAAGAATAGCTCTGCAGTAAAAATGCCAGTGTTCTCTGTGGTTGTGAAAATGCTGCTGTTCCAAAATACCTGTGGCCTAATGGTAGATACAGTAGGTTTAAAGGGAGCCAGTAGACTTGTGCAACAGTAAAGTGCGGCATAAGTAAATATTCAGGACAGATAGCAGGGCCTGACTTGGGCATTTTAGTTCAAATTAAGCAAAGTATAGATTTTAGCTACAGCTAACACCACTCACTATGAGGGATGGATGCTTGATTGTCATATAAGTGTGACTACTGACAATTTTCAGAACAGAACCTGAGTTGAAGAAATGTGGAGATTTAATAATTTTAGAGGGAAATGGGCAGAAATACAAATAAGTTCTATTACTACTGGGATTTTTTAAGGTTGTGCCACTTTTGTCCATTTCTATAGACAAGTGTCTCATTCATTTGCAGAAAAATACTACATTTGATGTCACTTAATTCAGTTCCAAAGTTTACAATTACTGATGTCCTTGCAGAGCTCAAGGTGTCTTTGCCTAAGTTACTATTACCATAAGACAATAATTTCTTTAAAACTCTCTAAATTATAATATTTTAAATCGAATTAAACTATTATACTTCAAACTAGCTGTCTTGCGTATTCTTGTTGGCCTTTTCTCCCCAGGTTTCATTATTCAGAAGTACTTGGGATATTTTTAGAATTGCTCACTTTTTTGTGCTGGTAAAATGTGAAAGTGGACCAAATTTTACATTATACCTAATTGTGTTAAACAGAGATTAACAGCCTCATTGCGATTCCAAATTGCTGATATCTGATCCTTTCTCTCTAAAGTTTAATCACCCTAAAATTGCTTGTACTGAGTAGTAATCCTTATTTCTCTAAGAAGTTGTTATGGCTATAGAGCGCTGCTCTGGGAGCAGGTGATTCACTAAATGAAGACATGTGATAAGATCTCAGCAGCAGAACTTTACTGTAAACATCTCCCATATGCTACCAGTTTCTGGCTCATACCACTCTCAAGTGCTTTTTCCATCCTTAGTTTTTTGCTTTTTCAAAGTAAAGGAAAAAAAACCCTCTGTACTCCTGGTTGCTTCCATTGCGAAGTAGCGCTGGATCTTATCCGAGCCACGACAGGACACCCTAAAGCGGGGTTGAGCCGGTTGGGGGTTGAAGTGATTGGGAAAATCCAGACCCGCATGTGTCCCCAATTAACCAGATGTAAATGGATGGTTCCAGACGTTGAGCAAGGTGGTGGCGGTGAGGGGGACTGAAATAGCTAATCAAGCCCAGACTCCTTCACCCTGAGTGGGCTGTTAGAAAAACTTCCCTTTTGCTAAATTCCGCTCCCTGTTACCTGTACATTATTAGCCATTTAAAACACCGCCTCCTTCTCCTAGCCAGGCCTGGTATATTGATTGAGAGCCGAGAATGGGCAAAATATGTTACGGGTTACTTGCATTCTATAGCATTGCTGCATGAGGAATACATTTTATCTCAGCCGCCTGGGACATCTCAGGTCTGAGTCCCGACAGGAAATGAGGTCATACCAAAGGAACCTTTGTTTTTGTGCCCTCTTCATCCTTCTTTTTCTCATTACTTTGTCCCCTGTAGACTCACATGTTTTATCAGTCTCTGCAATGTGGACTGAAATCCTTATTGTATTTATATATATTTAATTTGAATGAAAATGCAAACAGCATAGACTTTTCAGTAAGAAAAAAAAGCTTTTATTAGCCAAAAGGCCAAGGTGAATGTTCTTATTTTCAGTGTACATTATCCCGTTTTCTTTAAGAATAATTGCATTTATGTATGTCACTTATGTATTATTTTGACTTTTCTCTCATTATTTTGTAGAAGTATGTCCACATCTGCCATCTTGACCTTTCACTGATTCCCCTGCCTTCCAGTGACTCATGTTGTCTCCCCGGTGTCTTTAATATTTACCTTTTGGCCTGAGATTAAGTGGCATAGGATGGAGTAATGGTCTGTTTGTGAATGAGTCAGACAGGTATATGAAATTTTGGCAGAATACAATGCAGTCATTCCAGTAGACTACAGCTGGAGGCAGGTAGAGACAGATATACAGCAGGTCACATTCACCCTTTATGTAATCATCAGGAAATAAACACCTCCTGCATTTCTGCCGCTCTGAAGTGTTACAACCACTAAATTGGCCCAGTGGCGCCATGCCCTTAAGCTGAACCGTTCTGGAACTGGCTGAAATCTACCACTCTCACATTGCTGAGGTATAGATGTGCCTCACAGTCCTGCATGCTGGGAATCTGCACTCTAAAGTAACTGTAAGCCTAAAAGGTACCTGTCTGGGAGGTAATTTAAAAAAAACGGCCAATGAGGGTAAGTATATAATAAGTATATCTATTCAATTCTCAAATATTGTTAAATATTGGATGCACATATAATATGTAAAGGTGTACTTGTGGGCTCACACACAGATACACACCAAACACCAACATTAAAACCATTGATATGTAAAGTGAATAACATTGATTATCTTGTTAAGGAGGTAGCTGTCAAGGGGGTAAATACATCAGACAGCAGCTGAACTGTCTGTTCTTGAAGTTGATGTGTTGGAAGCTAGAAAAATAGACAAGTGTGAGGATCTAAACAGTTTTGACAAGGGATACATTTTGATGGCTATATGACTCAACTTCCCCAAACTGGTCTTGTTGGGTGTTTCTGTTATGCAGTGTTTAGTACCTACTAAAAGTGGTTTGAGAATGGATAATCTCTGAACCAGTGAAAGAGCCATGAGTACCCAAGACTTGATGTGCATGAGGAGCAAAGACTACACTGTCTGGTCCAGACTCACAGCTGAGTGACTGTAACACAAATGGCTGTTTGTTGGCTACATTTGAAGCAGTGTAGAAGATTCCATAGATCCAGACCAGTCAGACTGCCCATGCTGGCCATGGTCCACCACTTAAAGCACCTAAAATAAGCAAGGGAGCATCAGCACTGAATCATGGAGCAGTGGAACAAGGTAGTTTGGTCTGAAAAATCATGCTTTTACATCATGTGGATGGCTGTGAATGTGTGCTTCCTTACCTGGGGAAGAGCATCAGGATATACTATGAGAAGATAACAAGCCAGAGGTGGCAGTGTGATGCTATTGACAGAGTTCTGCCAGAAATCCTTGTGTCCTGGCATTGCTTTGACATGTACTACCGACCTAAATATGGCTGCAGACTGAGTACTCTCCTTCTTGACCATCATATACTGCAAATGCAGTGGCCTCTTTTAGCTGGATCTCTTCCACACAAAGAGTATTCAGAAATGGTTTGAGGAATATGACAAATAGTCAAAGGTGTTGACTTGGCCTCCGAATCTGTTCGAGCATCTGTGGGATGTTCTGGAAAGATTAGTCTGATGCATGGAGGCCCCACCTCTCAACAGGACTTCTGGATCTTGCTAACATCTTGGTGCCAGATACCACTGCACACCTTCAGGGGTCTTGTGAAGTCCCTGACTTGATGGATTAGAGCTGTTTAAGCGCCACAAGGGGGGTGGGCGGGGGGCTATACGTTATTAAGCAGGTGGTTTTAATGTTCTGGCTGATTGGTGTACATTCGTGTGTCGTCTTCTCCTTCCCGTTGCTGCTCTTATCCCAGCCCTTGACAAATTCAGACTGTCCCAGCATCACCAGCCTTCGTTCTGCTTTCAGTCAGCCATATTCACTTCACACACACACAAGCATATGGAGTGCTACACATGCTCTATGGAGAGTTACAGTCAGAAACAATTCTGTGTATGTAAGTATTTTAATGTAAATGCCAAAAAGCCTGAAGATGCATTTGAATGCTATGACTTCTTCTGGATGTCTTGCCTATACCACTAATATCTTGCCACTAATATTAGTGTGTTAAAGCTAATAATAGTTATCTCCATAGACAGTTTAGACCAGGGGTCATCAAATACATTTGGGAATTAACCATTGGGCTGAGATTTAAGATGGAATATCACCAAATTGTACTGCACACTGGTCCTGAGTTAGCCTGGCTTCTTTTAAATGGTGGACAGGTTTATTAATATTTTTAGCACTATTGGACCAAACCTCTTTTTATTGTATCAGCATAAAAAAAACTTTTATTAATATTGCCATCTGGCATTTTACTTTCTTTCAACTCACCAGAGAATAAAATTTTATTAAGTCTGGAAACTCACTCTCAGATGTCCCCCACCTTCCAAGGGGCGCCCCAAAGCAAGCTATCTTCTCTATCAGTGACATAATCCATACAGCTCTCCAGTTCCTGATAAAGACTGCCAGTGTGTGTCTCCTTTTATCTTCTTTTTCAGACGATAGCAGACATGATAATATTAAAAAAAACTTTTATGGCTGGGATGAAAATCACTAAACAAGGACAAAATGATTTATAAAATTAGGTTAGGTTTTATAGATGCTTGTTCTGTATATCTAGGACCCTTCCATTTTGCATCAGAGGCTTTCGTGAGTTTTGCTGACCAAAAAATGTCAAAACAAAAGATTTTGAACTTGTCATTAACAGAAGAGATCTTCGCTGTTCGTGGATTGTCTTCCGCTTTTACTGCTCAGAGCTCCGAGCTGAAGCAGAGCCTCAAACTGCTGTGGGCTGGCAGATTTCCCTGTGCTGATAATTTAACTTTCTTGGCAGCCTCATAGCAACGAGTAAAGGGAAAAATGTAACTTTGCCACATTTGCTTAGAGTATCCATATCTTCTTCCTCTGTGTCTTATTTCTAGAGTGTTAAAAGGTGCTGGTGTTCACACAGAGGTTACTCTGCATTCAATCTGAAAAAAACAATCTTGGTGTGAATGACTGCGCATTAAACTGTAATTAAGAATGAAAATCCCTGTTCTGATGTTTTTTCTGTGTCAGCACTCTAGTGTGAGTCATTCACACCAGCAACCCAGTGCCAGTTGTGTAAATGGAGTAAAACCAGGACTGGAGATTCAGATAATGGAGCAGGTTTCAGAAGGCCCATGCGTACAAAACATATAGAAAAACACAGGAAATTCCCCTTACTGGTTTACTAATAAATCAGTATGGATTCTATATCTTTATCTGTACTCAGTGTTGAACAAGTTCAGATGTCAGAATTTCTATTGAGTGCACAAGTAGGATTAGTCCATCCTAAGTTAAGCTCCTGTTATTTTTAATGAAAAAGCCTGCTCTGATTTATCCACTGCTGTGACCACTACATAGCTTCAAGTTATGAGCTGACAGTCTGTTCCTTTTCCTGACAACTGATCTGTGCTTCCCCCTGTGTTGTCTGCTCATGGAAGTCCTTGTGGTTTTCACAGAGGAATAATCCACAGCAGGACCTTGCATATCACAGCAGAAAATAATGTTATTCTTTAATATAGTGAATCAGTCAAAGTCTTATTTCTCAAGAAGACACCTCTGTTCTGCAGACATGATGTTCTATTTTTTCTCTAGACTTGAAAAACCTTTCTTTGGCAGAGTTTTGGTGTGATTTTGGCAGTGGTTCGGCACACAGACCACATTCTCTAACTCTTGTCTGGCTGCATTTCTCTTGCTGGCTTTCTCCTCCTAGCCACTGGAACGGCCTTGCTAATTTCCCTAACCCGTGTAGGGTGTGGTATTAAGAGAGCATCCACATGATTGACATGAGAGAGTGCTATAGGCAGTCAATTCTTTGAAAACCTTCCACTGGCATTTTGTCCAGAGCTGGCCTAGTGACAAAAAGAACACTGGCTTGTAAGAAAGGAGGAATAATAAAGCTCTGTCTATTTTACCGGAAACATGGACTGGTCTGGCTTCTAATGCACCTCATCTTGCCATGACTGTCGCACATCAGGTCAGGTGACAAAGACAGTAAAAGAGAGGGAGACTCGTAAGTCTACAGATGTTTTCCATTCTCCATGGACAGACTTGTGAATACTGCTTGAGAGCCAGGAATGGATCACATTTTAAGACAGACAGGGCGTATTGATCACTGTCAGATTTCTCCACCTGATTAGTTTCCCAGTAGTGTTTTAGGAGAATATATCAATGCAGAAGCAGCATTTCCAACTCTACTCTCAGTCCACACAAATTATGATGTTGCTGAGAATACGTGTGGCCTGTGACTCATTTGTCATCATTTCCCAACTGAACTGCCAACCATAACTCAGGAAGGTTAACTTTCTGGAATACAGCAAAGCAACCTCTCAATGGAAACAGCAGCAAAGTTGGATTAACTGAAACAGAAAACTGATTCATGTTCATTTGTGAATAAAATAAAATATTGTAATGATATAATGTATCAAGTCACTTCAGTTCATCACCTTTTCAGTGCCTTCATTTTGGTGTTATATTTTTGCCTGTGGATGTTGATTTTTAATTACTAGAGTTTCCCTCTACGGAAGTTGGATCGATTCCATGCAAAGAACCCATGGGTACACCATAAGGATCTGTGTTGTTTTTTTTTTCTTCATCTGCTTCACTGCACATTTGAGAATGGAACACATGAGCACCTGGCAGATGTGGGCCAGATGCTGCACGGGTAGACGCAGTTAAGGTACAGAGATCTCAGATGCTAGTCCGTTTTAAGGAAGTGTTTTTCTCTAGCTAGCATTATTTTCAGCAGTCGTTGCATAATCAGTATTTCTTTCTTGTTGTTTTGTGATCATTTCGAAATCATTTGCACGTTACTGTCTCAGGCTGTAAACCCTGCAAGATGCCTCTTGACTGATCTCCCACTGTTGTATAGCTTTCTTTCCTTTTGAGCCGAAAGAATTAGTCTTTGAAGTATTTGGATCATTCTGATCACGAGCGGACACTATTAGGTCAAATCCCTGAACTCTAACGCTGTTTAAACTGCACTGACTTCTAAATTCCTCTGTGTTAACCGGAGCTTCCCAGAGCCCATCTGTCACAAATCTCCGCTTAGGATGTCTGTCATCGCATTGTGAGTGTATGCATGGTGCTACGGCAGTGCTGATATAGATCTAAATGGTGCGTGGATTTCGCCCTGCGTTCCTACATGATCCTATTGCAACCGGAGATGCCTGGACGCTGTGGCATGCAACCGCTTGGGTCATTAAATGGTAAATCAATATCATGTTTGTGACGTGTTGCAGGTCTGTGCAAACAGTGCTTGCGGTTTCTGGAATTAAACTGCAATGTAAACGATGCCTCTGCTTTGATGCAACTCCCTGGCCTTTGAGGAAAAGCTAATCTTTCCCTTTGCCCCTGTCTGTAGTTCGTGAGATGCCTCCAGTAAAGCCCATCACTCTGTGAGTCCTACCGAATTTCACTGGCAGTTTAGCAACACCAATGCAGCTCCTGTTGTTTCCACTTCAATAATCCTTTAGATGGGACACAAGCGAATGGGTCTTGGATCTCCATAATGTGCATTTGTATTGAGTCCAGGGTTTA
>JBBKCR010000101.1:10424009-10453836 GCA_037577295.1 Ladigesia roloffi | reverse complement strand
CACACACACACACACACACACACACACACACACACACACACACACACACACACACACACACACACACACACGTAGATGTACATCCAAAGCCAGTTGGCTTTACTGTGTGTGTAGGTAGAGTGACTCTCCCTCTCCTCCATGGCTCAACCAACATGGCTGTCTATTAGGAAGAAAACAGAACCAAGACAATAACAAATATAAGTTTTTTTCTGACAGCAACAATATATTTTTAATCTTTTTTAAGGTTCTCCAAGTTAATCTTTTTCTTATTTTAAAAATGTATTGCCTTTGTTAAAACCTCTTTTAATCAGTAAAAATAACTGATAAATACCTACTTACTAATATAATTAATAGTGGCAATCTGAATTTTGGCCTGTAGAATGTATGACTCTAAACACTAAGTGCTGAGAGGAAAATAAAGGGTTTCTCTTTCTTCCTACAGGGGCAGAAGCTCCCTCAGACCCTCACGTAGTGACCGCCTCCAGCTGGAATGTTTCCAGCGCAGGACAGAAAGGTGAGTGTGTGCCACACTGTATTTGTTTTATTTGTGCGGTGCCCCCGTGTGCGAGCGGAGCCAGAGCAAGGCTGCTGAAGGTGGCGGAGGGACAGTGATGGCGGGATGTTGTGTCTGCAGCCTGAGCTTGGTTTTGATCGCCAAAGGAGACAGCATTCATAGCTGCAGCATATCAGTCGCTAGAACTCAAAATTGCGAAGGCGTCTTATTATGCGTCTGAAATAACCTTCGGGTTTTCGGATGTGTACAGTTTTGCGAGTGTGTGTCTACATGTGTGGGGGGTTTCCAAGCTCCTAAACCTAAACATTTGTATCTTGGTCTGTTTAAACACGTCAGGTTTATTTATACAGTCCATTATCATACACAATGGTCATATTAAGCATAAAAATAGTAGAATGGTAAGAAATAAATAAAGGATATGTAGAAAATCAATGGATTCTAAACTTTCAGTGTTCATTGCCCTTTTCGTGTTTTTGAGCTAAAGTTTTGTCTATGCATTTAGTCTGGTTTACATGTTTTCAAAAAACTTTTGCCATATTTTCCTTCAGTACTTCAATACCAGAACAAATTCAATTGCGGTTTGAAAATGTCAAAACAGAATGCAAATGGAATGTCAATATAATTCACTGTTTGTTTGTTATTAATTATGTAATGTATCTTAATAGTAATCTAATGTAAATCCAATGCCTCCACATAACTGTTCAGATATAAAATCCTCCTCATGCAAGGGCCTTTTCCAACATGCATTTTCTGTTATTCTTCCCCTTTAGTTTTTTCTGCACTCACCGTTTTTCCACTAGTTTCAGCTGCAGTAAACGAAATGAATGAAATGTGGTCTTGAAATCATTACAGGATTTAATCCTATTGGCTTAATTGCAGGTATATATTTTATTTTCATTGAAGTGGACCTGTCATCATGAGAACTTCAAGAATTCCCTTTTTCCATGTATATAACAACCATTTTCCATTCATTCTTCTTAATTTTCTCCTTCTGTACCTCACTATTAAAAAGCCTGAGTTCGGAAAACCAAATTAGCTTTTTTTGGAAATGAGAGTTGTAAACAATTCAACTCTCCAAACCTCGCCTGATCAGACATAGAAAGTAAGGTGAAAATATAGCCCATTTCCAATTTTTTTAATATTGACCTATTCAAACCAACCAACATTAAGTCTGACCATTCATTTCAGCCTTGACTGCTTTTTTGAATTAGGCTCAATACAGAATGGGCAGTCATATATCAGGGGGATATCAGTGTTAAAAACACAGACTTGCAAACAGCTTGTATAATTGTAAAGCAGAAAGAGAGATTGAAAATGCTGATACACATTTACATTTACATTTACGGCATTTAGCTGACGCCCTTATCCAGAGCGACGTACAACAGTGCTCAAATAATCCACAACAGTATCAAGGACCTGTAGAGCAAGATTTAAATCAACATCCACCTCTCGCCTATGGTACTGTAGCTCAGTACACCTGATCAACACTTGTCACTGATACCTAACTACACATATCATAAATACTAGAAGTATCTAGAATAAAGAAAAAAATGCCCTGATAAACCCTGTGACTGTGGCTAGTGATGCACACTGTGCTACTGCCACGTCTCCGAATTCTGCACTGTCCTTGCTATCTTGATGTGGTCATGACAGCAAGCAGTGAAAGAGGTAGAACTCTAGAAACACTAATGCACATGCACTTTCTGTTCTCTTACACACAGCAGACTTTATAAGCATGTGCCCAGCTGCTCAAATATCTACTGAACTGTATGCACATGCCACCAGCTTGACTGACATACCATATATGCTGAATTAGCTCAGCGACTTAGCTCTTTGTAGATTGGTACTGTGGAAGTGTCATTAAATGCAAGAAATACCTTAGTTAGTTGAGTTATATACTGGATAAAATAATCTCAAATAGGCTTGTTATTAATGTGTGAAGTAGCCCTATACTGTTACTGTATTATTGTTGTTATTATCATAATTAATATTACTATTGTCTAAATATCGTGCTCTATAGTTTTGGTATGCTGAAAAATGTAAAGTTATGAATTTATTTATTCAAATCTGTGGATCTGTTCCGCATAAATAAAATATATTCTGAAAATATAAACTCATTTCTCTCTCTCTTGTGAAAATGATTTACATTTTGAATTAAGTCAGTTTTAATACATTTCATTTCAGCACATATGTTGTTGCTCAAGGAGGCACCATATCATTGTGTTATATTTGTTGTCTAAATTGCTCTTAAATTTGTTATAGAGGTTGAAAATATTATTCAGTAATGTATCTTAACACTTATTCCTAGCATGATAAATCTGCAACAAAAAAAAAATCTGCAGCGAAGTTAAAATATAAGGAGTGTAGATTTGAGAATTCAAAGCTGTTGTGTGATCCCACTTAAAGGATTCACTCTATCATCCTCCTGCAGCATGGGATTGGTTTTCATACTTTCATTCATGTTAGAAAATGCAGTTGTTTTGGCTCTGTAAGTACCGATAATAATTTAGAGAAGATTTCCATATGTGTGTGGTAGTGTGGGAGAAGCCACTAGAGTGAGTATTCGTGTGAGTCGTCCTTCTGGTAATCAGTAAGTAGTCATCACATTCTGTCTGTATTAGTGTGTGCTGGAAGCGTGTCTCTGATCGGCTGGGATGGTGACTCAGATGTGTGCCTGAAGTTTCATGCTAATATCCGTTATTCTGGACAGCAGCTTTTGTATATTGTTGTAAGAGAGGCGATGTTTGGACAGAGGAGATTAAGATGGAGGGATAGGGGGAGAGATCCGCCTGGGAAGGAAAGAATCCCTTCCCCTGGTCACCCCCAGACCAGACACGTCTGGATCAGGAGTCAGGCAGTGGAGGTGATCAGCCAGGGAAAGAGAAAGGGGGAGGGGTTGAAAAGTAGAAGAGGAATTAAAGGAAAAGAGGGAAAGAATGGCCCTTTGCACTAATGTGGAAGTGTTGGGATTGTGACATTAGTGGCATTAATGCGAAATATGGGTTTGAAATTTTGATTTCTGTAATGAACTCTAAAGGTTTATGCCTGGTATGTAGTTCATTACAGAAATCAACATTTCAAACCCATATTTCGCATTAAGGTCACTAATGTAACAAACCCAACACTTCCACATCAGTGCAAAGGGCCATTCTTTCTCTCGTTTCCTTCAATTCCCCTTCCACTTTTCAACCCCTCCCCCTTTCTCTTTCCCTGGCTGATCACCTCCCCTGCCTGACTCCTGATCCAGACGTGTCTGGTCTGGGGGTGACCAGGGGAAGGGATTCTTTCCTATTAATTATTGTGCTACATACCAGAAATATTAGGACTAAATGATGTTTTGGAGATTTACAAAATGTTTATTCAATAAAATTATTGTTGGGGAAATTTTCCCATTTTATGCAGACAGAAGGCTTTGAATTTGTTACGTTGCGTACGTCCGTTTAAATGTCCAGGTAACTAGGAAGAGCAGGGTTCAAGGGTAAATGTTGACTCAGTGACCTATTTACATCCTCCACTATCTTGTAGCATTTTGGGCAACCTGGATTCCTCCACTCCAGCTCAATGTTCAGTTATTCTCGGTCCATGTGAAGTATTCGTTTTACAGCTTCCCTGGAAGTGATGATTTCGTTGCGTTAATCCAATCACTGTCCAGATTTTCTGCTGTGAGACACGCTCCTGTGCGAGCGGCCATAGAGCGGCAGTGAAGCTGGGCTTCTGGGACGTTCAGCGCACTGTGCTGCACGAAAATGTATGTAAAGAAAGTTGAGTCAAACAATCTACAATAGTCATAAAGTTGACCTCGATCTAAAAGCAATATATGTATGACATATTTGAGCATTTATTTTCTAACATATTAGAGGAAGCAGAGCTTCCCTTGTAGTCTTAGAGCAGCCGCCACTCGTGTCAATACTGGTCAGTAGTGAGATGCACGTGATATGATTCCCTTCTCCGGTTTACCTCCTTATTGCATTATTTGGAACACATTGATTTTACTGGCCAATCCTGCCACCACATTCCATGTTTTTTCTGTTGAAATTAATTTGCATCATCATCATTAACAATGTGATATTGGGTATTTCCATTGCTTTCACATTAGAAAACATCCCTTTTCTTTTCACTTCTCTACTGCAAATGGATTCCTTGGAATGCGCTGTCTTTGATGCAGTAACTTGAGTTTCAGGTCTGCCTTAACTAGGTAATGATCAAAGCCATTGTCCACTGCTTTGTAGACGCTTGCTTTGTATACTGATGACCGCTATGGTTGGGTAAAGTAGAAATGGCTGAATTTGTTGGTGCATAACACACTTGCAGAATGACATTACATTACATTGATTTGACAAACACTTATATCCTAAAGACTTACAATTGGAGGAAATTTCAGGACAGTGGGAGAGCATCATAAGTGCTAGATCTTTAAGTAGGGAACATTACAAGACAATGTAAGCTTAATCAAAAGGGCATGTGTGATTTACGATAGATGCATCACAACAGGTTCTCCGACTGCATTGATTAGACCTGACGATTTAGGGGCTCCCAGTTCACTTCTGAGCCTATGATAGGTTTTGCCAAACTCTGTGTTGAAATCATTCATCACAATTATGTCACAGTATATTGTCCTGGACGTCCTGCAGTAGTATGTTGACCAACTCTTTTGTTGCTTCACCTGAGCATCCAACAGTGCATATATTTGCACATTCATCAGGTCGGTAAGGAATCTTGCATGATTGTTCAATCATTTTATGGCTTCCAACCAACTTTGTTCTTCCTAGAACTAAAAGCGTCACTTGTGTTGTTCCTTGCAGGTGACAAGTACATTAAGTCATCCAATTTCCCTACTTTTCAAGTTTGAAATCTTTGATCAATTTGGCAGACAATATTGAATTAGACATTAGAAAACATCCCTTTTCTTTTCACTTCTCTACTGCAAATGGATTCATTGGAATGCGGTGTCTTTCTTTCGCCTCCAGATTTCCTTCGCCACCATCATGCCTTTAGAAACAAGCTTCTTACACATGGTTCAGACTTTGTTGCATTTCATCTGTAATTTCCACAGTGTTATAGTTTTAGAAGAGACAAGTTGATAGCCCCACATCTGTGGGATTGTGCAAATGATAGGTATGGAAAAAAAGATTATAAAAAACGAAAAAGAATAAGAATTATAGCTTATGTTACATTATGTTCTATATAGCACTGGATATTCATTTTAGAATTTTCTGTGCCGGCTGCCTCCACGCTGCTGGGTAAAAGTTTTAAAATATGCTTTATTTAGGCTTAGTTTTTCCTTTCTGTACACATATTGTAATCTAAAACACATATATAGCAAGTCCTCTCAAACAGACCAGCGGATGCCTTGTATAAGTTGGAATGCCTGGGTGGGTAATCCTGTCAGACGTACTTTAATGTGTGTTTAGCTTATAAGGGAAATCTATTGAGAGCAATCCAGCCTCCACCTCAGGGAGAGTAATATTGCGTATGTCTCCACACAGCTGTGGGCCCCAGGGCCCCTAACCCTAAAGGGCTCCTGCTCAATATGCTTTTATTAATTTCTCAGTCAAAGTCACATTCCTGACATTGCTGAGTTCAACCTCATTCAGAGAAGATGCCTCTGAAAACCAAGGTCTAAAGAAGAAGAAAAAGAAAATAGTTACACAGCTGCATTCCGCATGACAACTGTGTTTATGAAATCTTTTGTCTCTCTACTAACTTAATTGACCATCGGAAAAAAACAAAAAGACGAATTCTATGTCTACGTAGTGCATAAAAGTTGTATTTGAAAGTTGTATTTCTGTAGCAACTTACAGCATGTAAGCAGGTAACTTATTAATGCATTGGTGTTCCACCAGGCATTGATCCATTATAAAATACTAATATTTTTTTTTGTACGGGTGATTTTTGAGAGCCAATTGTCAAGTAATTGTTTGGAAATACCAACGGATTTTCGAAGTCTGTAATATTTGAAGCTGTTCAGGTCAAACCTAGAGTGTGAACTAGTTAATATTCTGGAACTTTTTGAACACAATAATATACATGCTGGTAAAAACTGATAATGATATTCCACCGAAGGTGTACCTTTCTAACCTCATGCTGAGAGAAGAATAATGTTTCATGAAGTTAGATGTGATGCCAGCACCACACAGAAGACAGGAAACCCCAGCAGCAAGAGCCTGTCTGAGCATGGCTGCCAAAAACAAGTCACATGATTTTGTGGAATCCCCACAGAGAACAGATTTAGACTATGGAACAAATCTTTTTTTTTTCCTGGGACATTGTTCATTCCGTCTCTCCTCATCCCCCATATGCACACCAATGCACATAAACTTAATGTAGATGTAGAGTGCAACAGTCTTATTGTCGCTGTCATAAGGAAACCTCATAACTCACTTTCATTCGTTTCATTTTTCCGTTATACAGTGTAGACGTAGCAGCTGCACTTTTTCACTGGATGAACATTTCTAGCTGAATGGGCCAAATATTTGTAGTTATTAAGTTACATTAGCAAATGTTAGAACATTTTCCCTTATCTTATAGTTACGATTCCAGAGGTGCAAAGATTTCTTAAGATTGTTACGTAATTCTGGTTCTGTTAGCGTCCCGGAGTCCGTGTTAATTCTGGTCCATTCTTGGACTGAATATGTGTCAGACATACCGCGTCTACCACAAGCCTATTATGCTCTCCCTGCGATTAAAGGAGTATTGGGGGTTGTCATGTTTGTTATGGGCTTCTATCAAAGCCAGCCCGGGTCTGGCAGGATGGGATTTTGGGAGCTGGAACTTTCCAGGATCTTTTATATGACATTAGAGTTTCTGCCATTCTCTTTGGCAAGGCCTGTCCCTGGTGAGACAAAGTAATGATTTACTCTCTCTGAAGAAACCACCAAATGTCTTGTAAAGGATTCCTAACTGGCAGTTAGCAGTAGTTTGTTATCCATGGGACAAACTGTGTGTGCTACAAACAGACAGATGCAGAAAGTTTAATAATTCCATCTCAGTTTATGACAAAGTAGGTTCCCCAGAGGAAGAGCAGTTTTTTGAGAATTAAAGTTTTAAAAGTTTCTGCCAATTATATGTAATGTAAAATGGGACAGATGAGTGCAATACATTCACAAAGATTCTTACAAACCCATGTGGCATTTCTTTTATGTTAACCCCAGATGTGCTCTAAAAAGATGGCAAGTTAGATGTGCCACTGAATCCCTAAATCCAACATTCCTTTCGCTTAACTTCCCCATTGTTTTTTCTTCTCAGACCACTTCCTCAGGCTAGATGCTCCCATGAACAACATCACCACCTCCTTGGGCCAGACAGCTGAGCTGCACTGCCATGTTTCAGGAAATCCTTCACCCACTGTGCGCTGGTTGAAGAATGACGCTCCAGTGGCCCCTGAGGCACGCCGTGTCTCCTACAAACAGACCCCATATGGCTCCCGGCTACGCATTCGCAACCTGGACACCACAGACACCGGCTACTTCCAGTGTGTAGCCACCAACAGCTATGGCATCGTGTCTACCACAGGAATACTCTTTGTGAAGTTTGGTAAGTTATTCTCTGTATTGGGGAAGGAAGGTTCTAATGATATCAGGGGCTTCAGAAGAAGGCTGCTCGGATTTCATTCTTCTATCTATTTAGTGGAGTGGATTCTTTCTTTTGAAATTCAAGGTTCAAAGCGCTGGGTGATCTAATTATTTATGTTAAATGTTGGGGGTCCAAACGAATAATTATGAAATGTGAGTGGGACGTCCATGAATGATACACTCAGCTCTGGGGTCTGTTCATAAGAGCAGGTATAATATTCTCATGAAAATTAGGCCTGTATATACATCATTGTAGAAGCTACTAATGACTTTCAACTGGTAGGCTGGAGCTGTGTGTGTGTTCAGTTTCTTAGATACAGAGTGTGACACTGTGTATAAGACACTGAACATGTTGGTGTAGGTTAAGATAATTATATGAACTCTATGCATTGTGTTGTACAATGTTACTGCGATACCTTTGTGCCAGTTATGTGTGGGGTTTGGGAGAAAGGAGGAAGGGGATTATTAGGCCTGTATCTGAAGGCAGACAGGAAGGAGCTGACCCCATTTTACAATTTGATGTATAGAAACATCTTTATTCTAGAGAAGTGGTTAATAATGTATATTTCATTGTATGTAATTTTATTAACATAGAACAATAATGTTTTACACCAAGGTTGTCATAGTTCAAGCAAACAAACTAATTAGATACAAAGTAGCTAAAGAGTCTTTCAGAACTGTGCTATTTAAAGTGCATTCCTGATTTCAGTTTTAGTCATGTAATAAATAATAATGAGTAGATGTAAAGTTTAGGGGAAAAATTTTTTTGTGGTTATTTGCTTTAATCGCACACTGAAAATATGAGGAAAAAAGGGACCAAGTCATTTAAATAAATATTCTGGCTGCTTCTGCCAAAAAGCTAAAACTGGGTCATGGTTGGATCTTCCAGCTGAAGAATAATCCAAAACATACGTGGAAATCCACACAAAAATGGTCCAGTGACCACAAAATCAAGTTTCTGACATGCCTTTCTTAGTCCTCTGACCTGAAAATCTGTGGGATGAGCAGAAGTGCGCATATGAGAGGACCTAGGACCCTGGCGGGTCTGGAACAGATTCTGTGTTGAAGAGTGGTGTCAGATATCTCGGTGTAGTGTCAGTGCTGCAAATTGTCAAACCTATTGATGTAAATGTGCCAATAACTGTGACATTTGTGGGTTCTTTTTCCCTCATAGTGCCAGTCTGAGCTAATAAACCAAGACATTTTTAGTGACCTTTTTTTGCCCATGTTTATCAGCAGTGCCAATAATTATGGATCTGACTGTGTGTGACATTATATCCATGTTCTTTTCATGTTTTTTGTGTTTTTGTGCAAGAGGCATCACATCACAAATCATTCTAAAAAAAAACCTTAACAAAACATTTTGAACATTCTGGCAACTGTCAAATTCGAGTTCCCACAGTCAAAACCAAGCATTAGGGAAATGTTTTTAGAATTAAATATATGTTAACTGAGCTCCTAAGAAAATTTGAATGGCCTCATTGGATAAAAAAACAGTAGTCATTTAAAGTTGTGGACAATGAATAGCATTATACCAACACAGAGTACTGCCAAATATAAGTAGACTGAAATAAAAGAATGTTGTTGATGTGATGTATTTTAGCCATGTGAAAAAAAAGAAAAAAAATGAACAAAATAAATCAGAGGGCTGTTTAATTCATAAACACTGTTCAAAAACATGGATACATAAATCCTTCACAGCTGATTTGTGAAAGTCTTCTCCTGGTGTTGATGTGACTTTCTTTATTAGATGTGTGATGAATATCATTTGTAATGCATCATTCATGCCATCTTACTGTCAGTAAACACATAACACCATTCCTGCACTCCTGCCAGAACATTGTCATAAACTGTCAGCACCGAAACCTCATGAAAAGTTTATGGTTATGTCCAGAGGCATATTTCGGAGCTGTGTGAAATGAGGTCAGTGTACTTATTCTCCACTCCCCTGTGCCAGTGGTCCACATTGGCAGCATGTGTTCAGAGACCCTGTGAGTGGTTTGTTCCTGACCTGCTAAAACAAAAATACTCTTCTTCCTTCTCCAGATCCCCAGCCAACACCTCAGCCTGGAAGGCCTTCACCGTGAGTCTATTTTCTTTTTCTTTACCTTGTACCACATCCAAAATTCATTACTGACCGTTAGCTCCAGTGGATCAAGAAGGCAAAAGAAAACAGTCCTTAAGAAACTGATGATTTTATTGCTTCATCAGGAGCCACAGACCAGAGAGCAAATCCCTTTAGTTGTACCTTTTGAGCATAGGTCTGATGTGGAACGGCAGAAGGGATTTGTGTTAGCTCTCCTCTGTGGTTTTATATTATGCAACTGAAGCACAAGTTTTTATCCTTGCATCATGGCTTGCTTTGCTTACCATATTTGGTTGTCTGCTCTCACAGGTTATGTTACGCATCTTATTTCAGCAGACAATTTCACTTGCATCTCTCCCAAGTCACGTGAACGGAGCCCTCACTTACTGATGTTTTTAATTTCACCTGAGTGAGACATAAAGTGTCATTCTTATACAGCAAAAGTGCTTTTTTGTGTTGTAAATACAGTAAATAAATTAATAATGTACTAGTTATAATAATGAGTTTTAGCAAAATTATAGAATACAATAGCATACAACTAGTTATATTTTTTCAAACAGGGGTTATTATAAATAAAGTTATTTTATTTTGACTGTGTTAAAGATGTTTTTCACTTACAAAGATATCATTTTTTTGCTTTGTAATTGTGGTAGGAGACAGTCTAGTTGAGAGGCTTGTGGAGGGCAATGACTCTTTAAACAGTTTATTTGAGAGAAAGAAGAGCTCCTTTCACTAGAATCAGGCCAGTTGAATGTTTACTACTCACTGCGGCCATGTGTCTGACGTCATGTTTAGTGTGGTACTTACTTACTTACTTAAATAGCACCTGTTAGTAGCCTGTCACATGCCTTTCAGCTGAGGATCGGACTGTCAGGACTAAGTTCTCACACTTTCGCGATCGACCCCAGCCCCCGTTCAGTTAGCAGACATGCTAAATCAGCTCTCATTCAAGCTCAGCCTTGGTGGTATTGTTTAATGTGGCCTGTGCCGGGCATGCCAGCCATTATTTCAGAGACAGACACTTCAGAGAGAAAAACCCATTTGAGGAAAAGTGAGTGTGTTTGAGTGAGTGAGTAAGGGGGAGGACAGTGGCTGGCGTACTATAGCGATTAGACACACTGTAAATCTAAACTCACTTCACTCATTCCTGTTTTTCCCACCATTCCCCATCCCCATGCCAATCTCAATAATCCTTGTCATGACTCCTTGGCAGTGGTAGCAATAAGTTGGCAAAAGTTTTTTAAGGTGAATTATGAAACCCTTCCTTCTATAATGATTGTAATTTACAGGCATATTTAATACTGGTCAAAGTATTACAATGTGAACCATTTTAAATGGTCAAAAAGTACAAAATTGCTCACATATTGATTTTTAAGATTGACATGAATGGCGTGACCCACATATGGGAGGAAACAGAAGCGTCCACCACTCACAGGGGAACGAAGGGGGATTTCTGATGAGCATTTAGACCCAAGCTTATGACACGGTGACACGCCTGGCCACCTTCCAGCTCAAATTAATATTGATTAAAGCCAACAAAACCCGCCGCTGTGCCCCTCAAATTCAACATGACGAGGGGGCAGCGTGCTCAGGCTAACTGCCGTCATTATACCGCATTCATTAAGGTGCACACAGGGCTTCCTTTGAGACTCACTTTGGCCTGTTGGTTATCATTAGTGTCATCATCAAAGAGCACTATCCTGCCAGCCCTCATCAGGAGGGAATGGGCTCAGTCGGCTCCCTGTCCTCTTTGCTTTCTTCTTCTCCTTCCCCTGCATTTTTTTTTTTCAGGGAAGTGTCAAAACGTCAATCTCAGCAGGGCGAGAGGCAGCTGGTCTGAGCGTGGAGGAGGGAGCGTCCCTTTTGGGATTTGTGGCAGGAACACTAATGAATCTGTTCCCTGGATAGCTCCTAGTCTGTGGCTAGATGAAGCAGTGTGTACATAGTGGGCTGGAGCAGGGGCCATAGTGCTGTCGATTATAGTGTCTAAAAAATCTGTATTGAAGAGGAATGAAAATAGAAAGGAGTAATAGAAATACGTGTAATTCATTTAGACTTTTACCAGGTCGCACTACTGATTGACTGACCAATGCATTTTATATACTACGTAGTGTATTGCAGTGTCATCTCAGTACTACTGTTTTGTCCATATCCCCTACTGGAGAATGTGAGAGGGATTAAAGTGGATAAGAGAGAAGAACTGTTGTCAAAAGACAGAAAACCTGAGATTTTGTGAACAGAGCATTGGAGATGGGCACTCAGATAAGAAAAGAGGGAACTGGGATATACACTCAAACAGGACTGACACATCTTTTCCACTTTCCATTAATAGTCCATCTCTTTGCAGAAAATGATCATTTTCATCATGCATGTTGAGCCTAAAGGAGTTAATTAAATGCACCGAGCTTTCAACGACTGTCCTTTTTTTTGTTCTACTACAGGTCCTTCCTATACTTTACAATGGCCTTTCTATACTTTAACAGTGGCACTGTGATAAATGAGCATTTTCGTAAGTTAGCATAATATATTTTCTGAAATTGTCTAAGCAAAAATGGAAAAGTTGTAGGAGACAGTTCTACCTAGATAGTAAGGACACAATCTATCTTGTCTGGAATAAGCCTCTTTATACCAGGGAAATGATTTGAAAAAGACCTGTTGTACCTGCATTAATTAGATTATAAACAAGTGGTCCCTTCCCTGCCGAGAGCCATAGGCTGACCTACCAAGCTATATCTATCTGATCAGTTTTGCTTTTCCTCTAGCAGGTGAAGAACTATAAAGGGAAGTTGGTCCTAGACTGCAGGGTTGAGGCGGCATGTGCGCTCGGCCTCCTGGTGAACCCTCAGCTGCTGTCTGCTGAGCCTTATCACAACACACATTAGAGAACTTTATTCATAGTCTTTTAATAAATGCAATATGGATTTTTTTTGTCATGCTGCCTTTAGTTTTTACATCGCCTGCTTTATGTGGACCACCTGGTGTGGAGGTAATTGAACACCATGGATGAGGAAGGGACTGAGCCTCCAGAAGTGGAACAATGGCCACCGTTGTTCCAGCTTAAATGTCACTCATGCAGCCCCTTGCATGCAGTAGTAATATATCTCTCCATTGTACTAATGTGGTGCTGTTGTTCACTCTCTTTAGAGAAATGTTTTCACAGACAAGGCCAAAGTTTAGGAGAGGGCATTGACTTCCTTGCCCAAATGAATTCCTCTGTTTAGATACATTAAATTGTACTGAATTTGAAGTTCAGGGGAGTAAAACCAGGTTGATTGCAGGAACAAGTTCTACTTGAATGTGATCACCATGAACCATTGAATGTTTTACATGCAAATTTGCACAATATCCCACTTAGATAGATGGTCATGCTTAGTGTCTTTAGTTTGCTTCTTAAGGTTTGCACTGGAGTTATTTCAAACTAATGTAATCAAAGCTGACAGCCTACGTGTTAGCACTATGCAAACTCTTTGCCTGATATATTACCCTTTACTCTGTTGAGTTGCTAATTGTTTATTTGGAAGCTTCCATTTAAAAACATGTTCAGTTGATGTTTCAAGTCAATATGTCCAAATGTAACCACTTCAAAGCACAAGCATTGCTGACTCGTGTTCATTTAAAAGAAAACCCTGATATTTGTTTGTTAATTCTGAGCGTCCCATTTGCATTATGGATATAAAACATAGTGGAGCAGTGGAACTGTCTTTGATTTCTGAAGAACCATTTGATGAACAGGTGTATTTTGGACAGGTAGTTTCATTCATTGTCATTGATATGCTGTATATTTGACAAAATGAGATAAGGTTACTTAGGAAACCTGGGGTGGTTCTTTAGTGGTATCACTTCAAGGAAGTTCCTACACAAGCCTCATAATTCTAGTGCAAATAGTAGTAGCAACTAAATATTTGTGAAGCAAATATGTTACCGGTAAGGGGGGATAGCGTACATGTTTATAGACTATAGAGGAATTTTAGTAAGTCTGCCATTGTCTTTTCATTTCAGCTGCATCCCTGCCAATCTCGAAACTTTTGTTTCACAGACCCAGAGCTATGTTAGATATCTCAGCCATATCACGGTCTACCATCATGAGCCCCTCCAAGAATAAGCCCCATTCATGTGAAAGTGGAGCGAATTAATAATACGAGGGAAGAGCTGGGAAGGAAAACCATAAGTTTGCCTTATCAAAATATCATCTGGTAAGTGTAAACAGACATGATTTCTGGGCTGAGATTTTACTCTAAAGAGACAGCTTAATGTATACACTGTAGCCGTGCTGCTGGTTTCTGGTGAAGCATGTCAGTGGGGACTTCTTTAGTACCAGGCTCTTGAAAAGCACGCGGCCCCTCGTCTCTTCCACATTGTTTATAGCATCCCGTTTTCTGCCCGCTTGAAAAGATTAATATTACCATCGCTGCCTTGTCAAGACTGTTTAACTTTCCTCAGACTGGCTTGAGAGGGAACCTTTTCTCTCAGTCCTGAGAAAAAAAACTACTGGGTGGAAAAAGGAGACCCTGTGTTTTTTTTCACCTACTCCTCTTTTCTCCAACTGAATAGTAGAGTGAACAGGATCTTAACAAAGTCCAGACCACCTCGCTTCTTCAAGGATGGACGTGGACTGCACAGGCACTGGAAACATCTCAGAAACTTTGGCCCAGTCTGAAACGGCACATCCTAATGCGGCCCTCTGCACTTCTTTTAAGTAACGACTTCCATTATGCTTCTGAAAGCTTTTCGAGTCAGAGTAAGAGGCTCAGGAAGGTCGCCATTTCAACAGGGATTTAGCAGAGTTTTGGGTCCCCTTTTGGCCACCAACGACATTAAGCAACTTGACATTCCATTTCTCAGGTCTGAATTTACTTTTCTGTTCCACCTCTGATATTTCAGATTGTGTTGATATTTCATGGCATGAATTTAATTATACAGTCATTAAAGTAAGCTTACAGTTGTTTGACAGGACTGTTGAGTAGGCATGTTGATTTATGAGGCTCATAAAAAATGCTATATTTACTGGGGGTCCTTTGGGTTTTTTTTCCTTTAAATTGCTTTTTTTCTGTAGAATAATACCAATTCATTTTGTCCAGTGGGTGGAGATCACCCTAGAATGATTTGCTATTTATGCAGAGTTGACATTTCACCTGTTGATTGTAGGGTATACTTACTTATTTTAGTATCATTTCCCAAATTCCCCCAAGTTCCCAATCAGCTAACTTTGAGTTACATAAAGACCTTACACCATTTACTGCCAACATCTGATGTGTATTTTTTTTAGATTAAGGTAAATATATACTGGTTTGCTGGACACATCGCATATAAAGAGACACACCCTCTTATAACCACAGACAAAAGCTCAGTCTCTGCCTTGTTATGGATCACTTTAACTAAGTGTTGACTGACTGAATATTGGAGCCTTAATATGAGTCACAGGGGACGTCACCTTTGCCCTGGTTCGGCCTGTGGAGGAGATGCTGTGTGAAACTGGAGCTGGCACACTGAGGCCAGCCCCAAATCTAACTGCTTTCCAAGTCATGGGGTGAGCAGGTTGGGTCACCATGGACTCTCACTCGTCCATCTGACGCTACCCCCTTCTTCCCCTTTACCCCCAAGTCTATAACCCCATTACATCAGCAGATGTGTTGGTAGACAGTCCAGTCCTGTTTATTTAAGCACACTTAAATAAACCGTTCCGATCTGATAAGATGCTTGAGCCTATTTAACATTGCTGTTGTTTATAATATTAACCTGTAGATGACATTTGAACATACACTGTGCATCAAAAGTTCATCTTGCCTACATTTGCTTAGATTTTCAAAGGAATATTTTTTTTGTGCTGTTGCTTTTTTTATTAAACAAAAGGGTTTGATGAGGTGCTTAGCTTCACCTTGATCAAAGTTTCTACCTCAGTGTGAATAGTAAGTTTTGCCTAAGTAATAATTGGACAATTTCCTCTATTTAACATTTTAAAATGGGTGCTCCCAAAGGGGGGGAACCCTCAAAGTGTTGACCCTATCTTTAGAAGATCATGAGTTGGATCGCGGGACATGTCCAGTAGTACGGGAGATCATGATAGTTCTTTCTCTGTCATGTTGGGTAGGATGGCTCCTCCTCTCCTCCCATTACTCTGTGCAATGCTAGCCAACGTGGGCATCTGTTAGCTGACATAACAAAATTAGTGGTATTTGTGCTCTGTAACTGAAGCGTGTTGAGCTGTCCAACGATGTTGAGTTAACAGCAGTTAAAAAACATTCAGCTGGTTTTATGTGTCCCAGAGGAAGCACATGCTCGTATTTGTGGTGTCATGTGATTTTGGGAGTCTATGTGGGTGGTTGGACGTGACTAAATATAGGAGAAATTGTTCTAAATTAGTTCTAAGCTTTTGTTCACTTTGTTCACTTCAGTTTTGCAGGTTTAGTAAAAATTATAAATGATCAATGTGGTATTGCACAAATAAAATATGTCTTTCAAATATTTAAAAGTTAACTTTTAACAAGTTTCCAGCATAATATTACTGTACAGAATGATTTATTTATTTTTTTAAATCATGAGACATGGTGGTTTTTCTATATTGTTCTATAATGTTCTATATTGCTTACCGGTGAGGCTTTCCTGTGGTGTTTGGGTGCAAACAGGAGCTATGGGAGAGAGGTGGAGAGCGCGTTGGAAAGTAGTAAGCTTGTCTGTTTGGCTTGCTCACAAATGAATGACCCCACTGTTTTCTCCATGTGCACATCCTGTGAGGAACTGAAAGAAAGAAGCCATTACTTTTTTGTACTATTTTCCTTATCATGTGCTCTTCATGCAGCCTCTGACCTTTCCATATAATGTGCGATTGTGGCATCAATGGGAACATTCTATAAGCAAAGCTTTGTTTTACTTGATTGTGTGCTATATAGTTTGATACTAATACACAGCGCTAATTGGTGTACATAAGCCTTCCCAAAGAAGATGCATGTCTTGTCTGACTGACCGGGCTAGGGGTAAAAGGTTTTTAAATTTGTATTTAACTGTAGTATCTTTGTCACAGTACTAGAAGGCAGCTCCATGTGTGTATAAACATAAGCACAGACTGAGATCCAGACTTTCTTACATATGGAGGCCTCACAGTAACCCTAGTCTCTCCCACTGAGTGAGCCTCCGCTGTTCCTCCGCTATTTCCCTCCTCCTCTCCCAGTGCCCCTCTCCATCTATCGTCTCCTTCTCGAGTATTTCCATGAGTAAAATCTGGCGGCCAAACCCCTGTGATATTTTTCCATCGAAGCTGCAGAGGGCACGCGTTTGGAGACACAGCTGTAAACGTGAATGAAAGCCATGACTTTTCTCTTGCTGTCGCTTTTTTTGCTGCGGGAATGCTATATCTTATTCCCATTGCGTTCAGTGGGGCAACGGGGCCTATAAATTGACTTTTACTGAAAGACCATGAACCTTATTCCCTTGATGTATATTAAACAGACACCTAAAAACTCAGGCTTGTTTTCGTTTCAAACTCCAGTTTCTGCCGTTGTTGGCCTTGTATTTAGAGAACAGTGCATAACTTAGTTCTTTTTCTCTGAATGGAAACAGAGGAGGGTTTACTCTTTTGATGCAGAGAAAAAAGTCAAGAAGCCCTTAAGGGAGACGGAGATAGGCTGACAGCAGGGGAGGAAGCTGATTTATTGGGATGTTCCATGGCCCCCTAGGTGTCACGGTGTTTTCCTTCACTGTGACGTTAGCTTGAAATAAGGCATAATTACTCAGGTTCCCTTGTCCTCTTCAGGAAATGATTACTGCTTCCAACAAGCACATTCTTGTCCTTAAGTAGTGTTTGGATTCTACTTTCTAATCTACAAGCTTCAATTTCGCACATCACAAAAGGGGAAACATCTCACACTGACGGTGAACAAAGTTGTCCTCTGAAGAGCATTTGTACTATAAATTGCCAGTTAAGTGCCTGAATCCTCTAAATAGTTTAGCTGTGGGTTGGCCATTGGGTTTGGGGTCAGTAAAGATTACCGTGAGAACTTAGGGCTGCAGATAAGAGTAAATTTACTTAAGATGCTGTGTCTGACAGTGTTATCTCATCATCTCAGTAAAAGTATATATCTGGGCTGTGTGACTGGTCAGCTTAATGTTGCTTGCAGAATGCTACCCCTCAGTTCTGTTACATCTGACACCCAGTCAGGCTGGCATTGCATTGATTGATGTGGGAGAGTGAGGGCCCTACTAATTCTATCTACCCAGAGAGAGTAGGCATTCATGTTTTAAAGACATTCATGACTGAAATATGTGCAGAATGCTGGGATGCAAATGATCCTCAAAACATCAGAGGTGGTTTAAGATTATTTCTGTGGTTTAGAAATCCTTGCTCCTAATTTCTACCACCACCTCTGAGTCAGTTTCTCTACAATACACTATTTAACAATGATTAAATTATTCAGAAATGTAAAAAAAAGGAGCTAGGTCTGTCATGCGTGTAACGTAATTGCCTGATCACATTTATTTAAGCTGATTGCTGTTGTTTTCCTCTGTTGTTAGCTTATATAATCAGTGTTTATGTTGCAACAACTGGGACACATTTATCATGGTTCTTACAAAAACAACAAAACCTCTGACTGGTGCAGTAAGGCGTTCAGAGGGTAGTGGCGAGTGTTTGTTTTTGCTACCAAGTATCGACGGCTAGGAAGCAAGATCAAATGCATCCCCTCTAAAATGTGCTAATCAGCCAGTTCGGCCACAAGAAAGAATATTCAATTGTTCGTCACAGTTATTTGTTATTTATACATTTTATGGTTTAGACCTGCCAGCACCACAATGTGTTTAATATTTTTTATGCAAAATACCCTAAATGTAAACCATTCAGTCATACATCAGATTTGTGTAATGAGTATGTTGCAGTTTCTCATTACAAATGTGATTCAGCCAATTTTAGAACTGAAGCCTAACTAATTTTTCTTCCCAGATTTACCATGACTCTGAAAAATATCACATAACACAAATAACATCAGTGTCAGGATTCAATTAACTCTCACACGAACCCACGCCCACATACAAACACTGGAATGTGTTTGTGTGTTTTTTTTATACTACTCCACACATGCGCACGCACACACATTTACACAGACACAACAAAAACACTTACAGTCCTTGTTCTCACACCTCACAGTCTGACAGCTCCATTTGTTGTTAGAGGAGTTGTACACACTGCAGGTCAGTGGATAGAAAAATAAACTCGTCTGTTGTTGGCTGATGTATGGTCCCCACTCTCCTCTGTGCTAAATCTGAACAGCTTGACCTCATCACTCCCCTTGTTTAGTAAATGTTTCGGGTGATTGGCATGTTAACAAATGTAGGGTCTGTGAAGTTGCTGAGCTGCTATGAAGCACTGTTTGGTTAAGATTTGTGTGTATGTCATTTTACTATAATATTCTAATATAATTATTTAATCACCTATATAGTAACTTTGTAAGTTATGTAACTAAAGGCGTTTACATTTGATTTATATTGAACAAATATAAGTCCTCCCTCTTCTGTTTTTTTTACGAAATGACAGTGACTATTAATTGTAATGTAAATTGTATCTACAGCAGATACAATCCCTTCCTATTCTTTCAGTGAAGGGACCTGTAATAACCTCTCCTTTTGGAGAACGTTCAGACTGCTGGACACGACTTTGTAATGACCAGTTGTTCGTCATTCAGATTTCAAGTCATTCAGACATCCGTAGACAAAAGCATTTCAAACATGTAAAATATGTTTGTCTTCTTACTGCATAACAAAATTAAAAACACAAAACATGTATAAAAAAAAAATTTTCTTCCTGCTGCGTAAAAAACAACAATTCACAACAAAATAACTTCTTCTATCATACACATATGCTATCATTTTCTGC
Organism: Ladigesia roloffi; assembly: GCA_037577295.1. Lineage (NCBI taxonomy): Eukaryota > Metazoa > Chordata > Actinopteri > Characiformes > Alestidae > Ladigesia > Ladigesia roloffi. The sequence continues at coordinate 10,433,806 of JBBKCR010000101.1, read as the reverse complement.
AATGGCTTGGAGTGAGGTAAGTCTCCAATTACACCATTGTTCTCCTTATATGGGGTGATAACTGTTCCTTCTAAGGCTGAAATGTTTAGGCAGACAGAAAAACAACAGATATTCATAGAGGAAGTGTTGTAATGGGTGTGTGGTGAAGTGAGGAATGATGTGCTGCCTGGGATCTAATCCTCCGGTGTTCCAGCAGGGTGTGGACAGATTTGAGGGATGTTTCATAGGTGATCTCTTCCTGAGGCCTCAACTTTAAGGACAGGTTTTCTCTGAGCTGGGCAATATGGCAGTATTCATGTGTATTGTGACAAAGTATGTATCACTATGCCTTTCTGGGTATGTTATGCATTTGTGAGGGATTAAAACCACTAACCAACTACATGACTCATTACAGGGAGAACATAGTCTTGTTTATTTTGAACTTAGTCTTTTATAGCAATTTTTTACAATTGCATAAATGCTCGTATAAATTTTGGTATCCTGCAATGTGTGGAGCTAATTACAATAATCATATCAAGGGATGGGTATCAATAGGATTTTATTTGATGCTTTTATTGATAGTGTTGATGGCATACTCTCCATAATTTGGGGCAAAATTGTTTCCTAAATATATAAAAAGGGAAGAGTATTCGCTACAAATGTCTGATGGTGACCATCATTTACATTTACTTTTATCCAAAGCAACGTTCATTCCCCAACTACAGGGGACAGTCTCCCTGGAGCAACTTAAGGGTTAAGCGTCTTACTCAGGAACCCAGTGGGGGTATGCTAAAGGTAGGATTCAAACCCATGACCTCTTGGTCTAGAGGCAAGTGTTCTAACAACTGGACCAACACCAACCCATCACTCCCATCTCTCCCGCTGATCTAATCTAGTGTCAGTCCTCTGAAAATGCATTCATGTTGCATAAATATTGAAAGTAGCACTGTTTGTCTTGATACCTATCCGAAATCATATTCATAGTCATGAGCACTACAGGCCAAACGTTAAGAAGTATGCCTTGATGTGCTCATACCCTAAATTTCTTCCGTTACATCAAGGATTTTTTGCATTTCCCAGCAGGAAGCACCAAAGTGCCAGATGTAGTAAAGCATTAAAATGTACACATACTGGAGCGCTATATTTACCATGGTGGAGGAAGGACGTTAACAGTCCCATCAGCATAAAATAATCAAACATTACTGTTCAAATAAAATGAATGTCATTGGTAACACATGCTTTAGACATGTCCAGTTAAATCACATTTTAAGTTTGTTTAGTTTGTGATCCAAACACCTCATAAAATTAGCCCGAACTGATGGGTAATAAACTAAAATAACCATTTTATGGCCTTCGTGTTTTGTTTGCCCCTAAATTAAACTATTATGCTTGAAAGAGTTCCTCATGGGAGAAAGGTAGCGCTTGACTTGCAGTTGAAGACAGCATTACTATCAAAGTAATTTAACACACCTAATTCAGTTCTTCGAGGCTTAGGGGCATCTGCATGGGGCCTGCAATACACTGTTAGAGAATCATCAGATTCAAGATAAAGTTGTAGTTTTGCTGTTACAAGCAATTCAAAGCCTTTCGTTAATTAATATAGCAGAGTTGGTTAGTCAATATTTTCTTAGCTTTAGTTAGTTTTACTTTTGTGTGCTTGGCTTGAGCTGTATGTTATCACGTATTTGCTTGTGGCACTGCCCTTTGATATGGCTAAATTGAGTTTTCCCATCTCTCTGCCCCTCCTCTGGGATAGCTGAAGGTTATGGGGTTGTGTCCTGTGCTCTCCTAATAGAGGCTGCTATTGTGTCAGTGTAACATTAGAACTCTTTCCTCTCTTTCTTCATTGCTTCTAATGAAAGTCCCTCAGTGGCTGTGTGTCCCTTCCTCTCTGGCCACAGTCACACACCACAAATCTCAAAAACCAGAGACAAATGAGCCCTCAGTTAAACACACTCCCCTGAGCGCCAATGCAGCACAGAGCCAAGTCCAACATGGGCTCTTCTCCTGCTTCTCCAAAGCTTACATACGGTACTGGATCACTCAAACTCTCATAGAGGAATTCCCGTTACGTCTTCAGTGTGAGCACGGCAGCACAGACTCAAAACAGAATCGCCACATTGCAGTTCGGCTTTATGTTTGTAGGCCGCCTGCCCGTCTTTGCAAACCGAGACTCTGCTTTAAGACTTGACTTTTGGAAAGACTTTTGACAGGGTTAGAGCCGAGTAACAGTAATACCTCAGTTGCATTTAATACGAGTGTCATGCTTATTATTACATGGTTCTGATTTTAGCATCTGCATAAAAATCTGGAATTTCTGGGTTCGGAAACATTGTTAACTGGACGTACATGAAGTAATTGTATATGGCCCATAAATGTTTGTATTTGGATGCGCTGAAAACCACAAATTATGGGTTTTTCTGCTGCCAAAGAGCAGAGAATACAATAGAGGCCTGGTGAGAAATTGTCATTTTGTCAATGATGTTTTTATGGAAGATTTGACTGTTTATGGAGTACTTTGCAGTTTGATGGCATTTAAATAAAAAGAAATGTACCCTGTTCAGCTGTATACAGAACTGTCAATCAAAATACCCTAGCACTCCTATGTCTGAAACCATTTCATATTGAAACATTTAGTGATACTGGAATTATTACAGATGCAGTACTTTGGAAATTATGGGACAATATCCAATACATTTTGTAAATATCCTATTTAATTCTTAAATAATCTATTTTATTCTTATTCAGTTTGACTTTTTCAGAGCTAATACCAATATTATGTCATCATGCAAACTTACTGTCTATTTATACGATTCCTGTGTCATCATGCACCTTTACTGTCTATTTATAGGATTCGGTGTCTAAATATTTCCTTAAGATGTAATTGAAATATTTCAATTTTTTTATTTAACACATTAAGCCAGCATTTCAGAAGCAACTCATCATTGTTCTGGGCACATCTGGACGCACTTTATTTATAGGCATTATTAATATGATAGAATCATTTTGTATATGTATCCACCATCATGCTGCTTTTATAATCTTGAGAATATTGATTCCACAGTGCATGGCGATTCCAACACTTTAATGCTAGGTTGTACACAGTACACTGTTCACACAAATTCAATTCCCCTGATCAGTGTTTTTTAAATTTGCAGTATATTTTATTGAACTAGAACTGACTTTCACTCAGTGAGATCATACAAAATAGGGCTGCACAATATGGAAAAAGTTGATAAAGAATGTGATTATGAAGCAATATAATCACATATAATGATATGATCATGTGTATCACAATGTTATTTTGAGCACATTGTGATTTTATTGGGGTATTACACTTATTAAGTGCATGTTTCAATACATACAGAACGGTTCACCAGGAGTGTAGAGCAGTGTGTGAAACTTTCAGTGAAAATTATTGTATTGGCATGACTGGTCTTACTTGCTTCTAATAACCAGATGTCAAAAAAGAATATATTGTGTAAATAATTCTTAATATATGTAATATACACCTTATATGACATAATATTACAATATTCATGAATATTATTATAAGTTTATAACAATATTTTAACTGTATTATATAATAACCCTAGATGTGACCAGAATGTATCAAATAACCCAAGACTGCAGTATCGCAGTAGATATTAAGGAATGCCACGTTGTCCAGGCCTATTGCCTGCTCTTTTTCATGTCTGCATTCAAGTGTGTAGTTTTGTATGAACCCAGAGAGCGACAATACAAGCTGCAGTCTGTGGAGAGATGTGTACTACTTTCTGTATACCATACAACTAAAGTGAAATATTGGTTAAATCAAGCTATCCCCTCTAGAAAGCTCAGATTTTCCATCACACCTGACACACATTTCTGGGCAGGAAAAATGAACATGACCTTTTTACGTGATTCCAAAGATCTGATTCTCCCTGCTTCAAGACCGAACACCCTGCAGCGTGACATATAGCTGGTAAATGTTTAGAGGTACGTGTTAGGAGATGCTGAATGCTTTTTAAGGGAAGGAGTTGGACAGTGACAGGACAGATGTAGGGTCCTCCAGAGAGCACCGCTGAGCACAGCAGAGCTTTTATAATATCTAAGGGCTTGTGCACCAGCATCTACAAGCCCAATCCATTCTCTCCACTTTGCAGGCGTGCAGCATTTGACATCTCCATATGCTAAATGCTTTGTGGCCTTGGATCTTCTGCTGTGTAGCTGGTTGCATGTTGTGCTGGATCAGAATACACATTCAGAGCAATACTTGGTGTGTTTGTCTGTGTGTGTGTTTGTGGTGTGTGTGTAGGGCAGAACTGAACCCTCAGCTCTATATTTATGTGTAAATTTTATGTGAATAATTTCACTCCTTAGACTCTCTATTCATTTTGAAATAATTCAGTGTACTCTCTTTGGCTTGTGGTGACCTCACTGATGCGCAGTGGTATGACATCATTGGGGGAAAGGCATGTGGCATGTCACTCTGGAGTAAAACCACCATCCCTTTCTGCCCCTTTCTCAAACACACAGAACCACCCATCCATATGGTTCAAATTACCTACTCCTCTGTCTTGCTCCTCTCTAGATGTACACAGAACAATAACTCATTCCTGTTCTATACTCATGTTGTCTATTCTTTTATATCCATGTTCTATTGAGCTGGAAAATGTTTTTCTCTTCATAGTTTGGACAAAATGACACTGAACTAAGCCCAGATGCTGAATTAAGAAAAGCTTCAGACAGAGTATTCAGCATGTTTCAGAATGTTTTAATGAATTCAATGCCCCCTAGTGTTCATCATTTGAACTGCAGAGTTTAATCATTTTATTCAATGACTAACAATAGTTTTGAGTGAAATTAAACTACTCATTAATAATAACTGTAGCTAATCTCTCTCTCTAGAGAAAATAGTGTCTTATTTACCTCAGTTTTGTAGTTACACTTTTTTATCATTTTCCAAAAGATGCTCGTATCCACATGGCAAAGCATGTGTTGCTTGTTTTCTCCACTCTAATTGATGACATTAACCTTCTCTTTTCTGTGTCATATTTAATCTTCCAGAGACGACTTTGATGAGGAAGGTTTCTGCCAGCCCTACAGAGGAATTGCCTGTGCTCGTTTCATTGGAAACAGAAGCATCTTCGTAGATTCACTGCAGATGCAGGGCGAGATTGAAACTCAAATAACTGGTAAAGTTTCTAATTTCTTCTTCATGAGCCTTTGATCTGCTCAGTAACATCTGTCACTGAGTCCTTATCACGCAGCCCTCAACAGAAATGCCACTAGCTTGTCGTCTCCCTTACATTGCAGTTTGTACGGTTTTCATTGCATTTAAAAATATCTCCAGAAAGATCGCTGTTATGTTTGCCCTGATTCCACATCCAAAAAAGGCAAAGAAATGAACACAAATATAGATACATGTGGAACGAGAGTGCGATCATGTGGGGAAAAAAAACATATGATTGTATGTGTTGTTTCACGTTAGCACAAGCACAAAGGTCTAATCTCTAGGCTAGACCAGGGGTCACACAGCCTCTTCCACAATTAATAAATCTGTAAATTTTTCTTGTTTTTAGTCATTTAATTAATGATTATAGCAGCTCCTAGATGCCCCGCGATTTAAATGATGTCCCAAAAGTCAAAGAGTGACTGAGCACCATAGTGAGAGTGTGAAATAGAAAAGTGTGTGTGTGAGAGAGAGAAGGAACAAGCAAGGAGAACCCCCCCACCCCTCACTGATATTGTCGTTCCCTCTCCCTTGATTAAAAAAATACCACCCCAGACCCCCCACCCACATGCACATACTTGCACACACCCATGGATCTGGAATTGGTGGATCAGGAAATGTGTGTTATAGTTTTGCATATGCGCTTATAAGCAATTGTTTTTTACCACAACGATACAGGAAAAATATTCATGGAGGGACCAAAAACTTTCTTCTGCTTCTGTAGCATTTCATTATTGTTTGCACTGGTGCAGCGTCAGAAATATGACAGAACCTGTGCCAACATTGCACTTTCAAGGCTATTCACATTCCTGTGTGTTAGAAAATATACTGCTTCACAGACCAGCCTCAGTTTTGATAACTCCTCATTACTGTCCTCGAGGATTACAGAGGATGAGGAGCCACACTGAGCTGACTCTGCCTCTTATCATGGGATCTGTGTGGTGGTGTTCTGGAGGTCAGGGTGCTAAATCACAGTACGGTCTACAGAAGGGCTGTGCCGACCAGTTCAGCAGTTGCTTAGCTTTTCTCAGTGTTTTCTAAGACTACACTCCCAGATGAGGACATCTGAGGCCAGGCGTTCTTTGTGTTTACATTGTTTTAGGCTGATGCAGCATCTTTGTAAGAACGCAGAACCACAGAGATTTGCATATGTAGGTGTGTGCATGGATGTGTGTGTCTGTGGTGTATGTGACCTGCTTAGTGTTCCTTCCCTTCTTCTCCAGCTGCGTTTACCATGATTGGCACCTCCAACCACCTCTCAGATCGTTGCTCTCAGTTTGCCATCCCCTCCCTCTGCCATTTTGCCTTCCCCACGTGTGACCGCAGCTCTGGGATTGACAAACCACGGGACCTGTGTAAGGACGAGTGTGAGATCCTGGAGAACGACCTTTGTAAGACAGAGTACATCATCGCTCGCTCCAACCCCATCATCCTCAAACGTCTCAAACTGCCCAACTGTGAAGAACTGGCTACCTCAGACAGCCCAGAGGCAGCCAACTGCATGAGGATAGGAATTCCCATGGCCGAACCCATCAACAAGAGTAAGCGCATCTTTGGTTACCAGGAGTTTTAACTGGTGCTAATGGTAGTGCTCAGGACTAGACACAATTCATTCTATTGTTAGAGTGAAACTGTAAAATCCACACCTGTAACAGAAATTTTGTGAATATTATTTGAATACGTTGTATGTAGGAAATAGTTATACAAGATGTATGATTTCCAATCCAAGGGGGGTTTAAGACAATACTTATAATGAAGAAGTGCACCTATTCCTTTGTAATGCCAATAATTGTACATTTATTTTGTATACTAATTTGCTTTTTGTGTTCTAATTTGTGTACCACCTGCCCATCCTTCATGGCTCAGATCACAAATGCTTCAACAGCAGCGGTTCCGACTATCGTGGGACGGTCAGTGTGACTAAGTCTGGCCGCCAGTGCCAGCCCTGGAACTCTCAGTATCCTCACAGCCACAACTACCTTGCCGTCCGCTACCCGGAGCTAAACGGGGGCCACTCATATTGCCGTAACCCCGGAAACAAGCACGAGGCTCCGTGGTGCTTCACTCTGGACGACAGCGTGCGCATGGAACTGTGCAACATCCCTCCATGTGGTGAGAGACAGTGCTTACGGTCCACAACTCCCATAAATATGCTGCTCTAGGCTGCTGGTTTTGGGAGAGCCTTTTGGTTTGGAGAAAAATGATCTGTTCCCCCATCTGAATTCTAGTAACAATGGAAATGTAGGACAATGACAATATATTTATAAAACTAAATACACTCACAAGCATACAGTAACAATAAAACATCTATTCTTAGTAGTATTGTTTTTAGCTATATGACACTTTTGTCTATAGGTAATATAGATCAAAATATATCAAACTGCATCAGAAACTCACTCATATAGTATAAAATAATCACAAACCTTGCTTTTTTCTATTAAAGAGTTTAATATAGTGTGCACACATTATTGCAGACAGACTATCTGGAATTCACTGTGACCGTGACCAATGTATTTATATAAATTAAAAAAAACAATGTATTTATATAAATGCCTGAAAATGTAATGAATGTCTCAGTCCAGACTGCTTTTTTGAATGTGTATTACAGGGCAGCCAATCAGAGCAGATGTTATTTATATCCATATATCAGTCTGAACGACACAGTAACAAAAATACTCTGTTTAATTCAGAAGGACAGAAAACCACATAAACACTACTGGTAGAACTTAGAAGTACACATAGAAAAAATAAACAAAAAAAAGAAGGATTGGGTCTAGTTAAACAGTGAAAACAAATTGAAACAAGTGTTTTCCTTTAGGCATGTCGTTATACACTGATAATCAGTGGCCATAACAGTCTGTTACTTTCATTAGTTATCCTCATTTACCTTGCAGCTTCAATGCAAAACTGAAAGTTCTTTTTTTATTTCAGTAATTTAGAATAGATTTTTTTTTCCAGTGAAAGCTCAACAGGTATAAAGCACAGATCTTGTTAACTGCATGGGATGGTCTATAGCTGTGTGTCTAAAGTAGGTTTATGGCTTGCAGATGTTTTAGTGCTCCAAACAGCAGCTTTTTAAGGAAGTGGTATTTCAGGAGGATGAAAGTTGTCTAGATGATTGATATAATCTGAGCGTTTTTTTTTTTCAAATGTGAAGGGATGTTGTTTCTACTTCAACTTTCACAGAGTGTGTTTGTGTTTTGTGCTGGTCAGAATCGAAGGAGAAGCGTGGAGGCAGTGTGGAGATCCTCTACATCCTGATCCCCAGCGTGGCGATCCCTCTTGCCATTGCCTTGTTGTTCTTTTTCATCTGCGTCTGCCGGAACAACCAGAAGGCGTCCCGCCCTCCCGCCCAGCGTCAGCCCAAGCCCGTACGTGGCCAGAACGTGGAGATGTCCATGCTCCCTGCCTACAAGCCAAAGGTGAGCAATGTTCAAGCACCTTAATTGAATTGCTTTAAACATGCTATGAAGCGAAAAATTCTGTGAAAATACTTTTGTAACATACCTGAATGAAATTGGTGTGGTATAATTTCCCATTATTTATGAACTAAATCAGTCTCATAACAAACTAGGGAAGCAAACTTTGGACATCAGACATGTCTTGGCAGATTATCTATGTGCACATTTCACATTTTTCCACATATTTATTTAGATTATATCCTTTTTTTTCCTCCAAAACATCAAAACAACAGTGCAGAGGGGGGAGTGAGAAGCATCTGGATACGATCTAACCATGGTCTGTCTTAGGACAATAACATCACGTATCATTATTGTGATTTCTGCATTCCTTACATTCACAGCAGCTAAGCCAATGTTTTGACTCAGCTCAGTGGAGGCCCACACTGGCACACACATTTATCAACTATACAAACTGAAAGAAATCAGTTTTATCACATGTGCCTCTGTCTACTATTGACAGATCGCAGCTGATCTCACATGAAGTAGCAGTTTCATTCAAATCAGATGTACATGTGTTGGGTCTGCTCCCCAGCTAGCCTTAGGCAATACTGACAAGCAAAAGAGTCACAAGGTGGCAAAAGATAAAAGAAAACATGAGTCACAAATTCAGTAAGATTGCTCGTAGCAATACACTGCCGGTGCTTTCTGAAGCTTATTTTGCTTCATGCGTTATGCAAAGAATATTTCTTATTCGATAATGTGGTCTGACGGTTATTAAATTGTTTAAAAAAGCTGCACAACATTCTTCACATTTTTCACATTACATTGGCTAATTACTTTAACCCTAGGTTACTTGCTACTAGTAGAATCTTCACGGCTGATTCTCATTTGTCGCTATCTGTTATGTTTTAGTCTTTTGTGAGCAGTTCAGCTCTACTTTGAAATGTGAACAGGCCTTTATGTATTACAAGACTTTACCTTGGCCAACTGTGCAGTCATCCATAAGAGAGGAGAGTGAGATGAGTTTACTCACAGCTTTACACACTACTGACACCAAGATTTATGTCTATACTATGAGCTATTGCCCCCCAACCACTTTCTCAAGTACATACACGCGCACGCGCGCACACACTCACACACTCACACACACTCACACACACTCACACTCACACACACTCACACTCACACACACTCACATACAC
>JBBKCR010000101.1:10411269-10421840 GCA_037577295.1 Ladigesia roloffi | reverse complement strand
TATACACACATACATACGTGTGTGTGTTTGTGTGGGTGTGTGTATATACATGCATACACATATGCACACACATACATTACTATGTTCTAATATGAATCATGTCAACATCAAGTAAAATAAAACACATTGTTTTTTTGGTGTAATATATTTGATTAATGTGAAAATGCATATATTTGAATCATGTGAATTATTATTTTTCTGTCAGCAAGATGTCATTCACACATACACACAGTGCAAAGACTCCCTGTAATATGAGACGTAACTGAAGAGCATCTTGGGCTGTACTTCCAACACCCTTAAGCAGCCTCAGCTGCGGGTCAAAGTTCAAGACAGGGTCGTTCCGAGGTCACCATACACATCAGTAACATCTAGGATGAGATGATCAGGGATGAGATGAGGTCATCCTCAGGTAGAGCTGATCCTAACATGAACCAGCTGGCACGTTCTTGAAGAGCCACTCTTCCCCTCCCCTTACAGCTTTCTGGCTTCAATTCATTTTACTGCTAAAGGTTACTGATATTTTATCATGTTATATAGTATTTTCTATATATTATATAGAATCTGAGCAATTGCCTCATCAATGCAGACCAGTGTTGTGGATTTTGTGTGTAGGATTGTTTAAAAGACTGCAATTTTAAGAGCAATATCAACAGCTAGTTTTAAAGGTAAAATGATTAAGTTCAAAAAGAAGCAACCAAATATATAAATGTCAATGACAATAGAGCAGTTTGGCATCTGCAACTTCACATTTAGATTTCAAGCCAAAATGTTGATATGCTGGACATCTTTGCTCCCCCTAAATAGACCTGGACCTTAATGTTCCTTAATGTTCCTAAACTTCACTCAATATTGATTTTTTAAATCATAGTCCGACATTTTGGTCAAGATGTTCAGCCCTAATGTGAAGCGAAATGACTGACCTGTTCATACAGTTGTGAATGAGTTTATACAGTTTATATTCAACATTAGTGGTAAAACATGGTGAAAATAAATAGAAAGCAGACTATGACAGATCTGTTTTATAAAACCGTTTTATAAAACATTTGTTAGTTTCGAATCTGGGACATTTTGAGTTTGGCAGGGATGTCTGGACTGAGTTGAATTTCCCTACAGAAATAAGAAGAGACAGATTGTAATTGCAGAGAAGACGGCAGTAAATTCCACCACAACTGAAAATGACTACTTGTGATTAACTGAAACGACTGGCTGCCCATTTACAAATGAGAGTCTGGCTGCACTTTTTCTGCAGGGGAAGAACGCTAAGCTAGCTAGTATAGATTGTCACAATCTTATTAATCTCTTTTGACAACTGCTCTGAAGTGCTGATGTAAGCAGATGTATCACTTTGATCTGGGGACGCCTGTTCAGATCTTCAGCACACGCAGTCTGTGTTCGCCTGAAGGCCACAGCACAGGTCAGAGACCACAGACAGGGTTGGAGGTTAAACTCAGCCAGACATAAGAGAGCTCAGTCGAAGCAGTGGTCAAAGACAAAAGAGGGCATTCGAACCTATCTAATGAGTGCTTGTATTTCTGAATGAAACAGCAGGGGTTTTAATAGGTTTCTTTCTAATCTTTGAAAAGCATTTATAATAGGGAGGCACACACTCTGAAATTGTATGGCTGATTCTGAATTTTATGAGGGTCACATTCTGTGGATTATAGAACACATGATACACACAAGCCATATCATTATTTGCTCCTTAATGGGATAAATTGACATCATACATTTGTACATGAAATATAAATAGCCTATTAAATTAATATAATACAAAAATGCCTCAAGGAATTTAAAAGACATTTAATTATTTAGCACACGTCTACATAATAATGCTGTACACTTTCCTTTTGCTAAATTTGCCAGCTAAACTCTTCTGAATTTGGAACAAACGAGTATCCTTATTTTATATACAGTACTGTTTTGTCTGCATTTAGGGAGAGAGGTTAAATATGTATGTTAGATTTTTTGCCAAAACTTTCATTTGAAGGCACTTTGCTGAAACTAAGCAAAACAAGAGAGATGGGCCATAAATCACCATTCACACCTGATGGGCCATGAATCACAATTCACACTAAACATTTCTCTCTCATCTCCTCCGTTTTCAGAGCAAAGCCAAGGAACTCCCTCTATCAGCCGTGCGCTTTATGGAGGAGCTGGGCGAATGTGGCTTTGGCAAGATCTACAAGGGTCACCTGTATCTTCCTGGAATGGAGCACGCTCAGCTGGTGGCCATTAAGACCCTGAAGGACTTCTCTAGTCCGCAGCAGTGGGGAGACTTCCAGCAGGAGGCCTCCGTCCTGACAGAGCTCCACCACCCTAACATGGTGTGCCTGCTGGGTGTGGTGACTCAGGAGCAGCCCGTCTGCATGCTCTTTGAGTTTCTTGCACTTGGAGACCTCCATGAGTTCCTCATCATGCGCTCGCCACACTCGGATGTAGGTTGCAGCAGTGACGAGGACGGCACTGTCAAGTCGAGTCTGGACCATGGGGATTTCCTGCACTTGGCTACTCAAGTAGCAGCTGGGATGGAGTACCTCTCGAGCCACTTTTTTGTCCACAAGGACCTTGCGGCTAGGAACATACTGGTGGGAGAGCAGCTTCACGTGAAGATCTCGGACCTGGGACTGTCCAGGGAGATCTATGCGTCCGATTACTACCGTGTCCAGCCCAAAACTTTGCTTCCCATCCGCTGGATGCCTCCAGAAGCCATTGCATACGGCAAGTTTACCACAGACTCAGATATCTGGGCGTTTGGGGTGGTACTGTGGGAGATTTTTAGCTTTGGCCTTCAGCCCTATTATGGCTTCAGCAACCAGGAGGTGATGGAGATGGTGCGCAAGAGGCAGCTTTTACCCTGTCCAGAGGATTGCCCCCCACGCATGTATGCGCTAATGACCGAATGTTGGCAGGAGGGTCCTGCTAGGAGGCCCAGATTCAAAGACATCCATGCTCGTTTGCGTGCCTGGGAAGGCCTGTCATCTCACGCAAGCTCCAGCACTCCGTCCGGGGGCAACGCCACCACCCAGACCACGTCCCTAAGTGCCAGCCCAGTCAGCAACCTCAGCAGCCCGCGCTACGCTGGCTACATCTACGGGGCTCCTCAAGGGCTTCCTCCAGGCCAAATTGCAGGCTTTATGGCAGCACCCATGCCACAAAACCAGCGTTTCATTCCTGTTAATGGATATGCAATTCCACCAGGCTATGCTGCATTCCCAGCTGCCCACTTTGCCCCGACTCAGGCACCCACCCGAATGGTTCAGCACTGCCCTCCGCCCAAGAGCCGCTCTCCTAGCAGTGCCAGCGGCTCCACCAGTACTGGTCACGTGACCAGTGTGCCCTCAACAGGCTCCAACCATGATGCCAACACTCCACTTCTTTCCCACTGCGTGGCCCTGACCACCATGCCAGCAGTGCAGGGTAGTGCAGTGCCCATGTTTGGACACATGACGCAGAAGGGGTTGCCACTGGACCCCACTCATACGGCCCTGCTGGCCGACTCCAATAGACTCATTTACAGTGAATCAGTCATCACTGCCGACTTGTAAATATTCCTTTTGTAAATGATTATAATTATTGATATTTTTTTCAAATGTTCTTCTTTCACTCTGTAAATACAAAAATAGCCTGAATAGAATGTAAAGATTTATATGCTGATGTGTTTTTATATGAAAAGTGTACGAAAAGTGGGAAAAAAAATGGAAAACAGTCTCCTCATCTCCTCTTTAGATGATGCCTGAAGAAGACTCTTGTCTGGGCCTGAGATTTTCTGTGGTCCTCTTTTTCCTAGTTTTCCTGTTTAAAATTATTCTTTCTTGCAAAATCACTCCCCTAACTTTGAAACTAGAGTATGATAACACTCCTTCCAATGGCATCCGCCTCGAGACATTTGGATTGGACTGTGAGCTTGCATCAGCATTTCTCTTTGTTCCCTTTTATCAGTATGCGAAGCTGAAAACGTCCCTGGACCACTCTTTCCCCAGAGCTTCACCATAGTCAATTTCACAGTGTGGTTCTGCAATTATAAGATCATACGTTGATGAAGATGGGCTGTCCCAGATATTGCTGATGCTTTAAAACCTGTTTTAATTACTATCCATGGACTTCTTGAGAAGTTGTTGCCTTATTAGTTTAAATCTTGAATATCTTTCTGTTTTAACAGTTTTAGTCTATGTGCAAAACCAGAACACAGTATAGTCTGAAAACCTTCCACTTGGAAATTATAATGCTTAGGTACTTGTCAGTGTGTTTCAAAAAGGGCTAAGGAAAAGACAGCTTTATGATGCAAATCGTGCCTTATAGTGAGTATGTCCAGCATGATATGCTTAGGAATAGTTTTCAGTGTCCTTGCACACATGTGGTCACTTCTGAGATGGGCTAAAAAGGGCAAATGGCCACATACCACACTTTACAATGCACTTAGCTTAGCTTCACTCGTTTATAGTGATTGGTTTGTCTCACAGTCATACACCCAATATTATATGATTTCCAGTGTAAATTGAACTCACTCCTTTCTGTCTGTTTCCCTGTTGTTGTATTCGTCACATTTCCTATTGAGACCGGTTTAAAATGCATTTATTTTGCGCCATATCAAGTGGTTAAATTTTTACCATGCAGCACCGCCATACTGAAGTGTTGTTGTGTGCCTTGTTAGCAAAATGATTTTCATGCAGGCTGTAAAGTACACAAGGTTCCACTAGGGGGGAGTGTTCTCCTGTGTTGTAGAAATGAAGTCAATAAGCTTTCCTTTCAGTTCTTCTCTTACAGTGTTTGTGATAATCACTGTATGCGCCAGCTAGTATTACAACAGTTTTCAGGCTTGTTCAGACCGGATCAGAAGCTTTATGCAGAAATTTAACTAGGATGCCTTTCACTGTCCACTCAGTAGCTGTTTTTATTTTTTTTATTTGCTAGTTGCTATGCAACCATCAAACGCATATTCCCTCTTTTTTTATCTTGCAGACAATCGAGGTTCAGGCTGTCGTTCAGGGTACCGAAATGCCTTTTAGTCTTAATGTCATAACATGTTATGGCATATAAAACATGAACCTTGTTATTCATGTAACAACTACTATTCAGTAGTTAATACAAGTTTATATTATAGTGTTTATAACAATATTCCAATACTCTTATACCTCTACTACATGAGACAAAATCTATTTTAAAATAAATGCCCGTGTTTCTGTTCTCTTTACATGTAACAATTATATTCATGGTATGGATTCGTGTTTGTAACACCTGGGTTAAATCATACATACATCTTCCTTTATTGATATGTGCTCTTAAATGTCTTTGTCCAAGGGTGTCTGAAGATTTTTCGCAGGTATTTGGTTTTGTAAGTATACCCACTATTACAGCAAACCGAAAACCACTTAATATTAAAGACTGTGAATCAATCTTTCCCCTGCTCTCTGTAGAGCAGGCTTCTTTAAGAATGCATTGTATACATGGTTTACACAGTTTACACTTGCAATATAGCAACAATGTGGCCTTGATTTTTTTTTTATTGTAAGAAAACTGTTTTGCACAAATGGTTTAAAAGGCAAAATCAATATTAAATTACAGTGTTTGGTCATGCCTAACATGTTTGAGTGTGATTTTTTTTATCCTCAGTTAGGAAGTGATAAGAGTCTATTGCTGATGCCTCAGAAAATCCGAACGTTTTCTGATGGCCTCCTGTGTTTAATGGTTTGACCAGAAGAGAGCAGTATAGAGCCGCATGACTAACTGGAGAAAGTTCGCTGACTTGCATGTGTACGCATTCATGCACACAAGCGTGTACAGCAGCAAATGGTTTCGATTATACAGATATTCATCCACTCGCACTACAAAGGTACCTGGAACGACGCTTTCTTCTCAACTTTCAATAAACAAAAAGCCCTTTTTTCATGCACAAGTCTGTCTGTAGAGAAAAAGAGCATGATTTTTTTTGCCAAGGGAATGGAGGAGTAATGGTACACATATGGAGAGGTGATTAAATGCACACTTATGGACTGACTCCTGGCTTTTGTAGGAGCAAGAGGGGTGGGGGCTGGGGGGGGACTGGACCTCATAGTGAGAGGAGGGAGCGCCCTATATAAGGAGAAGGGTTTGATGTTGGGAATGTTTTTGATCAGTTCTACTCTCCAGTTTCCAACACGCTTATCTGGAACATCCCCAGAAGTGGCCAGCCAGGATCTGGCTCTGGAATGTGCAGAGGGGATACAAACACACTCTGTTACGCTGCTTTACAAAGAAACATGGCTTGGAAAAATAGGTTTCGTCATGAACAAATACTGTGGGTGTTTGTTCATTTGGATAAGTGCTGTTTTCAGAACCAAACAGGGTTGACGTAGTGGTTGCCAATTCTAAGTTTTCAGCAGTTGTATGTTTAACTTTTGGATTGAATGTTAAAATTCACAGAACTCCTCATTAGTTACATCTACTTAATTACCTACACTTCGACTTACTGACCATGTTTAGGTCACCACTATTAGGTCCACCTAATTTATAGATCCACTATATAGGTCAATAATTCAGAGTGTTGCCCATCTGCTGTATCCATATTGTCATCATGCACTTTTTAAAGACTGGTCAGTTTCATCACAGCAGAGCCAAGCATTATTTGGGTGGTGGACAGTTCTTCAGCAGTGATACTGAGAGTAGATGCATGACTGTGTGGGTGGTCCTGATAACAGTACTGCTGAGGTTTTACACACATCAGCTTCATTACTACGTTGAAAGTGAGGTGGAACAGTGAGCAGGGGGTTTTAAGTGGCCAGCTAGTGTAAATGAGCGGGATCTTCATCACTTTTTAATGTTCTTGTATTCCTGAAATTCATCATGAAACCTTTTTAAAATGTGACACAATAATAGGTGGTCTGATCTACTGTGGACTGAACAGGACAGTGTAAACCGCAACTATGAGAGGAAGTTTAGCAGGGCTTTTGCTTTCTCTCAGGCAAAGAAATGAACTTGCTTTGTCTTATTCTCATTATCGCCAGTACAGATTGTATCTGCTGTATGTATGGAGTAACACTGACATGCAGGCTTCCCTGAATGGCTCCAGATGGTCCTGGTAAGGTCCAGATCATTTTGGCTGCTCGTAGTCTCGGCCCATCTATAAAGTAGATGAAGAAGTAAAATTTTGATACAGACAGAGACCACAACATGCCGGTGCCGCTTCCTTTCTCCAACTCACCTGAGTATATTTTCTTTAATGAACTTTAGTTTGCATGTCTCCTTTCTGTGGCTGGCAAAGAGACAGGGAGCGAGAGAGAGAGTGGCATGGGGAGAATTTGAAATCCCACGCATGGGCACAGCTCGGGAAGAGAGAGCTGAGTAATTGGTGTAAGGGGAAGCAGATGCTGTGTGCTGACTGACATTCCTCTTAAGCACACTCTGACATGATCCCTGCCTTTCATCTTGCAGTTATTGTGCTCATCCTCCTCACACTTCATGTTCTTCATTGCACATGTTTCATGCTCTTCACAGATGGCAAATGACGCTCATTCCTTTTCCTCTGCTCATCCAGCACTGCTCTGTGCTCAATGGTGATAGAGGGGTCCAATATAGGGAAGATCCGTTCTGTCAGTTCTGGTGACAGATATTCATCCATGAAGAGATGTTGGAAAGGCAGTCTGAAATATTCTGGATGATCTGGGGTGATGGCATGCGGTCAGAATTACAGGTGTCACAGATGAGGTGTCCATCACTAATCCCTGTGATTCTGATAACAGAAGAGAACCAAGAATCGACCCTTGGGGAACTCCTCTATGAAGGCCTTTAGGTAGAGAACATTTCAAGCCTTCCTGACAGACTAGATCATGAATTAGGTTATAGTGTCATCAATATTATCAAACCCTCCCAAAAGCTGATTTTGGTAGATTTAGGAGATTAGAGCATGGGAAATCTTAAATGTAAAATCTATAGGTAATATATAATCTATATATAAAACCAGAAAAAAAAACACTATTTTAATAATATTTTAATATATTCAAATATTAAAACAAAATACCTTCACAATTGCTGTCATATTTAATTTCCATTTCTGCATCAACACCTAAACCTATTCTGTTGAAATACATAATCACTTTTATGTGAACCGTACAGTACACTCCCTCTGACTAAGCAACAGGATCCTTTTGGAAGACATGAAGCTCCTGGATGAGATGAGGACATTATCAAAGAGCATGTGACAGCTGACTCGGCTTTGTGTCAAGATGAAAGGCTAAAAAGAGGAAGGGGATAGAGTTACCAGGTAGAACCCCCTGCAAATACACCCCCCACCCCTCCAAGACTTAGACAAACCCAGGATTGTCAAGCTATGGAAGCTGTTGTTATAGGGCGACCGACAGGCATTTGACCTCTAGATAAAGGAGGGCACTGTCCAGGGTTCCATGCTCTCGAAATGGAGAGAGGAGAGGACCAAAAAGCCTCCCAGGTTCTTCAAGTGGTTTGTCATTTTCCACTCCAGCCTCAGGCTCCCCCAATAGTAATGGCTTTCCAGCAAATAATACAGTCAACCGGGCAAGTGGAGCATTGAATGCCTTATTACCAGTGTCTGCCACAGGACCCCTGTAGGATTGCACTCTGTAAAAGTTCATGTAAAAAAGCTGTGTGTATTTTTGAGAAGGAGAGTGTAAAATAAAATCTATTACAAATGTAGGACCCATTACAGTGCTGTCATTTTGTCAATCCATGGAATTGTCAGTAGCATTTGATGTTGTGTCAAAAACATGCTCATGGTTGGAAAGAAAAATAAGTTTTACTTCTTTCTTTTAACAGTTTGGAAAATAGGTACCTACAAGTTCATCTAAGGAGTTTCCAAGTCAGGTCATCTGTGACCAACACGTCACATAGAAGCAACATAATGATGTGCTTGATACCTGTTTAGCAAAGAGCAAGTGGTAAGAAGATCCATGTACCTTAATGAACCAATAACTGCTAAATGAGCACTAGCATTCTGTCACATTAAACAGCTCTTTTAGTTAGAAATTCCCTGCAGGGATGAGTAAATAGAAGTCTTTCTCAATTGGGACACAGATTTTAATATTTAAGCCCTAAGCCAAAGCCAAAAGCATTGGGCCGGAACAGCAGGCTTACTACAGGCCTTCTTTTTATTGTGCTTTTTTTTTATTTTGAGGAGGTGTTTGCATACCTGCTCTTTTCACATTTGTTATGAAGTATGTAGGGGCTGGTGCCTGTAGCTGAATATGTGGAGAGATGATTTCAACTGCTCAGATTTGCTTTCGAATCTCTTTACATTTGCATGATCAGAATGCCAGGGAAGACCTGCTGTTGCTGTGGCTGGAGTGAGAGAAACATACAAGGGAGACATCAAGTTATTCAGGTGCTTTAAACTATGGACTTGGTCTGTGTGTTAAGGAGTAGTGAGCAATCCTACAAAGCCTTTGTTGCAGGGGAACTACTATAGGAGGCTGCGAGTAGTAGAGACATAGGGGTTTCTCGGTACACCACATATCTGACCACCAAAGGGTCCAGTTCTCAGAGAGAGGAAGAATGACATAGTGCAGGCTAATGGGTTCCATATGTTTTTGGGGTTTGGGGTAAACTGGTGTGTATTCTATCATCGCCCCCTACTTTCCCTTTCTATGCTCTCTTTTTTCCAATGCTTTTTTAAACCTCCTGCCCCCCCACCTTTTCTCTCTTTCTCTCCCACCTCCTTGTTCTGTCTGTTTCAGCTTGGTTCCCCCTCCCAGCTGCCTGCCTGGGGCTAAAGTGAGGGAGACCATTTTCCCCACATGAAACTCTCTCTCTACTCAGTTCTAAACCCAAGTATTCTATCCAAACTGTGTCACAAATTAGGTCCTGAGTGACAAGCAGGAAAAAGAAGGAGAAGGAAAAAACACATTCTTACCCTTAATTTGAATATATGTAATGGGGATATATGTCATATATTTGTATATGTTTGAATATATGACATATATCCCCATTACATGTATTCACATTAAGGGTAAGACTGTGTTTTTTCCTTCTCCTTCTTCTATTTTCATTTAAGTCCTTTAGGGCAGGTTTATCATAAATGTTCAATAAGGAAAGGACTACTGGAGTAAAATTAATAAAAAAAAAACAATGAATGTGATGCTTTGATATGACAATTATTTTAAAACTTCTGGTACCGAAAAGCAGCCAGAATTAACTCCATGAGGCAGAACCTTGTGGGGGGGGGGGGGTTCTTTCATTAACATAACTGATGGAGGTTATTCTTGATAGAATCAGGTAATGGTCGAGTTTATATTTTCTTTGGTGCTGTAACCATATCTATACTTCTGGGAAGACTCTATACTAAACTTTTTCACATTGCTGTATTGAATTCATAGTCCTCAACAATAATATAGTGAAGTGAAGCACTGATATTGGATGGTGGGTTTCACTTCAGCTGATTCGGAAAGGCACTGGTTAAAGCAGTTCCGTTGGTCCACACTCCAATGGTTGGGGGCATTTTGTGCCTCTCTCCGACACTTAACATTTGTATGTCACATGCACTGTCCCTTCAGCAAAATGATTTGGGCAATTTGTTCACATGCTGAGATTTGTGGATATGTGTGTGTGTGTTTTTTTTTTTTACTGAT
>JBBKCR010000101.1:10382654-10393329 GCA_037577295.1 Ladigesia roloffi | reverse complement strand
CCCCTCGTCCCCATCCTGTGCTTTATAACCACACAAGAGCGTTGTTATACCAGGGTGTACTGTCTTTTTTAAAATGCTCTAACTGTCACACCCTGACTAACTGTAAAACCCTAACTTTGCCTCTCTTATGTCTCTGAAATGCATCATGGCGAAATGTAAAGTTCATGATTATGGGTATGAGGAAGTCCCAGCCTGCACATGCAGTGGTGTTTCTGGTTCCTTTTTGCATGGTTTCCATTCTATGCAACAGCCCACAGCACAGCAGAGTCCAGATCTTTGGAACCCATAACCAAAAACACTGTCTGGTTTTCCATGTCTGCAATTTAAGAACACATGGCGGCACACTTTACATTGAACAACCTATAATTCCCAGAAATCTGCTTAGTTTGTACAAGTATCTCAGCCTTTTCATTTCCACAATTTAATGTATATTCTGAAATGACAAAGCAGCTGAAAACTTTTCAGCTCAGACTTTTGAGCCTAAAGATCCCCTCACATCAGCTCTTGAGTGAAACAATTCTTCCCATAATTCTTAAGCAAAGTTTATTGCTTCTCCTCAAATGATCTAGGCAAAACAAAATCAGCCCAGAAACATTTTGGAAGAAACAATCACGGACTTGTAGTTGTAGTAGTGTTTTTATTACAGTCTGGCCAGATTCTGACCCTGGTGTATTATTATCCAATCAAATTCTGGTAGAGAGAACCAACTGTGTTTATTGGTGGTTGGAGAAACCTGTTGCTAGCTTTCGGCAAACCTGGAACGAAACTTCCTCAGTGAGTCAAAATGAGCTTAAAATTTATTAACAAAAGATACACTACAGCACTGCAGTCAGAAAAAAAAAACAAATTCACTCCAGAACATATCACTCTATCATTCAGACCCATACAATTCTCATCTGTATCCACCTAATCTGTATTCACCTAAACCTTTTTTCTCATTTCTGTAGGTCAGTGTTTGTGGCTGTTAAGCAGGGTTTTGCCCTGCAGTACAATAAAATTCTTCTCTATTTAGTTGTGCATGGGGTGTTGCTACAGGCGAAGTCTGATCATGTCCTGCACTGATGTCTCAGCCACCTGAGGAACAGTTGCAGTTCATCATTAAATTAAAACTTATACAAAGGGAACAAGCACCACAGTCACCAATAGTGACTTCACTGTCTTATTTACTGAAGTTTTCTCTATGAATCTAAATGCAGATGTCACTGTTGAAACACTAGTATGCTGAGTATTGTTTGTGACATGAAGCTCCCACGATTTTTACTCCACTACTGCCCCTCTGTCAAGGTCACATTTTTTACCTTTCTCTCGTCATCTTGATCAAAAATCAAGGTCAGGCAGGCATGCTCAGTACATTTACACACCATAGGGCATGGTCAAATATTATTTGCCTCACTGTATAATGCAGTACAATCATCAAGATCTGAACCAGTTATGTTTCTTCACTCAGTTATCCAGGGTTTCTTATGATAAAGATTTTAAGTACATTTCTACTGGTCCATTCATCATAAAATATTCCCTATGGAAAAGACAGCCTTTAATTTCAATTATTTTCGTAAAGCAATACAATACTATTATATTGTTTTACAATACTTTCATTGCAGTACTTATATTTAACTAATTCCGAATAAGTACATACTTTAAATACTTTAATATGCCAGATAAGAATGTCCAGCAGAACATGTGCCTGACTGAATTGAGATCAGAGGAATCTGGAGTCCACTTTAAACCATGTCATGTTCCTCAAACCGTTCCTAAGCAATTTTTGAAGCATCACAGGTATCACAGTATCCTGCTGAAAGAGCCCACTGTCCTTAGGGCATTCTGTTGTCATATAATGTTAAGGGCAGCTGGTAAAAGTCAAAATAACATTCATAAGAAGGTCAGGATTCCAGGTTTCCCAGCAGAACGTTGCCCAGAGCATCACAGTTTCTGTCAGCTTTCCTTCTTAGCCCGGCGCATCCTGGTGTCATCTTTTTACCAGTTACATTACACACACAAACCAATTCACAGACCAGGCCACCATATTTCATTGGTCTAGGGTCTATTTCTGATTTTCATGTGTCTATTATAGATGCCTTCACTAGTGGACATGTGCCAGCATGAGCACTAAGACCTCTATCATTAGCTAACATTAACTTTATTTCTTTCATTTTCGTCCTATTTTTCCTGCTTCCAACACATCTATTTGAAGGGCTGATTGTTCACTAACTGCTTAACAGGTGTTATTTGAAGGAGTCCATGTTATTCACGTTATTTGTCAGTGGTTATAATATTGTGACTAGTTGGTCTGTAGCAATAGACCATGTATGTATAATATATATACACTTTATTAGTTTAGCTCTTGTCTGACCAGTTTGGAATGTATGCTCCTCTCAGTAATGCCCTTTTATACCACATTTTCTGCTGTGCTTGCGTTACTACATTCAGTTCTTGTGAAATTCTTTCTGGTGGTTACATTTCAACAATCAGAATTCATGTTGCACAGAAATGTTCAACTTACAAGAGGTGAGGGATGGCACAGCCGCAATTACAATAGCTGAAAGCAGACCTGAACCCACTGAACGTTTTAGAACATGAGTCTGGGACTTAACTGCAATGACATGAATAGGAAATTCTTTTTGATCTAGGATTGGGTCTAATGTTAATCTGGGAAACTGGCCAGTAATCTGGCAGTAGCTGGTTTAATTTCAATATGTATCAATAATTATTTGTGCTAGTGCTTTAGGGTTATCGGGAACACATTTGCACTAGACAACCACAGTACAGTAAAATGCTATATGATCAACATTGGAAGTGTTGTTTGAAATATAGTATGTTTTAATTTACTGGCTACAAACAAATATTCATAGAAACAATAAATATCCTGGAAATTGTCTTACCAAAATGTCAATATTGCCAAAATGTAACATGAACTGAATAGATATGTTTAATTTCTGCATTCTGAATATACTCTATCTGGACATAAGTAATGGTACCCCTGACCATTACACCTATAGAGATTTTCATGACATTGCATTTAAATAAATAGACTTTAGAATGGTGTTGGTCTTGTTCTGCAGCTTTAGGAGCTTCCACTCTTCTTGGAGTGCCCATTCATACTGTAGAGCATTTATGAGATCAGACACTGATGTTGGACGAGTAGGTCTGGCTCGCCATCTCGTTCCAGTTCATCCCAAAGGTGTTGGATGGGGTTGAGGTCAGGAATCTGTGCGGGACAGTCATGTTCTTCCACTCGTGAAATAAAAAAAAAATACCACAAATTTGTAATGTGTTATAGCAAAGCCTATTTGTATAAGCAAAACCCTAAATATTCCCCCAAATATGCTCTGAAACGTTTAATTTAATTTAATTTAGTACTTAATACATTGCTCTTAAAGAAAATGTAAAGGCAAACCAGTATCCAAACTGTAAAATGTACAATGAACTGCTGTCTCCTGCAGCGCTATAATGTTACACCTATTTGCTGTTCTGTAATTACTGCCAGCTTGTTTTCTTTGGTATGCCATGTCGTTTCCTTTGGAATAAGCATACAGTAATAATTTTCATTTAAATATACAGTTATATTTTATACAGAATTTGAGCTGAATTTATGTTAACATTGAAGCAACTTCCTCCATGATCAAATTCTGATTCTTACTGGGGTTCTGAATATTAATACAATTAATTGTTTTTTTCTTAGAAAAAAATCAGCAGATGATTGGTTATTCCAGGAAGATAAATGTAGTCATTCTGGCACACGAGAAAAACATCACAGATAATCTAGACATGAATGAATTTCTTTTAGACTGGTCCTGTAGATAATATCCAGGTTAAAGACTGGAAACTGATCTCCTATAGCCCCCTACAATGAGTCCTGTTCCTGTTCTTACTCTAATATACTGTATCAATTTGACTTAATTGATATTTAGCTTGTAAATGTAGTCATATATTTTATCACAATAAAATAATAAAACGTCTATAGCTAATCTTATCGAAAAATAGGTCATGTTTTCCGACACACATGATGTTCTGGTCACACCTCTACTGTGAACTCCGTCCCGTGCTCTCTGGTGCACTCCAGATCCGGACAGTGAGATCCAGGCCGGGCTTTACGGCTCCTCGCTCCATTGTGATGCTGCTCCGGCTCGGAGTGAGCGCGAGCGTGAGCGTGGCCAAGGTAACGAAAACAGGAGTGAACCCGGGCACTCTTAGAGGAGTTTACCTGCTGAAACTCAGCCCTAAAACTATGTCCTACTGCTTCCCGGTGAGCACAGAGGAGTCAGGAAAGTTCGCCGACATACTTAAGAAGAAGTTAACTTGGGCTAATCACTGAAGTTTTGTTTGTTTTCCCTCTTCGGAGCTGCTCGGAGTTTACCCCGTTCAACACACCGAGAGCCATCATGGCGAGCCACGGTCGGCGCGGCTCCCTGATTTCTCCTCGGTTTTGCTCCTCGCCACGGGAAACTACCGCTCAACTTTATCCGGGTCGGCTTCAGGGTTTCAGTCGCTGTCTCGTTGCTTTCCTGGCTCTCCTGTGCGGTGGACTCTGCAGCGGAGAAAGTGACTTTTCTATCCTGGACGAGGCACGCGTTCTGGCCATGCAGATGAATAAGCTATCCACAGAGGAGTTAGGAGTTTTTACCATGCAGGTAAGGGCGTGAAGTGCTTCTTGCATTCCCCTCTTTTATTTTTTTAAACAACGCCTGGGCTCGAATGTTGCAATTTTTTGGTCTGCAGTTTATGTGGAAAAGTGCAAGTGGTAGAACAAACGGCAGTCTGGGCTGCAGCTCACTTCAAAAGCTTTTCACTACTAATTTACACTACAAGTTACACTACAAATTATTGTTACTTATCCGGACTATATGCACGTTTTAAAGGTTTCAGAAAATTTTGTTCTTAAGATTTTGCGCCTTTTAGTCTGATACGCTTGGTTTAAACTCTGTGGTCATTATCATGGGAGGCATGCCTGCTTTGAAGTTGAAATCCCAAAACATGCACATACTAATGCACCCTCGAAACAGGTCACATTAACTGACTGGAATATTTTCTGACATTTTTCCATTCCGTATGTTTTCAGACATTATACAGTCTACAAAAATAGTTATCCAAATCATACATCTAATCTGTTTTCTGCAGAGGCACACAGCTGAAACATCCAGATGTACACTCTGTGCGGGTAGTATTGTAAATTGAAAGCTCTCTTAAAATGGTTTGTTCCTTGTAATATATGTATTGCAATAAAATGTTAATTTGTGGATCCAAATCTTATGTCCATTCAAGAAGTGGATTTTTTACATTCCAAAGAATCTACAGTAGTGCAGATGTAGCACAATAATGTGACCTAGCCTGTATGTGCATGCAGCAGTGAGGCTCTTTTTTTTTTTTTTTTTTTTTTTTTTTAATGTATGCTCGCAATGATTGATCAATAAGTATGAAAACCCAAAAGGCACCAGTTTATTTTTAGTTGTGAAGGAAATTAATTTTTAACACAAAGGTCAGTGTGCTTTGCTTTGGAAATCAGGTGCTCTCTTCCAAATTGTGCTTTTAAACAAATGGCAGACTTTGTTATGACTGTGTGATGTGGTGGTGGTGGAGGTGTATGAGGAGTGTATACTTCATCGTGAATGGGCAGAGACGTGGTCAGTAGGGGGCCTATCCCAAATGGCCTTTCATCTCTGTGAAAAGCTGTAGAACACATCACCATCTCAGAGGAGCTGCACCACTCCCAGCCCTGCTTCTTTGTCACACTTAGATGTTAATAATCTCTCTCTCTCTCTCTGTCTGTTTCTCTCACTCTCTTGCTCAGACACACACACACACATTTTTTTTCCCTCTTCCATAGATATTTATAGTCTCTCTCTCACATACAAAATGCATACACTCCCTTTAGTGTCATAATTGATAATAAATCAAATGAATGGTTTGCTCATTTAGGCAGGTTTTCAAATACTCTGGCAGGCGTTTTAACTGTCTGTTTTGAGATCAGCTTCGCAGCTGTAGTACAAAGTTGGTGAATTGTTCCCTCCTGCAGAAAAAAAACATTAATTTCAAACAGTTGTGTTAAATTGAGCTGTGTATTTAGTCAGACCAATTTCCCACAAACCTGCACTATCTGCTTCCAGTTTAAATATTCCTGTGCCCAAGAAAACAGTCGAGCAAAGTAGCATTGCCAGCCTCTTTTACACCTGAATTATAGTCTTGGATGAACAGGCTGGAGGTTATGTAGAAAATTCCCTGCAGTGTGTTTGTTAATGCTTATATTTCCTCCAATGAACAGAGACACAATCTTTGTGTTTAAAAACTCAGAGTTTAATGATCTTTTTGAAGCCCATCTGCCCTCTCTGGAAAAGCTATCTGCTAGAATTGAATGGCAGTACTCCCAGTCTGACTTTTTATTGCATTTGATTATAGGATTAAGTACATGTAAATGTCAGTGTTGGGTAAATATTAAGTACTTCCGATATGGATTTAAAAATGACATATTTGATTTGTATGAACCTGAGCACGTATTTATGCAAAATACATTTTGAAATGTTTAATTTTCTTGAATCTGCGCATTATCGAAATTACGCTGAACAGAATAAGTGTAATAAAACCTCTTGGGCTGGAGTATATTTGCATTTCGGTGAATGTAAATTTGCTTTCGGCTGGGACTGCGCTGTTGACACACTTTTCAGGTTTCGCTCAGATATGTTTTGTCGTCGTGTGAAATTTGATGTGTAGGTTGGCAGCTGCGGTTTCCTTTGAGGCTGATTTCAGCTGTGGCTTATGGTAATAGAGTAATGGCGGTGATTTCTGAATACTCTTCACCTCTCACTTCTCAGAGGTGGGGGTCCTTAGACTGTGCTTTATTTCAATGAATGGCCTGGACCAGTAGTGTTACCTGCTGACTCCCTTAATCAACAAGAATAAATTGGTGCACATTTAAGTTTCTCGCCGAATGTTTTGAGAGAATTGAGAAATGAGAAGAAAAACACATGAGCTCAGATAACTGACTCAGCCCCGGCCTACTTCTATAGTCGCCAGAAGGCCAGTGGACATGCATTATGGCTGATTTGTCTCACTCACTGGTGAAAATTAGTACTTCTTTGGGGGCTGCTCCCTAGTGAAGTGGCCCATTGAGATAGCTCCAATGCAAATGACCCATCCAGCTAACGGCAGCCCATCTATCAACTTGCTGCCGCTGGGGCTCCTCCACAGCAGCTCTTCCTGGGTGGCTGCCACCTTATCCCTGGTTACGTCCTAGTAGTCACACAGTTTAATATCTTCTGAGTTTAATATTAACTCGGTTACGTTGGCTGCGTGTCTTGGGGCCTGTGGAGTGAAATGAATGCTTGTTCAGCTTTGGTTAAATAGCTGTGGAGGACCTGTGTGTTGACTGTTCATTAACTTCACCACTGTGACCTCCTGAACTCTTCTTTTCTCTACTGCAAACACTGTCTTCCTGATAGGGAGGAGAAAGGAGTTTTCAAACACACATTACATGATTATTTTACTGTGTGTAATCATGTAACTGCAAATCATGTGACTTTACATTAGAAGATGGTTGTAAACAGGTATGTCTTATATTTCCAGATGATACATCTATTTTTTTTTATTAACCATTCGATATAGAAGACCATGCTATACAGTAGGAATGACAGGGTGGGAGCATCTGATTCTCTACAGTATATGCTTCGATACAGTATAATATAAAGGCAATTAGTTTAACTAGGCTAAGTACTTAAAATAGCTTTCTGTTGTATTTGTATTTAATTGCAGATACAGCCATATTTAAAAGCTCACAGCAAGTCCTATAAAGGGAACAATCCAAAACCATATATTTTTCTGCAAACTTTTGTGCAATATTTATATTTATTTGTGGGGTTTGTCATTCTGGAAAGACCATACATTTTGTGCCAGACAGTAGGTCCTGCAATTAAAGAGTAACTGTTTGTAGAGTCGTAACATTTGCCATGTTTTCCCTGTTGAGGAATCTTTCTTATTTTTGATGAGAAAAACAGAACCTGTGATTTGAATGTCCACATGTTTGCATGTGACAGTAGATGGAACACTAAAATAAGTAGTTAATCAACCATTATGTTTGCAATTATGCAATATTTCTGCAGGTTAAAGAGAATATTTGATGGCCTACAGCAAAATGTGGCTGTAAAAAATCAGAAAATATTAAGCTGGGTATGTAATGCAAATAAATAGCAAGAAAAAATGATGGATTTATTTTTATGCAGAATTTCACAAATGGAAAAAGTCCTTATTGCAGATTTATGGTATGATTATGTATGAAATCTGCACATTTTAACCAGTCATTGCACCCTTAGTTAGCTGTCTGGTCATTTTTAGTCAAGACAAGTCACGTTTTATTATCCCACAGAGGGGAGAAATTAGATTGCAGCCGGGCATTTAAACATTTAAAAAGAGAGCACAACAATGTAAAATAAGTAAGTACAACAAATACAACAAAACTAGTTCACAATACGCCACAGTGCAGAATCTTACATAGAGTTTCTTGGAAAGCAAATGGGCCCAAACCGAAAGAATGTAATCTGTCAAAGACATTCATCTGTACTTACTCAGTTAGACTGAGGCATTTCAAAGACTTAAGGCTGGCAAATCATGTCGTGCAAAAACATAAATAAATACCTATTCAGAACAATGGGCTATATTTGTAATATATTTGTCATCTTTACTGTCCTAATATTTTTGTCACACGTTTTACTGAAAGACCACAGCATGTTGTCGTATGAACTGTTTTGATTGCAGATTGATGAAAAAACATATACAGCAGTGCAGGCTCACAGACTTATTATCACACAATATGAAGCCTCACTCACAGCATAAACATTCAGAGCTGAGTGTTTCTGTCTGAAGAACCTCTAGGCATGGAGTGAGGTGCCTTGAAAGGTGTGTGGGTGGATTCAAAATGGTGTGTGAGTGGCTTGGGAGTTTCGTGAGTCAACTTTCATTTATTTCCGTGAAAATGTGTTTCTTTCATTCATCATAGTAGAGTGGTGTGTATAGCAGATTGATTAACCACTTTTAAGCAAATTAGGTGTGATCTTTGGATCTGATATGCTTAGATACACCAGTTTAAAATCTGTTCCTTGGCATATATTCCTCATTAAAAAGACGCAGTATAACTGCAGTTCCCCAGTAGTAAAATTCCTCAGTATTATGTTTTTATTTAAATGCCATTTTCTTGGCATGTTCTTTTGCTTTGTAAATTGAAGTTCTCCTTTGTATCAGTTTGTTGTACTAAAAAGATCACTGTGTCTTAACAGTTATTAAAACAGGATAAAAACGTATACTTTACATCTTTATTCTCTCACAGAGAGCTGTTACCTCATAGACAATGACTTACAACCAGAAATTACAATTTCTTATTTGCTGTGAGAGATGTACAGTGCTGTTCAAAAGTCTTGAGCATAATTTTTAAGCCGCTTATTTCAACAGAAAGTGTTTATCTCTGTGAGCATAAATAGGTGCAATTCATGTAACAATAAATGGCAACAAGCAGGGAAGCAGTGTCAATATTTCTTTTGGTTTGCTATATTTTGTGAACTGGATAGAACACCACTGCTTTGGTTATTTAGTTCTCCTCAGTGCCTCCAACCATTGCAAGAACTTATGGAATACCATTTGCACCTGATTTTAATTTAATAAGGAATGGATCACGCCAAACTAAGTATTTGAAGATGACAACAAATACTGGGCTTTCACAGGGAGTGCTCTTGGAAGATTTAAGTGAACATATTGAGCTACATAAAATCACTGTTTACTGTATTAATTTTATTAATGGGCTTAAATGCTAATGACTACCTGAACAGCTTAACATTTTATTTTTGCAAATTTGTATTTTGAATGTTTGATGTTTCTTGTGTACTTGTGTCATCCTACCTTTTATTCTTCCTATTGATCATCATGTTCTACCTTTGTGCTTATTTGTATTTAGGCACACTTACTACATATATAATTAAAAAGATACAAAAAGACTAAATGTAGAACCAGTACAGTAACTGTATGGGAACAAGTAGCATAACGGATGTAATGCAGCCATCTTGTATTCAAATTATCTATTTTAGTGAATAACTTTACATTAATTTAGTACTATTATATTTTTATTTTATTACTATTTAAAATATGGATCTACTCTTTTCCTGGTGGATTTTGTTTATTCCATTGCAAACCTCAGAAAAATTAAACTTTTCAGATTCCTCTGAGCAAATATGTATCATAAAAATATTTCCAAATGTATTGATGTTTTAGGACTGCAATTTTGTATTGGTGCTTATGATTAAGGCCATGCTGGGAGGCCTCTTAACGTATCACTGTTATGAAGGAAATATAAACTAGCCATTGCACAGTATTTAAATGTGGGCATCTTCTTACAGTGCCCACAGCTACGATGCAGCTCTGTAATAGAGCGACCTAGTTAGATAGCGTGTTCAGAAGGAGCTGTTGAGAATGGGGCATTTCAGTAAGGCAAATCTGAGCCTGCCTTCTCTTTTATTAAGCAGGAGCTGTAATTAACTGGCCGTTTTCAATCAGGTTAGGTTAAAGCACTCGTGCACACACACACACACACACACACACACACACTCACACACACACACACACACACACACACACACACACACACATATACACACATACACACACAAATATACATATGCACACAAAAAAAAGAAGCACACTCACA
>JBBKCR010000101.1:10366668-10380863 GCA_037577295.1 Ladigesia roloffi | reverse complement strand
GGGGTGTAATCTGGACGTGTCTGTGCATGTTTTTTTTATTTTGAAAGGTCTGACGCCCATCCACTTCCATTAAATGATGACCAGACTGCTACGGCTAAAGCTAATAATCTGCGTTTGTGTTCTGCTGGGGAAACAAAGTCACCTTCGATGCCCTGGGGGTAAGCAAATAAACATCAGATTTTCATTTTGTGGTGAATAATAATTCATCACAATTATTTAATATCATCCCTTTAATAATGGTGTATGCCGAGTGGGAGTGAGTGCCATAAACTGGACATGTTGTATGTTGAGACTGGTGAATTCCGAGGACCCCTGTGTTTTGTGGTTAAAAACAGGTGTTCAGACGGTCATCAAATAGATACCAAAGCAAAATCATAACTTGTGTAAATAGAATGATATTTTATAGAATACAATACTGAACGGTTGATGACCACGTGTGTGCTGAAACTGTCTGCTTTTTTTTAAAGCGCTATACGTGCGTCAACAAATATCAGATCTGAAATCTGTCTGTCGGATACAATTTCCCTGAAAAAAATATCTGGCTATAGTTAATCCACAGAAAATTAATCCCAACTAGAATTTTGTAGTACATATTCGGTTGTAATTAGAACAGCCTACTGTAGTGCTGCTACACAATAAAGTTGTCTGGCTAGATCGTCAGAAATGCTTAATGTTATGTTTTTTTATGTTTATGCGGAGTCTGTGTATAAAAACCTCATATTTAGTTCGAAGATACACATGCTAAGCAATTATAATGGCAGCTGGTTTTTTAGGGTTCAATACAGAGAAAGAATTCACGATTTACTCGATGCTGTGTTCACATATGACAAATAATAATGCACATAATACACATAATAATGCATCACCAGGATGTGTCCAATCATTGAGCAGCTGAATAGTAGTTCATGTTTGGTGGAAGCTCTCTATAGAGGCTAAAAATTAATTTTTGTGGTAGATTTACTTGTTAGCCGTGTGTTTTTCTTTGTTTGTTTAATGCATCTGTGCTGCTTTGATATGAACCATCACTTACACGTCCGTTTTTTGATTGTTTATTGACCTGCGTTCTCTCTGCTCACAGGATGTGGACCAGAACAAATCTTCAGCTTCCCTGTTCCAGCTGGAGGAGGAGCCTTTCTCCTGGCCGGGGCCCAAAACGCTGCGCCTGCGTCGGACCTCCATGGGCTTCGGCTTTACTCTGCGCCACTTCATCGTCTACCCGCCAGAGTCCGCGGTCCAGTCTACCTTCAAGGTATGTCCCCAGGTGCCTCGTCACAGCTGAAGATGTTGCCGCCTGTATAGGATGGGTGATGGTAAACATTAGGGCTAGGTTAAAAAAAATTCGATTTACCGATCAATTTCGATTCTTGTTCAAAAATTACGATATCGATTCAAAAATATGAGGATCGATATTTTCCTGTCGCCACTACTGCGACCGCGCAAGGAAAGCTATAAAACACTCACTCCGCTCCCATAGCTCAACCGGGCGGATAGTGGATCAGTGGTTAGAGCGGGCGCCCTGCGACCAGAGAGTGTGGGTTTGATCCCCGAGACCGACAGCAAACTCTGAGTGCGGATCTGTCTTCACACGCTGCTTCCCGGGCGCCGAGTGGCCGCCCGCTGCTTCACTCAGTGAAAGCTTTAATGCAGATGAGGAATTTTAAACCAGGAATTTTATGCTTACAGTTGTTCAGCCATTTTTGTGTCAAAAATGTCAAATAAACATTTTCAAAACAGGGCTACTAACTCTATCATTGTTTTAAATGTAAGAAATGAAATGGAAGTTCTTTTCTTCCTAAATTCTTTTATTTTGTGACTCTCCCTCTCTCTGTCTGTCTCACACACACACACACACACCACTAACATCTCTAGTAACACTGACTGGCTGTATTTTTCCTTTTCAGCGTTTTAAATACAGAATAGTCTACTAAAAACTTGTTTTGCTTATTTCTGCCCCAAACCCCCCTCATGGGAATACCTTCCAAGTGTGGAATTTCAAGTTTTTCTTCAAATAAAAAGTATATGTTTAAATGTGAAATGTACATGTAAATGTTAAGTGTAATTTTTGCCTAATAAAAGGTCAGCTTATCCTTTTTTAATTGCTGTTGGTTTTTTGTAGGTGAGACATGTAGCTCGCTTCTGTTTGAAGTGCTGTCATTAGAACATCAGCGTTATACATTATTGATAAGTTGGTGCCAGCCTCCACGTGCAAAGCATTTTAATTTTTGCCTTCCAACTGACATTTATTTCAAAGAGCTAGTGTCCTTGAATATGCTGTGGGTTTATGAGGATATATATGTTTGAGAAGCTGCTTTGGGATTATAATTTGCCAGAAAGTGATTAGCTTATTCAATAGCAAATATTAGCTTGGCTCTGCTCAGCTTATCTCATTATGCGAGCTGCTCTCTTTCTGAATTTTGCCACTCTGCTTTCTCGCCCTTCAATTTTTAGACCTTTTAGTCTTCTGTTGTACCTGTCTGCAGGCATGCTTTTATTAGGCATTGTCACTGGGTATGCTGTAGCCGCGGTAAGGCTGTTTTCAGATTTGTTTGAGGATTCCTCCTAGCCTTTTATCCTGATTGTCATCTCTGTTTGGGTTCCTGACAAAGCTATGCTAAGTGATGGTGCTTGTTTGTTTGGAATGCTTGCTCTTCAGAAAAGGTGGAAGATGGTGCCAAAACCAACCATCACATTCCTGTTTCTCCCAGGATGGGAGACAAGGAGTGTCTTTTCTCTATTATTTAAGAGGGTTGGACGTCTTCCAGCAGCTTTCTGGGTAGAAATGTCACAATTCAGTTAATAGTCAGAGGAATGTAGAATAAAATATGCAACTTAATATTTTTTAATCATCTTCTCCAATTGTGTACCTAGGTAAAATATAATAAATAATAATAAAAAAAATGTTTTTAACAACTGTCTGTAGTCATCCAACTTGGTTCTTAGCATAGGCTATTCAGATTTGTTATTTCCTTTTGCATATGACGCCGATTTCTTTCAGGCAGAAGTGGTTCTTTTAATTTAGCGTTTCTGTAGAAACCTTCCAACTGCATAGACTCCCCCGTGGGGGGTGTGCACTTCCTGCAATGCTGCAGTAGCAACCCTTGCTTAAAAATCCAGATAAAATTTTTTAATGTATGCAGCTCAAAGGTAGGCGAGTACACTTGCTTTTTTTGTAGTCCCAACATAGCAGTCCTCCCTCTGTCAACATGACTGGAACAATGCTGCAGCATGGAGTTGTAAATAAGCAACAGTGGAGTTTATGTTTGAATTAAGAGTTTTTTCCTTGGGTCTTTTCAGAAACAGACTGGAAAGCCAGCCTGTGTGAGTGAGTCTAATGGAGTTTGGCAGCTCTTTGGGTTCCAGGGGCCCCTCCTTTCCCCATCCATCTCTGTCCAGCTCACTGATGCCTGTCTGTAACCAGGCCCCTGTGTCCATCTGAGCATGTTCATGGAGTCCACATCCGCCAGACAGCCTAAAGAGGCTTTGTCCTCTGAACTGGAGTTAGCAGCAGGACCGAAGGAATGGGTCAGAGGCTGGCCGTGTACAATCGCTGATCCCAAACTGAATAGGTTCTTCTTGATCACTGAAATGTGGTTCCTCTGTTGGTTCACTTAGTTTTCATTTTGGAATCCTTTCAAAAGTAATTCCCTGTGTAGTTGCATAGTATTAAAGCTGTGCAGCATGCCATTAAAACATATTGCTTTTCTCAGACTAATTGCATGTTTTATCACATTGAGAGCCTCCTTTTAAATTTGATTTAGTGCAGTAATGTTTGTGACATACTGAATAAATATTATACATATTGTAACATTGTGTATTTCAGCTTTAAGTTTCACCCACCCTTGTATAATATGTGGGCCATGAGTGAGTACATCTGTGATCAACTCTGGTGAACCCACAATAAAGCAATAATACCTGAAGAGTAATGCTATAAATGTGTCAGGCATTTTCCAGATACTTACATTTAGACAATTGACTGGTATATGAATGCCTATATTGGTAATTAAATAGGACAGCCTTCAGGGAAGAAAGTTCAATGTAGGCAGAGGAGTAGTAATTTTCTTGGTTTCTGAATTTACTCTGATTTGTTTTTTTTTTGTGTGTATTCTGGTTTATGTCCTGTCCAATAGAGTGCTGCTGTTTTATTTTATTTTTTAAGGTCCTTGATTTATAATCAGCAAGCAGTTGCTGATGTCTAAAATGTATGCATAGTTTTTCATTTATACTACTGTCTGTTACTGGCATGTTCTTGGACGTATCTCTAAAGCCAGAGAAACCTCACTCACTCAACTTGTACTTATTTCAATGGGCCACTGGCTAGATTTTTTCCATGCTTAACATTTCCATAAATAACAGGTGTTGTTTACTCTCTAGTCTTGAGTTTTGGGAGGTCAGGCCTTGGTCAGTATCCCTTGAAACAAGGCTACATTCCTCAGTGAAAGCCAAGCAGAGCTCCCCCTGTGAACCCCTGCCTTCCTGTCAGCTGGTCTCATCGCCACCACCTGAGCCATAGCTGTGGGTCATCAGGACAGACGAAGGACACATTTCCTCATAACTTTCTCACTCGCTAGACGGTCACCTACTGAAAGAGAGGATTTCACTCTTTCAAACTAAATTACTTTATTTCCATAGGACTAGGTGTTTGGAATTAGGTTGTTCTTTTTCATATTTGTCATAAACTGTAAATGCCCTTCATCCTTTCTTTCATGGCAAGGCTTAGTGAAGCTTTCTGTGTGGTTGTGAACATGTATGCCTTCGTGATTTTCTGTCAGAAAGGACGAGTCATTTAAATCTTAGGTTATTCATATAGAACCTCATTGTATATTTTTTCATGAGTGGAGGTTGACAGAGAAGAACCAGTAGAGATCTAATCTGTACTGCTTTTTATATATAATGTTTAAACTGAAATGTTTTAAACTAAATACTATACTCTGCTGGTAAAGTTTCCAGTCAGGTATTCATCACTTAAGAAATGATCTTTGGCGGTTTTTTGCACATTCCATTCTAGACATGATCTCACTTTTCATTTACTGTAAAAACTGAGAGCAGCCTGGGCCCACTAAAAGTTATTGGAGCAGAGTCAATTCAGCTGATGAGGCTGGATTGATGCAAAGGGTGCTTACCACAATAAAATTCTCTTCCGTATTGAAAGGCAGCTTGTCACTGGCAGCTCTTTCTGTGTATATTCTTTGACAGGCTAGATGTGATATGTCACTCTTAAGACTTAACGCATTGTTCGATTGCCCTTTTTCCAGTAAATTCAGTCAGTCACTCTTTTGGACACACTTTATGTGGAGAAATAAAAATTAAGTGTTTTGTCCCTTGAAGTGTAGGACCTTTTTTGAACTACATCAGTCCTTACTAAAGCCACAGTGTCCACACTGTCCTTTATCTTTCATTCTACATTTGCTGCAGTTTCCCAAACGTAAGCAGTGCTCCTCTTTCCATCTCGTCCATCTTATAGAGAGGTGCTTAAAAATCCCAGAACAAAGCACATCAGAAATCCCACTCTGGTTGCAGATGTCAGGTTCGTTGGCATGAGTTTTACAGTGTCGGTCTAAGCAGTATGAAGAAAACTGGGCAAAAAGGGCAGTGCTCCCTGGCACAGCTCATACCATCTGTGGGTGTTGTGGTTTGGAGTGGTTTGAGGGTTGGAAAGCACTAGGCTAGCCTATACATGGGCTATGAAAGCAGGCAAAATTTGAAATGACTCTTACAAACAGGTTCATTCAAAGCACACAGCACAGAATTCTACATTTTTCTTGTGCAACTCACCTGTTTATGGTTTTGTATTGGTCCTACCCAAAGTAAATATGCCATTGTATAAAGGAAACCATGGTTTCCATTTTGTCAGGTTTGATTTCTACATTCTACATTACTTTTTATAACCAAGCTCATTTATATACATACTGAAGCTTTATACATACTGATATTGAGTTTGCTGTAGTAGGGCAACATTGGTATGGTTTCATTCATATCTTTTCATTCATATCATTCATTCTCTTTTGTATATAATTAAAATATTACGTTACATTCATTTTGCATTGGTATTCTATCCAAAGGAACTTACAAAGCCAAAATCTTTCTGTAGAATAAATGCAAGAATTGCATAAGAGAGGAGATGCTCTCTGAACAGATGAGTCTTCAGAAGATTTTTGAAGCTAGAGAGGGATTCTTTTGCTAATATATAATGTATTGAATTAAAACTAAGGTACAACAGCCCTGGTTGAATTCACTGTTTTTGAGGTGTCACATTTTACACACTTTTGCTTGTTCTGTCTACACTGCTCTAGCTCTGTTAATGTTGTTTCCACTAAGACTGCAATTTAACTGAGCCACAGATTCAATATGGCTGGTCAGAACACTGGTCATTTACATATGTCAGTCTTAAAGGCACAGTAACAAAAACAGGCCTATTCTGTCGAAAAAAAACAGAAAAATAATCATGTCTATGTAATCCCATGAAATAGTATGATGTGTTTTTAACACATTGTCGCATCATTGCTTTTTTTTATCCTTAACATTACTATTTTTGTCGTTTATGTACTTTTGCCTTGCTGTTTTTATAGACATTGCAGGATCAGTTCTACATGCCTGCTACATTTCTGTCATAGTTTACATTCACTTTGTGATATTCAGAGGGCGCGTCTGTTTGGCTGGCCATGTTTGCCTCTTCCCTTGTTCTGAAATGTGCTTAGTTCCTTCTTTCTAGTCTCATTTGAATTTGTTGCCAGTTTGGAAACCATGAATTAATGCTCACTGGCATCTCTCGTTCATTGTCTCTGCTGCATCTGTCTAGCCGGGTGCCGGCTTCTTGGCTTCCCTTTTCACAACGTGATTTGGAGCAGTGTCCACATCTCTGAGCTGCAGTCCAAATTTGGTCTGATTGGGAGTGGCTGGATAATGCTAGACCACATCAGGTCTTGCCAACAGAACAGGAAATGGGGCAGTGGCTCCATCGCCCTGGATAGATGGATGAGCACTCGGAATGTCAAACAGAGCTGTGAGCTCCAGGTTCTTTATTTATTTTTTGCTCTTCTCCTTCATTCCCTTCCCTCCTGTACTTTCGCAGTGTGATGTGAGCCTCGCATCGCTTTTGAAGCTCTAACTCTGCCACTAGCACATAGGCCCTCTATGCCTCCCAAATATGAACATATCCCAGGAGAAGAGATCAGAGAGCCTGACCCGCTCTCATATTTATTTCACCAATCTCTCAAGGGCGGCTATGCACAATGCTCTAATTTTAGATGAGGGAATCCTAGGGCATTTTGCTTTGGAGTCTAAGTGGAATATAAAAAAAACATCTGGATGTTTTTAAAGTTAGTTTGAGTACACTGAGGCAGGCACTAACATGGTGTTGTGAAAGTCTTTTGCAGTAGGTGTCTATTTACGTTGAACCACGTGGATGTTTTTAACCCCCCACATTGACTAAGCCTGAAAAATTGTTTATTGAATTTGCCGTTCCAGTGTTATTGGATGTATTTTTTCAGCTTGTTAATTGCACTTTAGTTTACACCCTAGTTTTCTGTTTACACGATGCAGTGTGTGCATATGAAGTGCAATTTTTTCCCCTCATCTTGACAAAATCAATTCCTTTCCGAAAAAGCAGACCAACAAACTCATTTTCATGCAATAGTTTTGTTTCATACCACAAATATATTCACAAGTGCTATCCTTTCTTTCCTTGGTCGAATCGTGGCTCATATATACTGGAAGCCTTGCGGCCATGGCTGCATGTGGAAAGGGAAGGTAATAAAACACCCGGCCTCTCAACTGTTGTCATTGTTATTTGGGCCCCCTTCACATGTGGAAACCATTATATCCTGTCTGCTGGACTGAAAGAAAACAGGGCTGCCGTGAGCTTGAGATCTGCTCGAGATTCCACTCTGTGACCCAGTCTCTCAGTGGGCCCTGCAGTGTTTTTACAAAGAGGTTTTGTTATTGCAGGGCCCAGGGCTCTGTCGGCCCTCCACTCACACTTGCTCGATCTCTGTGTGGAGCAGCACTGAAATGTGTTCAGCACAGAGCAGGCAGAGAGCACAGGCACACTGCGAGCCTCCCTTGGTGGTGGGACTTGCAGCGTTTAGTCTGTTGAGTGAAAGTCTGCCTTCCTGAATTTAGTTAAATCGCTCACACATGTTCTGTGTTGCCTTATTATTCCTGTAGCCTAAACTGTGGCATTCTCCTTTTTCCCTGATACTGTAGCTACACATCATCATATGTAGTCCTGTTATAGTACATAAGAAACCAATACCTTAAAGTTTTATAAGCACAATGTTTTTTTCCCTCTGCTTTTTACTTGTTACCCTGGAAACAGTCTGTTCTTCAAGGCTTCAGCAGGGCTCGTCTTGTTTTCCCTGTTTTTCACCCCTTTGGCTTTAAGAAAAAGGAGGATTTTTTATCATAAGCTTTTAAACAGCTCATGGTCCATTAAGCTTATAGCTGAGTCAGACTGATTTAAAAATGGCACTTTTTCTTTCTTATTACACGTGGAACAAATTTCACTAATTCTCTTTCGAGCACGTGGTGCACGCACAAACTCACACATGGTAATACATATCTCAATCCCACTTGGCACTTCAAAGAGTTTTGGGTTCAACCTGTGTTATAAGAGGAGCTTGCTGGAGGCTCAGAAAATTTAGTGAGATGCGAGATTAACAAACTCAATTTATGCTCTCTGCCTTCATACGAGATCAAGTTTTGGCAAGCAGCATCTTTTAATTAAGTCTGCTCCTAGCTCAATTAACAATAAAATAATGTCTATTGCTTAGGATTATACCTTTTGATAAGACGGGATTAGGGTTGTCCCAATCCTATTATTTAGTTTGATACAATAGTGTTGTCTCAATGTGCTACATTTTTTCATACAAGCAAAAATAATGAGTGACTGAAAAAGTTAAAGGGCCCATATCCTACATTTGTATTGATCATAATAGTAATCTAAATGAGCTTTGTTCCATTGGGTTGCTTTGTTGTGAGCATTATTTAGGAATTGGCAAGTTTGTGTAGGAGGATATATGGAGATGCATTTATTTCTGTGACATCACAAAAACAGCAGATTCAGTACAGAATTTTCCTGCAGGTTATTTTCCATCTATGGAACATGAGATCTGTGGAGGGAATAGTGTGTTAAAAAATTTTGCAATGTTTAAGTATTACAGAAAAATATATCTATTTAAATGCCAGGAATGCTGAATTTGCGTAATATGGATCTTTTTCAATGTTTCCATTCCATTTTCATTAGAGCAAGTGGAAAGGAACGAAAATGTATCCTGTGTTCTCCTGTGAATTTTGTCACGCAGCAAAGTAGATTATTCTGAAGTCATAAAAGGGACCCTCAGGTGGCGGCATGTCCAGGTGCAGGTGCCAGCGGCTACAGAGAAAATGTTTTGAGTGCGCATGTATGTTTGTGTCTATGGGGCTGGCAAAAATATAGAAAAAAACACATCAGAGGAAAGGCAGTTATCCCCCATTCTAGGCCAACAGTCTTTGTAGTGCAATGAGCCCACCGCTCCTGTGGATGTGAGCTGGCAGAGGGGTGGAAAAAGAAGTGAAAGCTACCTGCAGCAGGAACCTCCACATCATCCTCCACTCCTGCCTCCTTTTCTCCATGCTTTCATCTTCTCTGTTTGGGCCCAGTTAGCCAGTCCCAACAGCAGCAGCCAGGCGCACTCAGCCCCCCTTACAGAGGAGCTGGTATTGGTCTCTAGGAAACACCCACAATTCATGTAGACTGATTCTAATGATACACTGCTATGATGTAGGCCAATTCATTGGTATCACAATCAACATATTATGAGGTATGCAGATTTGATATTAAACAGGGAAATACGCTACTGTTATAGAAGTGCCACACTGTTTAGGTATCAGTATGAAAATGTAATCTATCCCTTATTCACACTGATACTAGAACACACATTGCATGGGCTCTCCTTATCAGATCATATATCCTGCAGAAGTAGGGAACTTATTGCCTTCACTCAGTTATTTTTGATGAATCCAGACAAATATAAACTCCACAGATTTAATGATATTTGTTTTAAATTTAAAGCATATTTATCACATTCTTGTCATGCTCTCATGTATAATTCTTTTATCTTATTTGTCACACATTTTTCATAGTTCTTAACTAGTTTGTAGTTTTTGTGATTCCTGACAAAATTCATTTGCCTGTGTGAGAGGATGAATCACAATGAATTAAAATCCTCTGCCATACTGGACTGTTACCTCAGTTACCAGTTAGCTAATGACGACCGACATTATTTTTACAGAGAAGCAGATTCAAAACATTTTTTTCACATTGAAGACACCACAGCTCGCACAGCTCGTTTATTTATTTTTTATTTTTTGTCAGCTCACACTTATAAGTTTGCTAATTTGCAGGGTTAAGGTTCGCATGGATGAACTCAACATGAAGCAGTTTTTATTACCCAGTTTTGGTGCCCGCGTACCCTCAAATTTTACCCTAATTTGGTGTGACCACAATTATTTTTCCCAACCTTGGATCACCATGCGAGTCTAAACTGTCAGATGAACAGTAGGTGTTGCAGAAGTGCTGGTGTTGCACCATGCTTATATTTGGAGCCCTGAGCAGGAAACAGTTGAGACGAGGTCAGGCCAGTGACCACCGTGTTGGACTAAAGGGCGGATTAGGGCACCTTCCCTGCTTGTTGTATTGTGTGAGCGAACCCTTTCACTTGCCGGTACAATCCCAAATTAATAAGGATTAGCCGGACGGGCTCCTGCCTTTGAAGATGGCTGAGTTGCTAATAGGTTTATCCCCCTCCATCAGGCCGCTTCAGTGGAAATACAGGCGAGCTTCAGCATCATGGCATAAGCATTACTTTGAAGACACCGAACAACTTCATTTATCATTAAAAAATCCCCAGAATTTATGCAGAGCAATAAGTCACTGAGTGAATGTTTGCTAATTATACCTATTTGTATTGTCTGTATTTATTTATTTAGTTATATATTCTCCATCTGGTTCTGTCTTAAATTGTTTGTTTTTACAAGCATATAATTTTAAAATCATTGTACTGTTTTTTTTTTCCTCAGATTTTTTTTGCTGGTGCATTTTTACAATGTCTTCAGGTAGTAAAATGAAATTTTCCATAATTCCCACTTTTGCTTCGAGCTGCCTTATTAAAGTCCTGTTTGTGAACTGTCTGCTAAAAGATCAATTTTTTTCATAGTCTGTCATGTGGTATGTGGGGTTTACGGGATGCAGTTGAAGTTTGGGGTGATGGTGATCTTGCAATAATAAGCCACCCTGCAGAGGACTTAGTTTGAGTGGATCTCCCTCACCGTTCTTCTGTTGAAAAGAATGGTAAAGCCCCAGCAAGCCTGGATCAAGGGCAAAATGAGCTTTAGTCATTTCAGACATTTATTCAACTGCAGTTCAGATTAACCCTGGGTTTGATAAGATTAATAACCACCCTGGGCACCATATACTGAGCCAAA
This sequence comes from Ladigesia roloffi, assembly GCA_037577295.1. Classification (NCBI taxonomy): domain Eukaryota; kingdom Metazoa; phylum Chordata; class Actinopteri; order Characiformes; family Alestidae; genus Ladigesia; species Ladigesia roloffi. The sequence goes on along the minus strand of JBBKCR010000101.1, from coordinate 10,369,403 downwards.
GCAGCTGCAAGAAGAGCCCTTTATGAGTCCTCTGGCAGGGGGTTCTTTTTTCTTTTTTTGTGCTATGGTTTGTCATCCATTTTGAATGTCAACACCACAAGGCTTGGAGGATTTGATCTCTCCAAGTATAGCTTGCTTGGTCTTTTACAACTTTCCACACTTATATCAGATTATCTTGCTTTTAAACTTGCTTCACTCCATTAGTAGTATTTTCCAGTAAGGTTTAGAACAGGTGTCTCAAACCTGTCCAGAAAGGGCCGCTGTGGGTGCAGGTTTTCGTTCCAACCAAGCAGGAGGCACATTAGCTGATTAAGGCTACAATAGTAATAGTAGTATGCATGGGTTAAAAGAATAAGTCTTATTTCTGTGTAGTGGCCTGTAGTGTAGTGTGCTATTCTGAAAGTATGTCTGTGAGTTTGTGTATATGGCTACACAAGTATGTGTGTGTGTGTGTGTGGCTATGCAATTTGTGTAAAAAAAAACAACTTTTTTTAGGTAACTGCTAAACCCTTATTACAGAATTAGAAGTTAATTGTGGTACTGTGATAAGGTGGGCTTTAGTGATTTGGGATGGGTAACTTTGGTTCATTCTCAGAAAACACTTATATTGTGGATTATATGTTCTGAATCACTGTAGTTTAGTTTGACAAAACACCACAAGGGAGGGAATACTGCAGTGACTGAAAAAGCTGCTTCAGAATGGAAAGTAGTGCATTGTCTTATCAGGTGATTGAAGGTAGTTTTAGGCATCCATGGAAAGCTGAGTTTATAGATAATGGAAATGTTGTAATTATAATCGTTATTTTTATTACTGTTGTTGTTTTAAGTTTATGAGCTGTGTCTGCCATTATATTATGCAGTTCTGTGTTCGTGAGGAACATGGAACTCTCTTCATTCTGAGAATCCACTCTGAATAAGTGCCCTTTTAATGGTTCAAGGACCCCCTTCATAGTAGTTCCCCCATTTCTAGGTTAGAGCTCTCAGGTTTCAAGCTGTGAAATTCTTCCCAAGCGTCGCCATAGCTGTGAAAGCCATCAGAGTCTCTCAAACCCCCCTGACTGAGGAGGTAGCCGAGCTAGTGCCCAGCCAGTGTTTGGGCTTATAACCATGGCACTTTACGAGAGAGGTCTAAAAGTGTGTACTTTTTTTCCACTTTTATTTTTCCCTTCCATTAAGTATGTGAGCCCCTGTGGATATGGCAAGACTAGGGCTTTCTAATGTGTTGCTTACATTCATTTGAATCAAAACGTTGCTTTCTATGGTGCAAAGGGAGTGCTATGACCTCAGGTCACCCCTTCATAGTCTTCGGGTAATCTTTGGGTTCTTCTTCCTCCTCCTTCTCCTTCCCTCTCTCCTCCTTCTAATAATTTGCTCTCAGGGGCTGGTTGGAACTCAGTCTTGGTGATGGCAAGTTTCCTCTTGTTTTTTGCAAGTGTTGCAGATCCATCATATGTTGTTATGACATTGTGGTGTTCTTTGTTGGGATTGCCATGGTAATGTTACGGATATTGACGAAATGCCTTGTTTGCATGCAGCTGCTAACTATTTTGATTCATGTTTACCCAATTACAATGGGTGTGTAGCTAGAGAAGCAGCGCATTGCGTTTAACCAGAGACTGACAGAGTGCAAGGGCTTAGAGTGAAACACCTGCTGCCTGCTTTTAAGTAAATGTTTACTCCTATTAGACCACTATGTAATTCTAACTAGCTCTGCTGGCACTGGTTTATGGCTGATGACTGTGCCCATGAGACCATGTACGTATTTATTACTGTCATAATATCTTGCATAGACTAATAGCTTTGACTTTTGACTTTTTAGGTTAGCAGTTTTTTTTACTCAAGCACAAAGCCTGGTAGGCTGTTTAGAGAGGTTTTATATCAGATTTGACTAAAAACAAAAATAAAACCTTACTTCTTCATTTACCAAAGGCTTCCCAGACATCAAAGCTAATGTTGATTTTAGTTTCAGGCTTAATCACTGTCTGCTTCTGTGTCACAATTACAGGGATTACTGTTCAAGGATGATCATAATTGATGAAAATGTCTTATTCCAGGATATTTGCCCTCTTCTTGAAACACCTCCACTTAATTTTGCTCAAATTATACTTAATTTAGGACATCGGTTCCGACACATGATTAAATGTATTCTCGAATGTTTAACATGTCTTTGTGCAAATGATGTATTGCATCAGACGGTTATTCTGATTTATATGGAATGCAGTGTGTCTTTTTGCACAGATGTGGTTAAACTGTTCAGCAAGCTGGTTCCCACATAACCCACAAACAAAACCTATACATTAGGGTTTTTTTTGTGCAGTGAATATGAAATAAGTGAAACAGCTGTTTATGCATGGTGTAGCAAGCTGATTTACTGTTTTTGTTCTCCATATTTAACCTTATTTGGTTTGGAACAACAGACCCAAAGCCTTGAACAGTCTGCACTGTAGCAGATGGCACGCTATTTGCATTTGTCTATATAGAGTAATGATTGCCAATTCTCACTTTTTTGTCTTTATTCTAATTCATTCAAATATTGCTATTCCTTAGTTTTGCCAGTATATTTCATCTACCTCTCTCCTTCTTTCCCACACAGAGAATTTTCAACTCCTTTGTGTACACAGAGAAGACTTCAAATGGTGAAACAGAGGTGCAGCAGGTGAGTTTGTGTGTGTGTGTGTGTGTGTGTGTGTGTGTGTGTGTGTGTGTGTGTGTGTGTGTGTGTGTGTGTGTGTGTG
>JBBKCR010000101.1:10338396-10355867 GCA_037577295.1 Ladigesia roloffi | reverse complement strand
CTAAAAAAAAAAAAAAAAATTGGAGAAAACCTTTTTTTTTTACTTTCTTAAGACTTGTAAGGCTGTGGTGGGTCTAACTACAGCAAGAGCTTTGCTATGCTTGCTTTTTAACTATGGTTTCACACTTCCTCTTTACTACTATGGTTATTTAAAGCTAGCTTTACAATAAATGCCTCTCGTTGCTTGCTTTGCAGATCTGGTTTCTTGATGCTGTGCTTTTTAACTACTGATGTCTTAATGTTGCCTGTACTACCATGAGTTCTCAGTAATAGCTTTACAACAGTGACTTCTCAGTGCTCACTTAATCGCTAGGATGTTTTGGGGCTAAATTTAGTGATTCCACATTGCTCGTCTTACTACTATGATTTTTCAGAGCTTTCTTACCCACCATCTTTTCCCGATCATTGTTTTACATTGCAGGTTGTTTCTTGTTTTTATCTTTTGCAGTCGTTTCCTCAGTTTTGGTTTACAATTGTAGTTTTTAATGCTTGCTGTAAGTTATCAGTTCTTAGGTTTAGCTTTAGAACTGTAGCTGCTCAGTGTTCACTTTATAACTATGGTTTCATAAAGTTTATTTTAACCTGCATTTTTTCAGTGTTCTCTTAATAACTATAGTTTCTCCACCATACAAGCTACATAGTAAAGTACGTTTCTTGATCCTGTTCCCTCACCCCCTCAACTTCTACATACCCTTCTCATTTTCATTCATCAGTTAATCCAGTATGTCTATCTCTTGAGCCTGTTGGAGCCTGCCAGCTTGTGCTGGCTCAGAGAAAGTTAATGAATTGCCCTGAACCTGTGTAGTACACTCTCAAGTCACATGTCCTTTTTAGTGTGTGTGTGTGTACGTGTGTGTGTACGTGTGTGTGTACGTGTGTGTGTACGTGTGTGTGTGTACGTGTGTGTGTGTACGTGTGTGTACACGTGTGTGTACGTGTGTGTGTGTGTGTACGTGTGTGCACGTGCGTACGTGTGTGCGTACGTGTGTGTGTGTGGGTGTGTGTGTGTGTGTGTGAACATTCATAGGTAAGATCAGCCACTATTGTAAAAAATGTGTAAACTGACTAGTCACTTCACTAGTTACACCAAACACATTAACACACATTTATTAGCTTCACTTCCCCTATCAGTGCACATTGTTGCACAATTACAGAAGAGTACGTTTGTTAATCTGCATGATTTGTTCGAGCCCTCTACCATGTTCATCAAATGTCTGAAAGGACCACCAGCGAGTAGGGTTCTAACGAATCATGAAGATTAACATAAATATACTATTCTGTAATTGTGTAACAATGTGCACTGATAGGGGAAGTGAAGCTAATAAATGTGTGTTAATGTGGTTGGTGTAACTAGTGTATTGACTAGTCAGTTCACAAATGTGTTTATCAATATTTTAAAATAGAGAAGTAAATAAACCGGATGGATGAATGTTTTGCTGGTGCACTGCATTGTCTTTGTTTAGGGTGAAATGCTTTAGTATTGTTGCTTTTCTGTTGGTCTTTGGGGATTAAATGTTGTTGAGCAGATTCCCCGTCTTCAACCCGGGCCTGGTCATTATTTTAATAATGATTCTGGTCCTGAATATCTTGCATATTGAACAGTACCTCAAGGCTTGTTTTTTGTTTTCATCTTTTTTGGTCTTTTTTTTTCATCCTTTTTTTCTGAGCCCCTCATTTACATGTTGAGCTCAAATCAATGATGGAGGAGAAAATATAGCCCTTTTTTGTTACTGGCTTTCTGTTGCTGTCTTGTTCTCATTCTCTCACTTGCTCTCTTTCTATCTCTCTCTTTTTTCTGCCTTTCTATCCTTCGCTCATTTTTTTCTGATGTTAAATTCAAAGAGCTTGCAAATGTATTTTTTATCTGGCGCATTTGCCTAGCTCCCACATGTAAAGTGTGCTGAAGGAGAATTCTAATGACTAGAGCCTGGTGGGAATTAAATGTCTGAAGTTCAAAGCACTCTGCACATCACAGCAGCCGTCAGTCACGAGCAAGCCTGGCTCCTGCTACACTGGGGGAGGAGGGGAATGGGGGGGTAGGGTAGCCTGAGGAAGAGGTAGAGAGGATGAGAAGGGAACAAAATATATTGATGCTGAGGAATAGAAAGATTTGACTGGGAGGTGCGCTCATTTTAGGTGTGTTAGGGGAGTGTTTTGGGATATTTGGGGGTGTCGTATAGTAGGTAAGAAAGAGTGAAAAAGAGAGGTATTTGTCTCCTCTTTCTCCATCATTACAAAACTGTTGTTTGTGCGGAGTTGAATGGAATTCTGTTCAGAGATTGTGTGCGCATGAGTGCACATGAGGGAATGAGTGCAGGCAGCTCTCTTGAGACAGGCTTTACATCAGTGATCCATCAGAGCAAGCTGGGACTAGACATAACAGCACAGTAGGGGACTGCTGGGGAACAACCATGACACTTTCATTCACTACCATACACACATGCATACTTTAATTTGTGTATGCTTGGCTGAATAATGCTGTCTGGTTTCATTTATCCAGATTTCGCTGGTTGTAGAAATTAATTAATGAAACAATTTTATCAATGAACTGTGATGTACAAGCAAAATTGTTCTAAACTAATAGCACTGTCAACTATTATTTTGTGTAATAAATGCTAATAATGATATCTTCCTGTTGTTAAAAATGGGGAAACCTCATGATGACATAATAACAGTAATTATAAGAAGTCTAATTTGAATAGCACTTTTCAACAACAAGACACAAACACACAGATATGTAGTAGGAATAGGAATAAATGCACAGAATATAAAAATGTTCTGCTAAGTATTAATACGTATCATAGAGAGTATTTTATAGTGGATATGATTAGCATTAATAACATTAATTCATTTTCAGTCATTTTTGGAAGAAATTTAAACAATGATTTTACCTTACTGACCCTTCTCTTACCCCATCTGGCCATTTCTGCTTTTCAAAAACTCAAGAGTGGTCTGTAGTGAGATTATCTTCTCTGAGAAATTGGGAGGCAGTTTAAAGAGAAACGTGACCTGCCATCTGGAGGTGATATATCTTCTTCAGGATTTGTTTTTCAATATGTTTCAATATATCTTAGTTATATTCAAAACAGGTTTTGTAGATATTTATATATGCATCCCAGCAGTGCACACTACTGCCAAAGAAAGACTAGTGCTTTGTGTTTGTGTCAAACTCATGTATGTATTTCTTCTTTTCTGTTTTCCAGATTTGATGGAAATTTTAACACAAATGTGTCTAAAACCATCAGCTGCGATAGACTGTCACCTACTGTCAACAGCCGAGCTTTCAACCCAGGACGAGACCTCAATTCAGGTGAGCATGAATATACACGCACAAGTCCTGAAGTCACTTTCACTTTTATTTTCGCCATGGCGACTGTTTCAATGAAGCATATTGCTAATCTGGTGTTTAGGATTTTTCTCTCGACATTTTAGAAATTAACATGACGGTTGATATTCATGAGAATAGCTTCTCTCTTTGCCATCGTTTGCCTTTCTTTCTGTCTCTTTTATTCTTGTTGCATTCGTCTTAATGAACGTTCCTTCGTGTGTCCTGTCTTGACATCTGCGCTTTGGTCTCAAGACAGGAAATGTGTTTTTGTCATTTGATGTTTTGAGCTGTAGGAGTCTTGATCCTTACGCTGCTTTGCTCTATTAGTAGGTACTGAGCGGTGCAGTCAGACATCAGATTTTCTTAAACCATAATAAGCAACATCTTTTGAGCATGCCATGTGAAACTCCCTTGTGATCCCTTGAATGTTTATTTCATTACAGTTTGTTTTTCACAGAAATGCCTGAAGAATATAAAAAACATCCAATCATATTGTGTGGGCAGGAGGGTAGGAGTATTAAAACTGGCTTAAGAAAATGTGGGTGCAGTTATGTTTAAAAACATTGTGACACTCAAAAAACACTAGAGATGACAATTTTGCCAGGAGCTTCTGCTTTTAACTTAAAAATTTTTAAAAACAAAACAGTCGACATAATGGACAAGAAACTAAAAACGCTGTGCCACTAGAATGGGATTGGTGTGCGACACGTAGTCTAAATTAAAAATACATAACACTGGTTGTAACATATAATTATTATGTAATTTATTATATTGTACTTTGTTTGTATTGTACCTTTTCCATGCACTTATTACAAATACACAGTTTATTTGCACATAACAGGACATAATTAGGGAATCATTAACCTAATGGATGTGTGTACATCTGATTCAGGCTGTGATAGGCCTGAACGATATGGACAAATTTTCATATGTTGATTTTCATGCCAGATATCTCGATGTCGGTATGGCAGGATATGACTACGGGTTCGTTGAAAACCAAGCATTTCTCAGAAAAATAAAACATCACAATGCAAACAAATGTGGAAAGTGTAGTTTTATTTTTAAGAACTCACTGCCAGTCATCAACATTAACATAAATTACCAAAAAACAAAATTACAAATCTAACATTTTACTGCAGCTCTGCTTTAACAATAAATCCGGATCTGTCACTGACCCAGGGTGGGGCGAGCGCGGAGAGGGAAAATCTACATCTCGATATCGTTGCTTTTTTCGATAGTAATATCTTCATATCTAGATATAGATACGATAAAGATATATCTTTCAGCCCTAGGCTGTGAAGAACTTCACATGTAGATCAATATTATGATCAGTGTTTTTATCAGATAGTGACTTTATGCTGTCAGTGCTTCACATGCACAAACATGCAGTCAAATAACAGCAAGCTAGCTATGGGGTGCTTGGCAAGAAAAAAATATATATAGTTCAGTTATTAAATGTGTTTAAAGTGAATTTGATTCATTTGTAATGTAACCATGAATATGCACAGAAATATTTAATGCAACCTGTAACTAAGTCTGGTGTAAAGCCAGCCTCATCTGTTGACCTTCTCAGTTCTAACCTCATTTCTCTCCCATTTAGCCTTGAAAACATTCCTGCTCACTCCAGCAAAGATTAGCCCAATTCATCTTCATCCAGCAGCTTGTTTTTCTAAAGCAGTCATCAAGAGTTCATGTTACCACTCTCACACTATTTGTCATCCAGCGCTGACCCTTACACTATAGAGACAGTCATCAGCCACATTTGTCTCCAGTTAGTCTAAACAGGACCCAGGAGAGGTTTGGAGGGAGGGAAAGAAGCAGACACGCAAATCACAGTTAAGAGGGTAACAGGGGGGAGACAGCCTTCTATATACTTGAACGCCTGAAGGTGCGTGTGGTGTGTTCTCTCATTTTCTGGGTGTAATCAGTGGTGTCTCCTGTCTCCCAACACTCCTGTCCTCCTCTTCTCCCTCACTCCCTCCTCCACTCCCCTCGTCTCTTCTTCTGTTTATTTCTTGAAGTGTTTTAGCATGCTCTTGGCTGTCATGTCTGTGAGTGTCACATTTCACCCAAGCAGAGGCACCACACTCACTTAAGCAGAGTGTGACTGAGGAGAGGGTTGAGAGAGAGAATGTGGGGGATCATGGAGGACCTTGTGTGGAAATCAATCTGTTAGGAAGGTGAATGAAGAGAGTAAAACTGGGAGAAACTGTAAAGTGAAAAAGATGGAACTTGTGGTGATACAAAGAAGGGTGATGTTGAATCAAAGAGGGAATTATGTAAGAATCTTATGTGTGGGGCAGCAGCTGTATATGATGAAAACTGAGCTGGAGTAGAAGAGAAATGAAGAGGGAGGCACGAACAGGAGACAAGTGTTCCACTTCTCTTGAGTTTGTTACAGATCCACTTAACTTGAGTTTGTTTGAAGGAAAAAAAATATTTTGGGAGCAACAGAACTGCAAACAGGCTAAAGAAATGGAAAGAGGGAGAGATGCTTATTGGAGAGAAAGAGTGGGAGGGAAGGGTTGGAGGAAATGGAGGGCCCTCACCTCCTGACTGCGGTTCTTAGCTACTCTAAACACTAGGTGGAGGATTAAGTGTTGTGGGCCAATAAATGTGTACAATTTTTCAAACTGTCAGCATGCAACATAGTTCCTGTTTATACAGTCAGGCAAGATTGATGATTGTGGAGGCTCTTGTAGGACAGACTGGGCTTCTCTCTGCAGTTAGTGATTTGATTTAAGGGCATCCAGGCCATTCAAAATCAGAATTGTTGCAGTGACTGTTCCTGTGCTAATGGCTGAGGGCAAGGACAAGTGCCATCATGTCGGCAGTTAAACCTTTTGCTTCTAGTGTATTGCACACATTTCTGCCCCATTTATTATTTTTTTGTAGTTTAATGCTTCAGATTGCTACTTATATTTTGGTGTTGCACTCAGTAAAATTTTTTTAAAGCCATTTTGCACATTTTACGGAATGACAATGGTCATAAGACTACATGAGATCTACATAAATCTTTCATTACAACTGATGTAAATCTACAGCTAGTTTGTAATGTCCTGACTCTTGCTGAAATAAGCGTTTATTAAATATTATATAGGTTTATGTCAGTTATGAAATGTTTACGAAGGTATTGTGTACTACAAGTACTGCCTTTCAGTTAAAATTTTCACCCATATATAGTTTTACATTCAGGCCTTAATCGTTTAAACAAAAATGAAGTATGTCATAATTCATTAGACCTTGGTCTATAGCATGGCCCATATTCCTTATTAAAAGCACAGACTGTTTCCATTACATTTTTACAGGTGACCCATGCCAGTATGTTAGACTTCCACAGCAGGAGGGATCTTTGATTGGAGACAGAAAAACACATTATAAAAACAGATGCCAGACCTCAGTATGTGTGCCTTTAATATCTAAATAACTTACAAAATAGATGAGAAAAGTTCAATTTTCAATAAGCTACTAGCATCTAGAGATGGCACAATATTTCAGTTGATACAATTGCCAATACAATTACACAACTAAATCCTAGTATTTCAGGTGCATGGACAAATTTGAATCACAAATTTATTTTAGTTTCAAATGAATCATTTTGTTTTTATGTAATCCAAACATAAAAATGTTCCACTGTTCCTCACACTTCAGAGGTCATTCTCGAGTATTCTTTTGCTCTAAAGCTATGGTGTGGCACTTACTCTGACAACCAATTCCATATGAAACGTGGCACATTTATTACTACTTTAACTTTGACTTGGCAGTAAAGTACCTTAGCACATGACACTGGATCACTGATTAATGGTAACTGGCTAATTGCATCTTTAGAGAGAGACAGTTAAAGGTTCATGCAACTAACAGCAAACACTGGACACTGAATGCCAGATCAGATCTGCTAATCATCATTTGGACTATTTGTCCTCTCTTCTTTCTTCCTCCTCCTCTCTGTGTTTCTGGAGATTAGCTCCTATGGTGACATAAGTGCTGTGATTGGACTGTTTCTGTATTATATTCTTGGATAGGGTGGTCTTGTCTGATTCAGTGTAGGCTCAGGTCCTCACAAACCTGAGGCCTTTCCAAGTAAAACGTCTCAGGCTTCTTAGTAACCCTACATTCTCAGTGTAGCAGTATTATGTGAGCAAAGTACTGCAGGGCTGCAGTATTCTTACAATGACCTGTTAGATAGTAGACATTTAGACTGCCTCTAATGGGAAATGTTTTGATTATGTCTAAATGCAGGCTTAACAGTGAGTGGTAGAAATGTATACCATGTTATTAGGTTTTGTACATTTTGTTGTTTTGTTGATGCGGATCTTTTGGCTAGAAAAAGGATACAGTTGATTTCTTCTGTGCCTCTCCTCTGGCTCTCACTGTGTTTCTAGTGCTGGCAGACAACCTGAAGTCAAACCCTGGCATCAAGTGGCAGTACTTCAGCTCAGAGGAGGGCATCTTCACTGTGTTTCCTGCTCACAAGTTTCACTGCAAGGGCACCTATGAGCACAGGAGCAGGTGCAGAACGCACACGCACACGCACACACACACACACCACACACACCACACACAGAAATAAGGAGCCAGTTGGCTATCAGCTGAGCTCAGTGGAAAGAAATCTTATTATGATATCCCTCTAGCCTTGTCTTCTGTCAGCATAGAAGGCAAAGGCTCCATCTTTATTTTCCTTACATTTAGGCCACTTAACTGATTAAAACTTCGGCCAAGTGCTCTCCTTGTACTCATAAAATGACTTTTGGAGCACATCTGCAAAAACGTTTTTTTTTTCTTCTGCCAACTCACAGGAAGTTTTCCAAAGTAACTGCTTAGTCTGTCAGCTGCTTTTAACAGCTTAGGTCTAAAGGTCAAAATGGGGGAAGGGTTCCATTTTTTTAAATAAAGACCCCCAAATTACACATAGTTGAGAGAGAGAGAGAGAGGAAGAAAGAAAGACCCACATCTGTCTATGTTTAAGTGCTCACTAACTTTTGCTATTTGGTGTGGTAGGATATGGATTATTAAGAAGCTATAGTGGTAGTTTAGTGCAGTAATGATTAATCTTATCTTAAATAATAATCTCATCTTAATCTTATCTAAGTAATACACTGGAGTCATCATGTCTTGTGGCCAATGAAGGGTTTTCACAGCCCCAGAGATGTTTTTGTAGTGTAGCCCTCTTTCCCTCATTTTCTCAATCTTATTCTCTCCTATGCTTTTTGGGCATTTTCCCTCATATACAGGCGTACACATGTACACACAGGTATACGTATACACTGACATAACCATAGAAACCCTCATTCACACCCATATTATAGCTTATTGGCAGGTTATGGGATAATGACTTCTGCTTGGGGTATAAAAGAGGGAGAATTGGTTTTCTACACTTAGAATCCTGAATTGTGCTGTCACTAAGATAACAGCTGATTTAGAGAGAATGCCCAAAGGCAATATGCCAGAGAACTGGATCTGTAGTGCTAACATTATAGAGAAGAAAGCTGGAGGTAAAGATGGGTGAACATGAATGCTACAGTCCAGTCAAAGCTCACCTAGGTAGCTGAGGGACTGGGTAGCAGATTGGGTTTCTATACAGTCTAGTTACAAATAAAAAAGACTAGTTTTTTTGTCTTGTCTGTTTTCAGCTAAAGGGTCTGTTCCAAAAACAATGTCACTGTTTGTGCAAATATGATTAGTTTATATTAAATGTAATCTGTTTGTGTGTACGTCTGCAGGCCTGTGTATGTGTCAGCGGTGAGGCCGCAGTCAAAGCAGGTTGTGGTGCTCATAGACCATGGTGCCTCCGTCAGTGAAACGCAGCTCCAGATCGCTCGTGATGCTGCCCTCGTCATCCTTAACTCCATCGATGAACATGACAAAGTGAGAAACACACTCCACATGCACTTGTAATACACACTGCACATTGCGAGTGCTTGGATCAATTTTGTTTGGATATATGGTTTAAATGATGACCATGTGTTTCTGGTTGTTATTTGTAATTGATTTTCGATGATGCAATGCAGAACGACCACAAATTGCATTATGTGGCACCAGAGTGGCATAGATTAAAAAGAAATTTAAGGCATATGTTGAAAAGATTTTTATGAAAACTGATATTTCCATATGCAACAGTTTTTTAGCCATGTTAAAATTATGTATTTGGGGTGATGGTGGCCTAGTGGGTAGGATACCCTGGACCAAGAGGTAATAGGTTCAAATTCTACCTCCGTCGTACCAACACTGGGTTCCTGAACAAGACCCTTAACCCCAAGTTGCTCCAGGGAGACTGTCCCCTGTATTTAGGGAAAATAGAAGTCCCTTTGGATAAAAGCGTCTGAAAAAGGAAACCATCATCATCATCATAATGTCCAGCAATTTAATTTCACACAGCATATGACTTTATATATTTACATATTGTTTTTCTGAACCAAAGGTTTTACACATAGCTGCTGTTCTATTATGCAGATCTCAGTGCTGACAGTAGCTGATGCTGTTCGTTCCTGTTCCCTGGATCAATGCTACAAGAGCTTTCTGTCCCCAGCCACCAGCGAGACCAAGAGGAAAATGACCACCTTTATTAACAACATTAAAGCCTCGGACAGCACCACCCAGCATGCCTTGGGCTTCCAAAAGGCCTTCCAGCTTTTGAGGAACACCAGCAATGTTGGCAAACAGCTTAGCAGTAAGACACCTGACAGCCTTAAGTGTATCTGACCTTATTTGTTGGACCTTTAGTGACATCTCCCCTTTCTTTATATTTCTCTTGCTCTCTGCTCAGACACTGATATGGTAATAATCTACCTGTCATCTGGCATCACCACGAGAGAGTCGTCAGAACATGAGAAACGGGCTACACTGAGCATGATAAAAGAGGAGAACCGCCACCTCAACAACTCTGTCATGATTCTCACCTATGCTCTCATTAACGGTAACACCACTTCCTGGGTCATCTCAAGTCGTGTTCCAGATGTAGCCAGGTTTTTTGTTGTTGATAAAGGTTGTTTGTGTGTACATGCTTTGTTGAAATGTTTTGCTGTCGTCTCATATTTTTACATTTATTTAATATTTATTTATATTTTCTTTATCTCTTTGTCTCTGTATTTTGTGTGTGAATTGCTTATAAGAAAGGCCTCTCCATTGTCCCACTCCTCACCTGGTTCTCTCCCTGCATGCATTAGCCTGTTATTAGCATACATTAGTTCAGTATCAGGAACATTAAAATGCAGGATGTCTAAAGGAAGAAAGGGAAAGCAACAGAACACATCAAAGAGCATGATGACATGAAAGAATGAAAGGGGCTTTTGTGTTTAGGTAGCAGAAATATGATTGAAGTTGATTAGCATGGTAGTGTAAAGGAGCAGGCTTCTGCTGTGGGTCTGGCTATTGAGGACTTCTGAACATTGGCACGAACATGTTCTGAAAGTGTATTTTAATATATTTGCTCAATGATTTTGTGAGCTTCTAATAAAATAAAATCTAGTAGTGTAATGGTGTACTGGTGTAGCTAATGATTGATTTCATTTATTATACCAGACTTTATTTGATATCCGTACAGTAATTTGAACAAAATTTAAGTGAAGCTAAATTAAAGGCATTTAGCAGAAATCCAGTCACTGACCCTTCAGTTTTTCTGTCTGTTAAGTCTGTAAACCTTGGTTGTCAGTTGAATTTTCTTGTCTTTAGAGACTTGGTTTAAGAGAACTGGTATAAATTAGGTTGAAGTGTGGTCTGGTTGCAGATAGTTTATCCTAGAGAATTTCTGCCTTTGAACTGAACTTTTAATGACTGATTGCTCAACCCTTATACTCTCTATTCTTTCACAGAGGGTGTGACAGGCCTGAAGGAGTTGGCATTCATGCGGGATTTAGCTGAACAGAACTCGGCTAAGTATGGTATTTCAGACCGTTCTCAGCTCCCTGTTGTAAAGGGTAGTATGATGGTGCTGAACCAGCTCAGTAACCTGGAAACTAGTGTGGGACGCTTCTACATCAACCTGCCCAACCGCATGATCGACATGGCCTCCTTTAGCCTTCCCTATGCTGACCAGATGGGTGATGGTGAGTTAGGACATGAGGCAGCATTGTGTCTTCTATTCTCTTCCTTTAAAACAATCACAAACACCTTATAGAACTTATATTTGCACAATAATTTTTGTGTCCTTTCATTAAAGATTGTGCATTATACTGCTAGCACGCATGCATTCATGAATTCTGCCCTATACTATGCCGCATGCCTAGTCAAGATGTACCATATTAGGAAAGTATTGGCTGTATGAACAATGATAATAAGCTTTTTTCTTTGAAAATATAGATGCTTCTAAATGCTTATAGTCCTCAAATTTCACAATTTCACACTTGCAAAAAGTATGTTTTGTGTTAGGGGAAAAAACATCTTCCATAAAGATGTGTGATCAGTTCACCTGGTATAAAGTAATAGCAATCGGAAAAAATGGTCACACTCTTTTTTCTAAGTTGATAATAAGTTAAGCTAGGTGCGTTGGGTGCAGGGAATACAACATATTGTGCACTGAAGAATAGGAAATACTTTTACTGTAGCACATAAACATTTGTTGATTAAAATTGTCCAGGTGGCCTGCAGCTGCCATAAGTGAGCCTTCATTTCTTTTGGCCACTTTGGAATAAGCTGTTGTTGTAGGAAATGTAGTTATTGAAGCAATTTGCAGTCAGAAAGGTTGACTCTGGGCTCAGTATGTCAGCTCTTCTTATGTGGCTTGTTAACCTTAATTCCTGAAAAGAGTTCTGTTTATCTCTTTTCCTCCAGGTTTCATTATGACGGTTAGCCGACCATGCTACTTTGGAAACCTGCTGTTGGGGGTTGTGGGAGTGGATGTGAACCTGGCCTATATCCTAGAGGATGTCACCTATTACCAAGACTCACTGGCCTCTTACACCTTCCTCATAGATAATAAAGGTAAGCTCCATCCCAACATGAATAGATCAGCTGGGGTTGAATGTTAGTTATAGACCAGGAGTTTGTTACCGTCAAAGACTTTGTGTTCTGTATAAATCTTATGTATAAAATTCTGTTACATATTACAATGTAATTAAGAGGGCTGAGCTATAAGATAATATAATCATGATGAATTAGGTCAAAATCAGCACCTAACTACTGTGTTTCATTACAAAGGTGTAATTCGGCTTTGATAAGCTGGTTAATTTTATTTAGTACAGTGCACTGTGTGAATTAATATCAGTCATTCTTTCCATTGGTGTTATTTGTTGCTGTTTAATATATTTGCATTAAATAAGGGCAGAGAACTGATTCACAGTGAGCTGGAATGTAATCTAGCTTTGCGTCCTGTTTTATGTCTTGCACTTTGTGGTAGCAAATATTGGCTTCACTCTTAAGAAAGCTGTCCTGCTGACTCTGTGTAAGCCCCGCTTGGAGGTCCACTGCCAGTCCTAAGGACACAGGACTGAGGGCTATTAGCTCCATTTAACAGCCAATTACAGAAATACCTGTTGCAAATTCATCGGCTATGAGCCAACAAGACTGCCTTCAAGCCAGCTGCTTGGAGCAAGAACAGCAGAGTTGTTCACATTTGAGTCTCGGGATCAGTTTATAGAACTTATTAGGCAGAAAGGAGCTGTAATGGATATTTTCCTAGAAGTTTCTGTTTTAGTGCTGCCTGCTTGTAGATGTTTATATAATATTACAAACTTGACCCATTTCTCTGTGAGTTTAAAATCACTACACCATATATGTTGTCTTTACATAGGAAGGAATTTGTAATTAATTAATCTCTCCACAATGTATGTTTTGTTCTTTTCTGCTTTTTTTGTTGATTTTTTTAAATTTCAGAATCATGGATAATTACCAGACTGAGCTAAATGTAATAATGAGATTAGGGGTAGTAAGTTAATGAGACAGGAATTTTATTAGAATTTAACCACATTTCAGTTCATGCGTACAACCATGTGTTCTGTTGAGTAATAGAGGCTTCTTCCTCTGATAAGACGATGCTGCACCTGTTGTCTCCAGCTGCTCTGTAAAGATGGGTCAAGACACTTTAACTGATGACTAAAAGCCTCTCCAAGACTGGGCTGTGCACTTTAATGTTTACCAGAAACTTTGGATTGGACCAGTCTTAGTTTGGTTGTTGAAATAATGGTTTTTGGCTCTATCAGATTTTAATAATTATTTTGGTCTTGTCAGAATCTTCTGCCTCATTGTAAGCAATTTGTTTCTGCTTTGTTGAATTAATCTGGCAGGTTACACCCTCATGCACCCTTCACTGACTCGGCCCTACCTGATGACTGAAGCTCCTCTTCACACAGACATCATTCACTATGAGAACATCCCAGGCTTCCCTGCTGTCCGCCAGAACATCCTTAGGTGAGGGACTTCTGAAATCTGAGCTGCATCAGTGATTTCATTCTGAGCAAATTTATGTGATGCCAGGGGAAAAAGGCCTCTTAAGTTTTTTGCTCTTGTTGTGATGTGTTTGGTATGCATTTAGAATAACATTTGTGATGTTCTATGTCAGTCTGCCATTGGGGAGCCAGGTCATAGCTGTGCCTATCAACTCCTCTTTATCTTGGCACATGAATCGCCTGCGTGACCCCAGCCGAGAAGCATACAACGTCAGCTATGCCTGGAAACTGGTATGCAGATATAACAGTCATGTTACACTTAGATCTGTATCCTGATCCAAATATTAAGTTCACATTTTGCTTATCGGGGAGATTATAGAAAATAAATCCTGTTTTATTAATTGCATTTAAGTTTTCTAAACATTCAAATGTGTGCATTTTTAGATCTTTTCCAAAATTTACAAACATAATTTAAAAAATTACATTATTATTGGCTTTCCAGAATGGTCAAATGTAGACAAATGTTTTATTTGTCTACATTTGACCATTCTGGAAAGCAAATAATAATTCAAAAGTGTTAGAACATTCATTGTTTTTACCAAAAAAATATTTGGTGTCATGTGTCCAAAACTTTTGACTGGTAGTGTGCATTGTATTTTGCTCTCATACAGGCTGTTCTTATGCACTCTAGGTCCAGGACACCTCCTTCATCCTGTGTATAGTGTACATTCAGCCAGAAATCCCAGTGAAGCATTTGAAGAACCTTAACACGGCCCCCAGCAGTAAGCTCCTGTACCACAGGCTGGACCTTCTTGGTCAACCCAGCACTTGCTTGCACTTCAAACAACTTTCTACTGTTGGTAAGCAGTGTGATCATCATGTAGATCTGAAGACCTGACAAAATCAATTGTAGGTTAAGCAGAATGTGCAGATCTGTCTTAACATGAAATACACCAACGAAATATTGGCACAATGGCACCTGCTATGGGGTGGGATATATTGGGCAACAAGAGAGCCATCCATTTTTAAGATGTGTTGGAGTCAGGACAAATAGGCAAGAAAAAGGTTATGAGCAACTATGATAAGGGCCAAATATTATGGCTACATGACAAATAGGTGAAACATTTCAGGCTTGCTATGATAGAAAGAGCACCTATTGGATTGCAGTTTTCTGTGAATGGGGTTGGGTAGTAATTGGCTGGTTAGTGTGCCTACGCTGACACTTGTCAACACTGGAAAAAAATTAAAAGGGAATGGGAGCATCTGAACTGGACCATAGAACAACAGAATAAGTAGGCCTAGTCTGATGAGTCATGCTTTTATTGTACCATAGATGGGTGGCCTGGTGTGTGCATCTCTATGTGAAAGAGGTGTCCCCAGAAAACGCAATTGGGAAAGGAAAGCTTGTTGAAGGTGTTGGGATGCTCTGGGGGTAACACTTGGTGTTCTGCTGGAAAGCCTTAGGTCCTGGCATTTATGTGGATGTTACTTTGCCATGTACCACCAACCTAAACATTGTTACAGACCTAAGTACACCCTTTAATGCTAACAGAAGTGGGGTAAGGCACAATAATGTGTCCTGCCACACTGCAGAAACTGTTTAGAAATGGTTTGCAGAACAAGGTCTTCAAGAATCAAATTGCCCAGAATTAAATCTAATCAAGCATTTGTGGAATGTCCTAGAGAAGCCAGTTAGGTCCAAGAAGGTCTTGGTGCCAGAGATCACAGCACATCTTTAAAGGTCTTGTGGAGCCGACTACTGCATTTTATTATCCAGGCAGTTTTAATGTTTTAATAATGGCTGATCAGGGTATAGATCCTATAAACAATAAAAGAGCAAGTTTCCAGACCAGTTTGTATCCATGGACTGCAGAGACCTGATGACTGTTCCCCAACAATATGTGTTAGAAAGGCCTGAACTAAAACTCACTGAAGTTTGCACTGTGTCCCCTTAGAGAGCCCTACTGTGATGTTGTCTGCTGGAAGTTTCTCCTCTCCGTACGAGCACCTGAGTCAGCCAGAAACCAAACGCATGGTGGAACACTACACTGCCTACCTCAGTGACAACACACGTCTCATAGCCAACCCAGGCCTGAAGGTTAGTGCGTGCACACACATTTCATGTATCATTACATATTTGTCTGACATCTGGATGGAGGTAGCTCAGTGGTTAGGGTACTTGCCTCAGGACCATGAGGTCCTGGGTTCGAATCCTACCCCCAGCACCTCCACTGGGTCCCTGAGCAAGACCCTTAACCCCAAGTTGCTCCAGGGAGACTGTCCCCTGTAGTTAGGAATGGAAGTCGCTTTGGATAAAAAAGCGTCTGCTAAATGCCGTAAAATGTAAATGTAAATCTGTACAATGATTTTTTTTCCGTGTGTGTTCACAAAACACAATTAGGACATCTTTGTGCATCATGACTTTACAGCTTACTGTGACATTACACTACCCTGCTTCCTACTTTAATGACTTTATGGCAAACATAGATATAAGCGGGGCTACACTTAGACACAGAAAGTAATCAGATAGGAGGGGACACGCATCACTGCCTACCTCAGTGGCAATACTTGCATTATTGCCAAGGTTAGCGTAAAGGTGTGTACACACCTTCACACAACACACTACTCCTTCACTGACAATGCATACTCAGATCTGAAGGATCCCACACACACCCCTGCCAGTCTCCAAAGTAATAAATACCATGTAGCCCATACCTCATAGCAGACCTGAAATACACACAAGCCATTGTCTAACGTGGCTGTATGTCAGTATCAAAGTTCATGTTTCGTAGTAGAAACAATAGAAACCTTGTTTCTGATCCCAGGATAAATGTACATGCATTTAAACTCATCAGCCCATGCACATTCCCTCTCTTGCCCTTAGTTCTTTTTCTGGGAGTTTGAGAGATTGTAGACCTTCCCATAGAGGATTTAACGGAACCCTGGCATGCTCTTACTCTGTCTCTTTTGTGCACTAGTCCTCTGTCAGGAACGATGTGATGGCAACCAGTCATGTGACTGACGAATGGATGAGTCTCATGGAGCAGAGCAGCCTGAACTGCTACATTGTGCGCCGTTACATAGCAACGCCCAATGGGGTGCTGCGGATTTACCCTGGCTCGCTCATGGACAAAGCCTTCGACCCTACTAGGAGACAATGGTGAGATTAGGGCCTGAGGGCGAAGGTCTCCACACTTCTAAAACACTTCCAGACTCCCTGGGAGCTGGTGCTGAACAGGGCCCAAAGCTAGAGACTAAGATTGTTGGAAAAAATGCGAGTTTGTTTATGCAAGTTTTATCATATAAATTTGGATATAAATCAACAGTTGTGTAAGAGGCCTTGATTTAATTATTTAGAATTAAGCATTTAGAAAGGGTTATCTCATGGGCTACTCAGAGCTCACCTTGCACACATATGTTCATTTTAGTGTTCAAGAAGGAAAGGAGCAGTTTTAGGTAGTTTTAGAACTAAACTGTAGCTCTTGGTGTTTTAACAGTAAGATAATTGACCATTTGTCCCTGTAGGTATCTTCATGCTGTGGCCAACCCTGGCCTCATCACTTTTACTGGGCCTTACTTGGATATTGGTGGAGCTGGCTATGTTGTCACTATCAGCCACACAATCCATACCTCTAGGTCTGTAAATAATTCTGTAAAGCTGATGTGTCGCATTTTTTTACCAGGGTCTCTCATTACCGAAAGGAGTGCAACAGTTTTCATGCCCAATCTATGTGTCTGCTTTATATTTAGAGGTGTGTGTGTGTGTGTGTGTGTGTGTGTGTGTGTGTGTGTGTGTGTGTGTGTGTGTGTGTGTGTGTGTGTGTG
>JBBKCR010000101.1:10314460-10334593 GCA_037577295.1 Ladigesia roloffi | reverse complement strand
TATATAGACAACATTGACAATGGTAAAGTAATGGTTAATTTGCATTTTGTCCTTGTAACACACTGTATGTACCTCCTCTAAATATATTTTAGACCAATGTCATCTCAAAGTTATCATATATTTATGATTCATAAATCTCAAATCTCATATGATATTTATAACCATATAATAGCTTCCTGTGAGGTAACATGTGTGGGCATTAAACACTTTGGATGTCTGATTCATGTCACTAATGGACATCAGATAATTCTGACTGACGTTATTTCTCTTACCAATTTAGTTTGTAATTTGGGAGTTTGTTATACTGGCATTATTACAGTTTTTTTGTATTTTTGGGGGAAGTGTTTTCAGTGTTAATGTTCTCCTTTGTTATTACTGCTTTGCCCTTAATATATGTGTGTGGGTGTGTTTTCAGAAATCCAAGCTGTGAGGTGCATCAGGAGCCCTTGTCTCTGACAGTGATTGAGACTAGTTTGCAGGACACTCTGCCACAGTGCATTAACACACGTTGCAGCCAGCGCTTCACCAGCAGGTCTGACTAGAAATGATCCTTAACCTGCCTCTGACTGCAAACCTGATTTTCAGATTTACATAAAGTGAAACCACTGTAGTAAGAGCATATTCATTTCATGAAATTATCCAGAATCTTTGGCACAGTCTGTACCATGTCCATCATCTAAGTAATTCACCAAGCTGGTAGCCTAGTGGTTAGGGCATTCCTGCGATCAGGGAGTCTTGGTTTTTAGTTCCCAAGGTGCTGTGTTCCCTGGGCACTGTGTTCTTGGCTGCCTGCTGTTTCACTTGGTGAATAGCTTAAATACAGGGAAGGATTTTGTTCTGTTCACACTGTGCACTGTGATGTGTTCACATATAACAGAATGGTCATATTCAATTCACTTTCATCCTAAATAGTGTAGCTTAGTGTATAAAACACTTGGTTAATGTGGGTAAGACTGACACGCAGTGGTGGGTCATGGATGGATGTATAACTAGATAGCAGGCAGTAGATTCAAATTACTCATTTTGTGTCAATAAGTACAATTGTTTTTACACTGTTTTTCCAGTTCATTCAAAGCATTGGGTTTACACTGGGGGTTTGTTTGTGTGTTTGCAGTGACTGCTTTGGTGTGCTGGACTGCGAGTGGTGTATGGTGGATAGTGATGGAAAGACCCACTTGGACAAACCCTACTGTGCCCTACAGAAGGAGTGTTTTGGGGGAATTGTAGGTGCCAAGAGTCCTTATGTGGATGGTATGGGACTTTTAGGTGAGATTATGTAAACTTTTTTTTTGGTTGGAACTAGATTGGTCATCAATGGTTGATTATGTTAAAAAAACCTGCAAATTTAGGTAAATAAAATTGTGGATTCCCAAAGCACATGGTCATTCATATGCAAGTTTGAAATAGTAAAAATGTCATTTCTGAGTGAACATGTTTCTCTACAGGGAACAAAAATAGATGTTGCTTAAAAAAAATGTAGTAAAAAATGTAGTAGACTGTAGTATGTTCAATGATTATTTGCTTCATTAAGTACATCATGTTTTTAAATTTGTTTTACATTTTGTCAGCTGAATTTGCCATATAGCTGCTCCTTGTAGTATACCGTGATAAGAAGTAGTTAATATGCTTTTCTGCATAATTTTTTACCCCTTTACCCTGTTTATCAGTATTTCCCCCACAGGATCACCAGGAGCATTCTCAGCACAGTGTTGACATTGTCATGGTAGTTGCATGTTGTGTCTGCGAGTTACAAAAAGAAGATCAGCTGCAGGAGATTTTTAACAGCTCACTGTCACTGCCGGGCTGAAAATAGATCATTAACCATAAATATCAAGCCAGTCTGTCCTATGGCCTGCAACTGGCCACTCCTGAAGAATTAGGGGCTGGGTAAGACAGAAATATACAGCATTAGATGAATTACATACTGAAGTTAATCATCACAAGTTAGATGTGTTGACTAAATTAAACAGTAAGTGAAAATGCAGCTTTGATGTGTGAGATCCACTTTGTGCAGCAAAGAAAACTAGCATGCCATTAACAATTCATTGTCACTGTTGAGCTGAGAATGATCTAATATATCTGCTCACTAGTGGTCCTTTGGGGGTCTAGGCCATTGATAAATGAGGATAACAAATGATGCTGAGAGACAAATGTATTTAATTCTGTACTACTACTAAGTGCACCTAAATGGTAAATGGAGCTGGTAAAATGGGCGATTAGCAAAGATAGGTTTATTTAAATAATGTGAGTTGTCTGTGTGCCCATGTGTGTATGTATTTGTATATGTATGTACGTATATGTATGAGTGTGTGTGTGTGTGTATGCATATATTAGATATGATATTTGAAATATATATATTTTAAGTAAATGTAAATATGTTTAAAGTATTGCAGAATTCACTTCAGTGAGTCATGCTCACCCTTGTTATCTTGAAAACTCTTCTCAGTGTAATACATGTTTTCTTCTTTCCTGCTTTGACATCTTTTAACTATGTCTTTTTTTTCTTGCTGTCCTTGTGCAGATGAAGAGGTGGCATCTCTGAACATGATAAAGAGTGCACCAGTGGGGCCAGTAGCAGGAGGCATTATGGGGTGCATCATGGTGCTAGTTTTGGCTGTGTATGCCTACAGGCACCAGATCCATCGCCGAAGTCATCAGCACATGTCGCCTCTAGCCGCACAGGGTGAGTGAGAGCTGCAGCAGCCGCTGGGTGAAGGGCAGCACACAAAGGTTTCTCTCAGCTGCAGCTGAAAACCTATGACAGGGCTTTCAAGGCTTTTACAAAAGGAAAAGAGGAAAAACATGTTGGGGGGACATGAGTTCAAAATAATATTCGCAGTCTGTTCTGGGCAAAACGAAAAATCTTATGAAATCGAATGTAGAAATTTTAAGATTGGAGTAAAGGTGCAGGTATCAAAACACATATTAATGTCAAAACATTTTAAGAACAAACCCAAAACAGGAGAGTGCAAAAAAAGAAGGGATAAAACTGAATTGAGTGGTGGTTTCTCTTATCTTACAGCGATGTGTGTTTTGTGAAACTCTTGCTCTCTAAACCAGCACTTTTTTCAATTCAACAAACATGATGCAAGACAGCAAGAAAGTCAAATCAATCTGTGAAAAACTCCCCGTTTGTTTTTTGTAGCTATTTCAGGAAAATGAAACAGCACATTTGAAATTGGGCCCGTTTTTGTGATGTTACAAAATTAGCACATTTTATTATATCACTATGTTCTGCTTGTATCAGGTAAAAAAAAATAAAAAATTCAGGAGAGTAAGTCAGTTATATAAAACACTTTTAGCAATAGAAATATATTTAATTCTAAGGGATAAAGAAAGGTTGGAGAAGTTAATCATGTAAAATGAAATGGGACAGTTTTGGTACATTAACAAATATTATAAGTGGAACAAAAATGCAGAATTTTGCGACAGAAAAAAAAAAAAAACCTAATCCATAGAACATATGAGCACACAGCACTGGATAAAAAAAAACAACCTTCAAATATCATCATGGCAATCTCCTCATATCTCTGCTGGGCTTAGAATTTCTTGACATTCATAATGATGGCTATTTGAATAATAACAAGTTAAAGGCTAATGGATTTAATTTGGCAGTCAGATCCTCTGCAGGCCAGGGCTGCAGTCCCGGAGCCACTGTCCATTTGGTGATGAGACTGAGCTCTTCCGCATGATGGATATGACTTGCCGGCTATTAAAAACTCAGCCACCATAATGACTATAAAAAAAAGAAATGTCTGATAAAACCCTGCATACAGAAATAACTTACTGTAGTCTGTGACAAGACACCGGAGCATTTACAGCACACCCCAGCTCAAGTACTACATTTTGTAGCTTTACAGTCCTACCTAACTTTGTTAGATAAGACTCCCACTGATTGCAACAGTTTTAACGGTTGCTTTACATCTCAATTTGAGTACTTTCTGTGAAAACACAATTTGGTCTAACCAGAACTATGTTCTAAAGTGTCACTAATTACTTTTACAGAGACTTAACTTCCCAATCATTAACAGTTATGCTATGAGGTATCATGGCTGGCCTGTAAGTTTTGGCAGCATCGTTAAACCTCAATAAACAGTCATATAACAAAATGTAAAGATTTTGTACAGCGTAGAGTTAGTAAGATATGTGTTTTTTTTTAAAGCAGATTCTGATGCCGATATTTTGAAGTCAGGGTCGGCCGATGTGCAATATATGCTGCTGATATTTTTTGGGCCATAAATAGACATTTTCCCTTTGTTTGTGTAGTAAAATTTCACACTAATAATAACAAAGCATGCACGAAATTCCAAACTTAACATTTATTTAACAATAAAAAAACTTAAATATAAACATAAATGCCATTAATAAAACTGTCAATATTCGAAAGGTGACTAATAATTTGTAAACCAAATTTTAAAGTTAGAAAACTATTCCTGAGGGAAGATAAAATTGTAAACAGCCATACAAAAAGAAGATATTTTGTTGTAATCTCGTAATCCAGTCCCTGCGTCTTCTTCACACAACCCATCCCTTACTGAAATTTCTTAGTATTCCCAGTTTAAGAGCTGCAGATGTTTGTGCAGGAAACACAATTTTCCTAATATGAATGTAAATTCAACTGCATTTCCATTTAAAATATAATTGTATGAATATAGAAAGTGCATCTTGAGATGGAAAAATCCCCCAATCCAAGAACATTACTTATTTCCCCTGGGTGCTGTCGTTTGACAAATCTCAAGCTCGCTGTACTTGGAGGTGGAAGGTTTGAAAGTAGCCAATCTAAGAATGTTATGTAGTGCGCATAAAAAAGGTTAATACAGGTTTACCTTTACATTTTCTTTAGGGATAATGCTTTACTGCGAATGCTTTACTTTTTTCACTATATGTGGGTGTGTCTGTGTGTCTGTGTGTCTGTGCATGCATGCTAAATATTGCCCGATATATCAGGCAGCTCTAATACATGTCAGCATGCCTATCATTCTTATATTTTGAAAGCTAGAACTTCTTTGAAAGCTAAAACCACAAATATTGTTGTGACAAGGCATTAAGATCATCATTTTAAAATGATTTGAAAATGATTGAATTAGCTAATGCTGGCTTCTTAACACAGTGACCTTTTCAAATTACAGTCAGTGACCCTTTCAGCAATGAGATGATAAAAGAAAATTACCCAGGCAGTTCAGAGGGAGTGAGAGAAATTAAAGTCATCTACTCATTCAAATCCCTCTTTCCCATACAGTAGCCCTCAGCCTACATTACAGAGGCTTTTCCTTTACCCAGCTTGTAAGCTGTCCATCATGTGTGAAGAAAAGCTTTGGATTTAGTCTGGAAATTGAGACAGAATCTACTCATATCCAAACCTCAGTCCACAAAACCCACAGTCCGCTGATTATTTAGAGTTTTTTTTAATTCCACTCTTTTGTGCATTTAAGTTAATTAGACGGATGAAAAATTATTGGGGAAAATCTCAGACCTGTGAGAGTTTACCTTTGTCTTAAAGCACTGCAATGCATTTGTATTAGTTAAAATGCCTTCATACCTCTATGAACACTCTTTCATTAGCATCTCTTAGTGTCTTCTGAGCTTCCACCGGTTAGAAGATTAACCACTGCACAAGCCACGGATTGAATAACTGTCTGTCTTTTTGCTATTCTCAGGAGGAGGACTTTGTACAAAAAAAGCAGCCAATTGTAATATAATATGAAGTGTGCTTAAGAATGATGTATCTGCCTGCTCTCTCACTCTCCCTTTCTTAATCACCGGGTCTCTCTTTCCATGCACAGAAATGTCGGTTCGGATGTCCAACCTAGATAATGAGCGTGATGAAAGAGATGAGGATAGTCATGAGGACAGGGGAATAAGTAAGAACATCTTTTTCTGTTTAGAACATTCCTAATGTTCAACCTGATATTGAATTTTAACTTTTTGCTTTGTTAGGTCCTGCCCCTGGTCAACACCACATGCAAAAGAAATATTTTGATCTACTAACCAATTTACGAGTGTTTGCATAAACTGCATTTACAGCATGTCTTAATGGCAAATTTATTCCCCCCCAAAAATTCAATCTCAACAGATTGTTGACTGCTTTGTCGGTTCACATTCATCTCATCGAACAACAACATTCACATAAATAATGGGTGTTAAAGTGGATAGTACTGCTTTTAGGACAACCTTTAAGGGCATTTAATGGACCTAAAACTTTTTACATGCTCATGTTTCCACCTTTTCCCCTTCAAATTAAACAAGTTTTTTGTTACTGTGCTCTTAAGGCTATGAATAAATGGCATCAGTTCTGATTTGGTTGTGAAATGGACATGTTAAAACTGCTGAAATTCAAAAACATTAAAAATATTAAAATGTGGCTCCAGGAATATTCATATAATTGTTCAAGTTAATTCCTACACATTTTGAAAGATTTTGTTGGAGGATACTTTACTGTTGCTCATAGCTGGAAAATGATCTGAAAACATAGAACTGGTACATAATGTTTCATTGATTTATACATTCATTGTGAAATACTTATTTTCATTTCTATTTTTACTAAAACAAACCTGTAAGCACAAGGCAGAATAAAAACTACAATGTTCTGTTGTGTCTTGCTTTAACCTTGATTCAACATATCTATCTGACTCTGAAAATGCACTTTGATTTTTGGCTATATCATCACACACCAGTGGGCGTCACCTATTTTTATTGTTTCTCTTTACAGTCAGTAACACACGCTTCATTGCTGCTGTCATTGAGAGACACACACACAGCCCTGAGCGCAGGCGGAGGTACTGGGGCAGATCAGGAACAGAGAGTGACCATGGTAAGTGTGTGTGTCTTGAAAATGTATTTCTTGTAGGCTTAAGTTTATTAAACACTGAAATAATCAGATCTCCTAAGTAAAGGCATGACAAGAACATGGTTCAAAGCCAAGCACCTTCCATACATTTCGGTTAGTGCACGAGAACACCATTAGCTGTTGTTGGATGCTTGGGGCTTGGTTCCACATTTGTTAATTTTCACATACAGAATGACTGAGAAGCTAAGAGACTGCCATTAGCCATACTGTCACTGAGGGGGAACTATGGCTTAGTTTGTGCAATTTGTGGGTGTTTGTTACGCCATGTACACAGAACTGGACAGTTAATTATTTTTTTACACGCTATGGGAGATGTCTTGTGACAGTGCACAGGTAGCACCTCAATGAGCTGCAGCCAATAGCTACATGTTTCACAATTTCACAACCACATCAAATCAGGTCAGAAAAAAACATCTTTCAATCTTTTCCTCTACTCATCTCCATTAATCTGTTTGATACCATAAATGTTTGCTTTGTGTTATTTGCATTCTGTATGAGCAGTACTGTATGATGCTCAATGCTCGGAAAGTATCTTATAACAATTTAAGCTAAGAGACAAATTATATAAAAATGAGGCATAGGCACATTTTTTAAATAAAACCTCTCTCTCTCACGCTCTCTTATGCTCTCGCTGAGAATTTCATCTGAAAGTGACCTTATTAGGAATACTTTAGTGCATGTGGCCCAACTAATCAAAAGAGACCTCGCCAAAGTCTTTTAGGGCCCGATTTTCAGGGTCAAATGCACATTTTGTCTAAAGTCTGTAACACAGTTGTCTTTGGGGGAGGGGCCAGTGCAAAGCGCCATAGTGCCAGCAGGAAAAATGAACATTGCGCCTGGCACATAGCTCAAATGGGTTGTCTTAAATGAGTAAATTAGCTCCTTATTCTAAATGTTGGTTCCACCTTAAATGCTGATTTCCAGGCTGCATTATCGCTATTTCGCCTGTGGGGGGAACTTAACTGAGGTTTTCATTCTGAATACTGTTGCCTATTTAAATGTACTGTTTCAGAAAAACATGTAAAGAAAAACAAACATTTTGAATGTTTACATGGCAGTAATCTCTTACCATTCAAAATTCTAAACTATTCTGTAACTTTAAATGCTGGGAACTTGGTTCATAAATTAATTTCCAAACTGATGACTTAAATGCTTTGGTCCAGTGAAATCTCACTTATTGGTCAAAACAACATGTGTAGAACTAGGATCACCAAAACATTCTTCACTGTCAGATTCACTTGGGAACTTAAAAATCTTCACCTTTGTTCGTTATTTTTTGTGATCAAAACATCACAACTGCAAAAATAAAATTTATGCCAAATTTCTTTAAATAAAATAAATGGTAACATTGTAAAATATGTTGTATGTATGTTTACTTTATACATGTGAGTTTTCAGTGGACCAAAGCATTTAACCATTTCCTTTCCTGCCAAGAAGTTGCCATTTATCAGAAACCAAAGTTCTCAAGTGAATTTGACAGTGAAGAATGTTTTGGTCCAAATGATCCTAGTTCTACACATGTTATTTTGACCAATAAGTGTGATTTCAGTGGATCAAAGCATTTAAATCATCTGCTTGGAATTTAATTTATGAGCCAAGTTAGCAGTGTTTAAAGTTATAGAATAGTTTATGATTTTGAATGGAAAGAGATCACTGCCATGTAAACATTCAAAATGTTTTTATTTCTTTACCTGTTGGAACAGTACATTTAAATAAGCAACAGTATTCAGAATGTAAACCTCAGTTAAGTTACCCCCCTACAGGCAAAATAGCGAGATTGCAGCCTACAAATCAGCATTTAAGGTGGACCGCACATTTCGAAAAAGGAGCTGCGAATAAGCTGCGTCGTGCGGCACTATTTGTCACATTGCCCGTCAGTTACTTGTTATTAATTATCAGTGGTTTCTCCAGTCAACTAAGTTTGGCGAGTATTATATGTATTTGTAAAATAACCACGGTGTGATATATGTAATATACATTTGAATTCTATATTTCGAGGACTCCTTAAAGTTTTCCTTCACATTCAATTGCTGCTCGCGTCTGCTTATGAAAGAAGCAGCATGTGTGCGCATTGTGAATTCTTCCATATCCCAAAGTGTCAGGCGTCCATATGATAGCCTTTGAACAATGTGCAAATTATTATTGACCAGTTTTGTCCTGAATATGCAACAAATATACTGTTGGTTAAGGTTATACCTGGCAGCACCTGTCCTGGTCAATAGTGCATAGTGGTTATCAAATTAAAGGAGGGGGGCGCATCGTTGCCTTTGCTTTGGCAAGCTTTTGTTTGCAATGCAGAGTTTATATGCTACTCCACAGGGAAACCTCTTTATAAAACTCGATGTGTAAATGGCATTGAAAAAAAAACCCTCCATTCCACTTGGGGAGAGGGCGATCAGAACGGGGGAGAAAGAAAGAGGAGTGGATATGTTTTAGGTTTAGAGAACGGAAAGAGGCCTTGAAGAGCGACAAAGCGAAACTTTTCTGTATTTTTATGCTGCAAAGCCAAAGGTCACCTCCCACTAGCTAGCTACTCACTCATCCAGCTCAAGAGGTCGTTTCAAAAAGCGGATCGATTTGGCTTTTATGTGTGTGCGTGTGCGTGTATGTGTAGGGACACAGCCTTAGAGGTTTTCGCAGTGCGTTCTGACTCACTCCCGCACCACCAACACCCGATGTGTTCTATTCGCCTGCAGCTGTGTAGTTTTAAAAGAACCTTGCTGACCAAAGATTAGTCTTCTGCTGGGTAGCTCAGTCATATCTTGTATCTGTGGGCTTGCTTTGATATTTGAATGTTTTTCCAAGGACAGGTTGTCATACAGCATTTCAGTATCACACTGCATTAATGCTCTGCCGAATGAGCTCAGAATGCAAACACGAATCTGAGTGAAGGCCAGAGAGGTCTTCTGACCTTTTTGTCCTCCTAAATTTGGAAAATTTCTCTGAGCCAATCCTTCCTATTCAGTGTAGGGCTGCCCCCATCTACAGCTATTTCTAGTCGACTAACACTCCTGCATTTTAGTGATTAGTCGAATAATCGTTTATTTATGATATTGTCCCTTTAAGTACCAAAGTCGCAGGATTGCGACAAGATGTCATCATGACTAAAACAGACTGTAGTTACAAATATTATGTAATGTAGCATTTGTATTTCCTACCACTAGTTGGCAGACATAGAGTATTTTGATTCAAGACACAAATTTTGCCATCGTCCTATTTAAAGTTTTGAGTTAAAAGCGCTTTAAACGTGCCTTGTGTCATTGACGCGGGAGCAACGAAAGAGTGCACTTCTGTTCACAGTGTTCACTTGCGAGTAAGTGTGTGGGATTTGTGGGGAGAAAAAAAAATCCAAATGGCTAATAAAAAGTTGTCCGTTTATGGTGTCCTGTGAATGATATTCGTCAGTCCGGAATCTGAAGGGGAAGATCAGTCCGGAATCTGATGGGGAGGCCAGGGTCAGTTTGGAACAAAAAATGGTGATGATCGCAGGGGTGGGTCACGTTCACGTTCTGGGCAATGTGAGGTCGAAGTAGCAGCATTTATTTTCAGCGTGGTTCACAATTCAAATCAAATAAGTTTATTAACATGAGGAAACATTTCCAGGGATACAGTCAGGCAGGCCCACTACACCACAGTGTTCTGTGGGTGCATTAGTCTCGATCGCGTGACCGAACTGAAAAAAATATTAATGCGGGGGAAAAAATGATGCGTCTCTGGTATTGTTCAGGGGGCCTGGTCAAATGTGGAGGCGGGCCGTAGTTTGGGGACCACTGGCCTAGAGACAACTGCATGTCAAAAACCATGAATATGGTTTAACTTAACAGCACAAATGTGTTTATATCCTTATTGTTAAAACTAGGGGCCATGTGAGGTGGTTACAACTTTACTATATTTTAAATGATAAGACATATTCGAGTGATAGGCAAATGTTTGCCTGCAGAGTTTGCAAACAGCCTTTTTAGTGTTGGACATTTTTCCTGACATAATTATTAGCTTCAGCCAGACACTGCTCCCACAAGTGTGCTTTGGTATACCGCGAGGCACGAGATCTCATTGATCTCTTGTTGCTTTTATGTCACTGACTGCGCAGCCCCTGATTTTGTAATTTCATGTGATTTTTTTTTTCATGTGACTACTGAAAATGTATTTAACCAACCCCTCTTCATATCGACTTGCATTTAGTCGACTATTTGGGGGCGGCCCTAATTTAGTTACGGTCCAAATAGATATTATTCAGTAAATCTTCTACATTTTTGATAATTACTCTGAAAGTAGTACGTAGGTTATGTAGTTATGTGTGAGGTTTATGGTGAGTTTATAGTTTCACACTGTCAGAATGTCTGCAGAACACGTGTCATTTTGGGATGTAGATTAAATAAAATGTCAAACTAATATTGCATGCATTGTAAAGTCTTTACTTTTGTAGCCACAGTTTTTGTTTGAGCTAAGGAAAAGTAGCACAGCAACTTCAATGCAGTGTCCTCTGATTGATCTTTCTGAGCAAGAGCTGGATTTTATTCCTGGGTATCGTCCCAGTCAGCTTAGTCCCAGTGCAGGGATCTGTCTCCCCTTACTGTTGCGTCTAATCCTTTAGAGACCGGCAGCCACCGAATTTCTTGAAGAATGCGTTTAATAGACATTTCATAACCCTCGGCTCGAATCCACCTCCATGTTAACTATTTCGAACTCCTTTCAATTTAAAACATATTGCTTTGGGATGGATAGTGTGGTAAAATGTTGCTTTTAAGTTGAAGTGTGTGGGGTAATTGAGTGATGTGAAGACATCTCTCAGCATCAAAATTTTACCAGAGCAGTTCCATTGTGGGAAAACCTACCACAATAATGATTATGGAATAATTGTTAAATATATGAGAAAGAACTGAGAATTGTTTCCAAGTCGTTTCTTATTATGGGAAAAGGATAAGCACTTGGTCTTACTACGGTTATTCCGGGAATAGGAGAAATTGCAAGAAATTTAAGTATTTAATTGTTTTTGTAATGAGCTAAATGCATCATAATCTGAATAAATGGTAGTTGACTGGCTTAAAAATAGTTTTGCAATAGGTTACAAAAACACATTGGAAATTAATACCTTCTGTATTGTTATAATGTGTTTCTACTCAGAGGTGCTTGGTAGAGTAGAGTGTTTTTATACTTGCAAATAATCTTGGAGGGCTTCTTCTTTATTTTCAGCCACTGTTTTCTTAATTCAGGTATTTTATTCAGTTTCACATTACTTTGTGGTGATTAGTCAACAAGGCTGATTAGTCCTCAACAATTAGTCCTCAACGGGGTGGGGGTGGGTGGGGTGGGGGTGGGGGGCTGAGCTGATGTGTTAACAGGCTATTTAATGAAGGAAAAAAAAAAGTTTGGTGTAATATTGAGTTGTGTGGAATATTGCAATACAATACAGCAAACATTGGGGGCAGTATGACTTCTACTTTTGGATTTTCTATGGAACAGTGAAATGAGAGAAAACAGCAGGTGTAATCACAATCAAATAATTTTGTCGAGATTAAACACTGGTAGAAATAATCACAAGTTGCAATCATTCTACTCACTCTGCCTGGTAGTTATCATATTCCCCTCAGAGATACCAGTTTATGGCAGAAATTCACATTTGCTGAAAAAAGACATTTGATGTCCTTTGTCTTATCTGTGTATGTGCATCTTCAGGTTACAGCACCATGAGCCCACAGGAGGACAGTGAAAACCCGCCCGGCAACAACGACCCCCTCTCGGCAGGAGTGGACGTGGGCAATCATGATGAGGATCTGGACTTGGACACACCGCCACAGACAGCTGCCCTACTCAGCCACAAATTCTACCCCTACCGGCACACGCACACACACCATCCGCTACACCCTCACACACACCACCTTCAAGCAGCCGTCACCGTTCACAGTGTGGATGCGGAGTGCTGAGGGCTCTCCCCTTTCTGAACTTCCCCCAGGGTGTTCCACCTTTTGATGCCACTTTACTCCAGCCCTGCCTTCATCCTCCACTCCCCTTTCAGCCCTCGCGGCAGGTGCTGCGCCCCCTCAGAGAGAAAAGGACAGGGCTGAGTTCTCCTGCAGAAATGCTCTCTGATGAGGAGGGGCCAGTAACCCGGCCTGGACATCTGAAATCACAGCGCCCTTCACGGAGCCTTTTTCAAGTCTGTGGATGGACAGATATGCACTTGTTTTAAGTGCCGCAAAGCATCTCAAATTTTTTTAAGAGAAAAAAATGAAGACGAAAGGATTATTTTTCTACTATTTATTTAACTGGAACTGAGGTGGAAGTAAATGAATGGAAGAAACTCACATGCTCTGACTGAACTGATCAGACAGTCTCCTCCATGAACCCTAGTATCGGGCCCTGTGTTTTCTGTTTTTGTTTTTATTGTCCTTGGACTGGCCTGCTGCATAGCAGCAGCAAACAGTGACACATTTTGCATCACATGCTTTACGATGAGAATGTTCTTTTAGCTTAAAAAGAAAAAACAACAACTTTTCAAACAAAGATGTACTTGACTGACTGTGCTGAACATCAAAGAGAGAGAGAGAAAGGGAGATCGTGTGAGAAACAGAGAGCACCAGCCATCTGTGAGCTGAGGCAAAAATGTGTTGCGTTCAGAGAAGCATTCATTCGTTGGATGGTCTCGCCCAAGCCTGTTATGTGTCATTTGTGACAGTGTGAACGAAGAACTGATTCTCCAGAATCTGCGTAAATGTGGCCAAGAGCCCTTAGAGCTTCAAATCTTTAACCTCCCCCAATCACAACTCTGCCAGCTGTTTCAGACGTTTTAACAGTGACCTCAGTGTGGATGTACCACTTTTTTTGTATAAGCTTTCCTCACAGCATCCTCATTTCCAGCTCTGCCCAGCCATTTCATTTGGTTATTTGTGTGTCTGTGAGTTATGGAGATTAACTGTTGTTGTGAGTACTCTGTGTGGGCACAGATGGATGTTTTTTCCTGAGGTTGGCGTCATACAATTGGCTTATTATTATTATATTTTTTTTAATTCAGTATTGACAGGATCACATAATTTTTCCCTGCCGGATAAAACAGAAATATAAGAATCATTCAGAACACCTGCACTTTTGTCAAATTGACTTTTTATTCAAATGCCTTTTATATGCTTATATGATTTTAGAGGGATTATGGCTGTTGTTTCTAATTTGAAATAACACACCATGTATATACATCTGAATTTGAACAAAGTTACTATAAATGAGTTGACTGCTAGTGCCCTTTGGTTTCCATAATGTGGATAATTGAGAGAATAATGGAAATTTGGATGTTATTACAAAATCTCTTGAGATATTGAAGTTTTGTGTAATTTAGCCCTGTTTTATTTGGATAAAATGCTCACAGTTATTGTTTTATTGATTGATATTTTTTACAGAAATGGTCCCATGCCTCTGAGTACATCAGGCTGATTACTGCATGCAGATCCTACCTGTCCTTAAATTAGACTTAGAAAACTTTATTAATCCTGAAGGAAATTGCTTTAAAATAACCCGAACATGCCAAACATTTTTTGTCTACCTTCAAGTCTAGCTGAGGTATCACTTCCCAGAATAAATGCTCTTTATACCAATAAAAAGCTTAGCCTACATCATATCCCTACTTCAGCTGAATGTGCCCTGAGTTGGGTGTACTTACATACTTTGTTACATGTCTTGTTCTTCACTCACTCCTAAAATCACTCCTAAAATTGGAAGTTCTGCTGGTGTGGGTTCATGCTAGTTTCCTCTCTTTCAATTTGGCACACAAGTCTTTTGAGTGCTTCTTGTGGAGATTTGCTACCATGATGTTCATCAGGCCCTGAAGGTTTCTTTCTGTTGCTGAATATTTCATTTAAATATTCAGTATTTATTTCATATAGTGCAAAGAGCTGTTTTGATATAGTCCAATATTGTTCTACCTTTACTGGTAAACTGAGAGGGAAAATATAGCTCAACTCAATGCTCACTGCTAATTGTTTATTGACAAAGAATGTTTTTTTTTCTCACTGCGAATTCTCTATATGTGAAAGTGAACCAGAGTTGTAATGAATGGCATTTGTCCAAAAGAAAAGCCACATGAAAATTATCCAATGAGAAATATTAGAACACAGACTGGAATCGATGGAGATGTAAACAGAATTACACAAATGCTGTCTCTACATGTAAGATGTCAACTTTATTTACAGCTGCCTCTGCTGGTGTAAACTGCCTTCTGTTCTGAACAGATTTACACTTGTATGGAATGTATGGAACATGGATTGTATTGATATGTTGGAAGATCAGTTCTTACTCATAATGCCTTGTTTATTATATAATGCTTTATAAAGACATGAAATTAATTTCATATAGCAATCTGAATGTGATAAAATTGTCCACAAATTCTCAACAAAAAAATTACTTGTCATTTACTGTCCCGTGTAGTGGTGGTTATAGAGCCTTGGTGCAGTCTGTGCGATGAAATGCAGCACAATTTAAAATCATTTTCCAGAAATATATTTTAAAGCCCTAAATGAAATATTTTTCAATTCAATTATAACCTAAAATGTGTCTGTTACAAGTCATTTTTACCAGTCATTTATCTTTCATATTGGTTTGCTTTATTACGCAATGTTGAATTTACACTTCCTGGACAAAAGTATTGGGACATAACTGTTTTTCAGAGTTTTGGTTAGGCTGGTTGGAAGAGTTTGGTGTGAAAGAACCCGGAACCCTGATCCAACACCTTTGGGGTGAACTGGAACGGAGATTGCGAGTCAGGCCTTCTCGACTAGCATCAGTTACTGACCCCTGAAATGTTCTACTGAATGAATGGACACAAATTTTCACAGAAACTTCAAAAGCCTTCCATGAAGAATGGAAGCTGTTAAAACTGCAAAGGGGGGCCAAATCCATATTAAAGCCCATGTATTTGAATGAATTTGTGATTAAAGTCAATGTTGGTTTAATGGTCAGGTAGCCCAATAATTTTGTCCATATAGTGTGTTTTGGGGTGTAGACAACAGACTCCTCATAACATGTGCTTTGTTAATGACACTTGTGTTTTGTAAATGGTACTATTAAATAAGTAAAAACAGTTATTATGCAACATATATAAGAATTTGATACAGTGCTTCCTGTTTACTGATTTTCAGTAAATGTGCCAATAATTCTTCAAAAAAATTATCAGAAATACTCCAATTTAAGACGAAATTACAAACATATTGTCCCCTTTTCACCTCTTGGCCTTGTTTTGAATGTTGAATGATGAGGGTCTTCATTGTTGAAAGACACTGATATATGGCAGTTGAACTGCCAAGGCAGTAAAATATGCAGGACATCACTTGTGTTCCTGGTTCACAAACCTGTTTCTTTGTGAAATGACCAATCACTTGCTGACCTAAAGAAAATAACAGCACATTATTAAGGTCACAGAAAGAGGAAAGGCTTACTTATAGTGTTCTCACTTCACTGCACAAGGTTTATACAGGTTGTGAAGGTGGTTCCACACTGAGTGCTATATTGATTAAAGGATTTAACCGTTTGTGTGCACGTTGATTGTGATTTATGTTGGTTATATTATGTATAAATGAAAACGCACATTTGGAAATTGGAAACTGCTATTTGATGGAGCAAAACTGATTATTATATATTACTACAGATATATATATATATATATAGCAATACTATGTGAAACAGTCCACTAAGAATGCCCAATAGAGCCCATTATATTAATATAATTTCTATAAGGTTTGGACAGCATTTCAGCTTTCGGTGGTAGGTAACTAAACAAAGATAGATACTAACTGGGTTTTAAATCGCTGGTTTAAAAAAAATCATTCTGGCATATCTTCATTTGTATTTTGTAACTAATTCCTAATTCTGTTATAGAACAGTGTCCATTCTGTAACAAGTTAATCAAGGTTGTTAATCTAATTAATAAATCTAGTGTATTTAAAGTGAGATCGCAGAGAGCTCATTATCCTGCTTACAAATGAAAACAACTGCTTTTGTTTTTATAGCTGTTTCTAACCCAGTGTAAAGCACAGGCCCATTTTACCAGTAATTACTTCAGTTTCTAAGGTGAGACTGAGCAGGGAGTAAAAGCTTGTTCGGGTGTGGGTGTATATAAGTGTGCGAGGGGAGAATATAGAAAAGTGAAGCCATTCTGTTCACACTACAGTCCTCTCCTCTGCCAGATGTCTGCTCAGAACTGGAGCGCTTAGGCGTTTCCTTTATCCAGACGGTGTTTCTGCTCTGGTATTATGAGGCATTCAAACCCTTACACTTTAAGACCCAGTAAACAAAAATAAACCATATAACTTGTCTCTTTTAATCTTTCTCTGTCCTTCCATCCATCCACCATTCCATCTACACTTTATGAACAAAGGTTTTGGGACATTGACTATTAACACCACTAGGGACCTTAAATACATTGCATTCAAATACATGCATGTAAGTATGAATATATAATTAAATAGATTAGTCCTGAGGTGTACGGTACCACGGTTGTACAGGAGCAGTACACTGCTCAGTGTGCTCTGGCCCTGTAATGTTTTATGAAGTGGTAGGCAGGGGTTCTTCATGCTTTCTGACACCTTTCCCAGCATTCGCCTCTTTGCCACCATCTCCACTGTGTCCAGTTTCTCCCTCAGGACTGAGCTGGCCTTCCTAATGGTCTTGTTAAGTCTGTTTGTGTTCTTGGCTGTGATACCGCTGTCCCAGCACCAAATGGCATAAAGGATGGCACTCATTAGCACAGACTCATAGAAAGTTCTCAGCAGCTGGCCTCTCATACCAAAGTATAGCTGCCACTCCAGGAACCCAAAGAGCTTGTGAATTTCCAGAAGCTCTGGCTGTTCCTGTACAAATTGTTAATATTCACTTCTCTTCCCAGTTTGTCACCTAGGTACTTGTAGCCACCTCGATGTCCTCACTCTGAGAGGATGGGGATGGGAGAAGACTTCATCTCCTGGAAATTCACCAAAGCTCTTGTGTCTTGCTAGCATTTGTTGGAGATGGTGGCATTGGCACCAATCCACAAAGTTCTTTACCAAGTTCCACGCACCGCACAATAGCAGTGTCATCCGCAAACTTCTAGAAACTGCGCTTAAGAGGCACACTTAGAATCAGAGGTGCAAAAAGTCTTCTCTGACATCCTGGAGACTACCAGTTACACATTTAGCTTGTCCCTCAAGAGAAGAGGCTGGGTGGTGTTGAGGACATTGGAAAAGTCAGAGCATGACACTCCCAAGTCCACGCAGAAGGTAAATAATGGCATCGTCAACCTCCAAATATAGCCGATAGAGGAGCTTAAATGCTCAAATGCTGCTCCTACTCATGAGGCCAAGAACAAGCCTCCCTTTACTTGATCTATATGTCTACCTAGCTACCATTTATGTAGTCTTGTGTTGTTTCTGTTTTTGTTCTTTGCTCAGTGGTCCTAAAGGAACGTTTCACTGCGCAATGTCTATAAGGTTCAAATGATGGTATAAACCTTGACTTGAACTTTCTACCAACAAAATGAAGTTACTGGTAGACTGATTAATATACCTATTAAATGGGTTTCTTATTTGCTCTATTGTTTTCTTGTTTTTTTTTAATATATTACAGACAAAAAATGCATTTACATGTGGTTTTGCTCAGAGTGATAAGAAATGCATGCATGAATAAATGACCGGCGGTTTGGGGCTGGTACAGCAGTGCCGCCCCCACGCTCCACTCAGCGGTCCCGGCTGGAGAAGAGTTCAAGGCCTCATCACATCAGCTCCTTACATAAATGCACGCATCCCAGGTGCTCCATTCGCCTGCTGCAGCGCTCGCCGGCGCCCACACACCACTTTTCCCTGCATTCGAAATATCCTCATCTCTTCTACTCCCACTCAGTAATGCACTGAATCACACACACACGTTTAGCTGTGCAGCTTTGCCTGAATCACACACACACGTTTAGCTGTGCAGCTTTGCCTGGAGGGTTCATTGTACCTCTGTGGAGTGGAGTGCTCCTGACATGGAAAGGCTCCTTTTCTTTTAGGAAGCATTGGAGGTCACCACAGTGATCTCATAACGTATACAGTTTACTGGATTTGGCAACTGTAAGCCCATGAATCAATCCTTATGCAAGCATGCCTGATGTGTGTGTGATTGTGTGTGTATTTTTAGCTCTTTGTAGGTACCAACTGACAGGATGATGGAAAATAGGTCATGTGGTGACATCTGGTCTGGTCACATAAGGTATATAATCTGCTTGGCCAGAAAAGTGCTTTTATTTTGATTTTTTTTTCTTTTATTGTGGAAAAAAATACAAAATCACTTGTGTTGTTGAGGCTCAGGTCAGGGTTATGTGTTGGTGGAAGTCGAGCATTGTTTACTTTCAGTGATACGGGCGTCTGTGGAAAATCCTTAGGAAAAGAGCAGTAAAAAGTGCATGCAAGAATGTGATGCATCCAACTGGAAATGGCTTGTAGTTATACATTATATATTATATTACATATTGTATGCGGTTCTGTAGTGGCACAGTTCAAGTGACTTACTTTTACTAAGACTGACATTACAGTGAAGCCCACATTTGTCTCCTTTTCATTACAAAGACACTCTCCCCGCTCTGAAACTGTCCCGAAGATCTGGGCTAAAAAAATCTTGAATTAATACAACGTGCTCTTGATTTATTCCTCCTTTTAAGTGCACAGTCTGTTCGAAGCTTTGCTGAGGTGTTTTGCAGTGTGCTGCTGGAAATGAAAAGCTCTCATTCATGGGCATGCTGAGGGCTCCTATGAGAGCAAAAGAGTGCCAACGGATGGCATTTAACGCTTAGTCTGTGCACACCCACGAGAGACGGCCTGGCACTCTGACACCCTGTCATTCATTCCCACATCAAATGCAGCTAAACAAACAGAAGAATTTCTACTAGTTCCATTTGGAGAGGATTTCAGTGTGCCGTCTCTGCTGTTATTACTTTGAATAGTCGGTCAAACACTGATGAATTACTTTTCAAGATTTAATGCCACTGTGGCCACAGATCTGTGTGTGTGTTAGATGAGAAAATGTTGTACTGCTGCACCGTTTACAGGTTCATATGTTCTGGTACGCTCACTGTCAGTGTGTGTGTGTTTTTTTGTAAAAGGTTACAGCATCTCAAAGATAAATGGCTATTAGAGCGGGATCAGACTGCAGGGACCTGTTATTAGACGTTTATTTGACCTGCTGCACTGTTCAGGTTTCTATCAGTGGAGGTCGCCAGATGTACCAGACAAAAAACCTGGGAGGGTCACTCTCACTCTCTTTCTCTCTCTCTCTCTCTCTCTCTCTCTCTCTCT